>BSBK01007789.1:150000-750000 GCA_027943335.1 Chamaecyparis obtusa
ATTGAAGACATTCGATATGGAGGATTCAAAACTAGTGGGTACACCTATGGTCACTGGATGCAAATTGGCAAAGGATGATCAGTTAATCGAGGTAAATCAGACATTATACAGATCAATGATTGGTAAGTTTATGTATGTTGTGCATAGTAGACCAGATATTGCACATGCAGTTGAAATTGTAGCAATATTTTATGCTAATCCTAAAGAATCACATATGACTGTTGTAAAAAAGAATTTTGAGATACTTGAAGAAAACTGAAAAACATGGCTTGTGGTACAAGAAAGAAGGCAATTTTGAACTGAAAGTTTACATAGATGCGGATTGGGCTGGAAACATTGATGATAGAAAGAGCACCACTGGTGGAGAATTATTTTTGGGAGAAATATTAGTTACTTGCATAAGTAAGAAACAATGATGCATTTCTCAATCCACTGCAAAAGTAGAATATGTTGTTGTTGTTGCTAATTGTTCAAATATTGCATGGATAAAACAACTTTTGGAAGGTATGAAAGAAGAGATCACTGACCCAGTGATAATATATTGTGATAACACTAGTGCAATAAACATTTCTAAGAATCTGGTGATGCTTGCAAAGACAAAGCATATATCTATAAAGTATCACTACTTGAGAGAACAAGTACAAGAAAAGAAAGTGAAACTAGAGTATGTTAAATCACAAGAGCAACTTGTTGATATATTTACTAAACCCTTACCAACAGATACATTTGAGTACTTGAGGACTAGACTAGGGGTCCATCCCCTATCTATCGGTCACTAAGTTGATTAGGAGGTTGCATCAACCTATACTTTATCAGAATATCAAATGATGTTGATGCATGATGTTTACACTTTAGGTTTCCTAAGGTTGTGAAAGCTGAAAGATGAAAGACAAACTAAAACTGCATATCGGTACATGAAAGGCACTTGATCTGAACCGAACACCAAAGATAATATTTTTTCTATTGAAGAGTTATTTATTTTATTTTTGGAATTTTTGTCAAAGGGAGAGAAGAATCGATGAAATATATATCTAAAGGGAGAGAAGAAAATACATACACAAGGAGAAAAGATCAAATCTGCAGGGAGAGACTACATGGAGAGTATTAATGTTGTGTAGTGATTAAATATATTAAATGTACAAGCTAGGGAGAGCTTACTGAGTTACAGCATTTTCTTACAGAGTTGTAGAGAAAATATTTGGTATTCTATGGCATACTTCATATTGTGTTGTCATCAATGTCAAAGGGAGAGATTGATAAACTACAACTGACTGAATATCTTAAGGGAAAGTTTGATAATGTAATGGATATTTGAAAGACAAGTGATTGATGATCACCGAGCTACTAAAGTATATGTAAGACATTAAATCAATTAATGTATTGTCATTGATGTCAACTAGTTTTGACTATACTTATCATGATGGTGACAAACATCTTAAGAAGGAAAATGGTAAAGGAATGAATATCTAATGAAGATGAGATGGATGAGAAAGATATGGATATGGTATCCATTGGGTAACTTATTGATGAGCCTATGGCATTATGTTAGTTATTTGATTGTATTACATTAATCTATTATGTATTGAAGATCGAGAATGAACAAGTTTATGTGGTCGATAAATGAAGAATTCAGTATACACCAAGCAAGCGTAGTGTATACCGAGTATAGTATTAACCAGGCTAGTTATCACTGACGCAATACGGTATTGACCGAGTGAAAGAAATAAATAGAAAGTATGACTTCCAAATAAAGATGATGAGCTAGACAATTTTTTATGATTCTAAGGTAAATGATAATATTTATTATGATGATCAAATAGCTGAAAAAATTCAATGATGATCGTATGAAGGAGAATGAAACAAGTTATTGAGACAACTACCGAAGAAGGTTAAAGCAGCAAAATCTATGGTGAAGATTAAGAGGAAAAATCAATGGATGGGAAGAAAATGGTTTATGATGTCTATTTAAAGAGACATGAGATTCATTATTGAGATTGCTACAGAAGAATTCACGTGAAAAGATTGATTTCATGCAACGCTGATCAAACTAGTTAAAGACAGAACCAAGCAAATCTGCAGACAACACCAAGCGATAGAGAAAGCAATTACCAAGCAAAACAAAGTTGGAGGAAACAAAGATATTGAATTGATTATTGATCAGAGGTGTTTTTGAGCTTAGCATACATCTGAAAATCTACAAATTAAGTTGTATTTGAATCAAATCATTACTATATCAGTTTAACCATTGCTACAGATAAATCTCTTAACCGAGTGGGACTTAACGGTCTTTATATTTCAATATGACATTCAATGAATGTTGATTGTTTTCTTGTTGACCCCATAGTGAATGTTTGGTCAAGGGAGAACTGTTAGTGATAAATCCTCTAACCAGGTCACACCTCATAGTGTTTTTTGTAACCTTTAATAGGGTTGGCTCCTAACCAATCTCACTTCATAAGAGTGAATTATTTTGGGTTACCGGTCCTAGGTGGTTTTTCCCCTAAGAGGGTTTCCACATTAAAAATTTATGTATTATATGTGTATGGATGTGTTGACTTGTTATTTTACTGTACATGTTATTAAAATTGAATTGATCAGTAAACACAGTATTTAATTTACTGGTAATCGATATATGAAGAGAAAGGCACAGTTGATATTTTACCAAGTTGATTAATTGATATTTGAAAGTTTTTTTATATACATCTGGGAGTATTTAGGATTGTAGGATAACAGGACTTAACTGATTCACCCCCCCTCTCAGTCATCTAACAATTATATGTTTGAGGAAACAATTGAAAAAAGTCTCTACTACTAATCTTGCAAAGATTTCTAAAGAAGGTGGAAAAAGTAAAATATGTGCTCAATACTATGATAATTGTAAAGTATCTTTGAATAAGCCAAATGATCACAAGGTTTTTCCTAAAAGAAACACGAATTTAGTAAATTGAAATCTAGTATATCAATTTCTAACTAAACTTTAATGTTATAAATGTAGCTAGTTTGGACATATTGCAAGATTTTGTCAAGTTTCTTATAAAGGGAAAAATTATTTTGTCTCTAAAACAAAACTTGTTTGGAGACCTGAAAAGGTTGCAATGACTACTCAATCATGTGTTTTCTCCAAAATAGAAGATGTTTGGATGCTAGATAGTAGATTTTCTCATCATCTAACTGGAGACAAAAATAAAATTGTAAAACTTGATTTATTTGATGTTGGTTCAGTTAGGTATGGTGATAATAAATGTTTTCATATCAAAGGATCATGATCAATTCAGCTTGATGTTCATACTCTTGTTGAGGGAATGGTTCACAATTTGTTGAGTGTAAGTCAAATTTGTGAACAAAATTTCACAGTTATTTTTATAGCAAGTGGGTGATAGATTTTGGAGCAAATGGTTCAATTTGTGCTATATGAATCAAAATAGAAAGGAATGTGTATTGTTTGCAAGGGGTGATAAATAAAAGTAATAATGAAATTTGCATGATAAGTGAAATTGGAGAATGTTCTGAGAAGATAATTACTATTGATTATGAAGGTCAATTAATTGATGCAAATAGAGACACTTCAAAGTTGAAAAAGGAAATAGATAGATTGGAACTCAGTTTGGTTGAGTGTCAAAATAATGCAAATGAACTAAATAGCACAAATTCATATATTTGTGTTATAATAGAGGAAACTACAAGATCACAAGTTGATTTGAGGCAGAGACTTATAAAAAAGTGTTTATAGTGTGATAAGGATGTTTCTGGCTAAAGGGAAAACTAGATAAATATATTGAAAAGTCAATTTTTCTGAAGGAACATACATGGAATATGAGAAATTATTTGATGCTAGATAGTTCACATCAAAAGGTGCATCTATTTGATTCAAGACAAAAATCTAAATGGTCCACTATTATGTAATAAAATTATACATAACTCAAAGGATCTAATCCTTCATCCTTTAAGCAACAATAAGTAGTTTTGGAAGGATATTTTTGAATAAAACATGTTTGTGATTACTCTCCACATTAATTGCATCAAATTATTGATTTAGTCAATTCTAACATAATAGAGAAAAGAATTTCTTATGATTTTCATTTGCTACTTTTCAAAGGTATCTCTTAAGATGATTTTCTCATATTGATACTTTATGATGATATTTTTGTAGTATTAATATGATAGTTTTTTTTCTTATCTTGTATATTTTTGTTTCAAACAAGATGTTGATAAAAATATACACAACCATCTACATATTTTTATCAATCTTTTTTCTCTATATATTCAAGATTTAAATAACTATCATAATAATATTACAAAGGTCCATCATTAGTTAAATATAAGATGTCAATTTAAGGGGGAGTACTTTCAGTTTGCATAGATTAAAGACTTCTATTCAGTTACAAATGTGTAACCAGTTTTTCAATTTCTTGGTACAGTGTGGAACAAAGTATTCTTTGTTGGAACGGATTTGATTGATTTATTCCATATAGTTAACAGAGTTCAAATGAATATTATATTCAATTTTCTCAATATAGTTATTAGTTTTATACAGGGCTTTTCAATTGGTCTATTACTCAGCAATATCCCTTCAATCATCTTGTTATGATTTATAGAATGGTCCATTATTAGTCCATTAGAATTTCTATATCACTTCCATGGTGATAATTTGATCAGGATCAGTCGGTATTGTTAGTTTCATTTATAGTTTCAGGTGTATCATAGCTTCAATGGTATCTATTTTTGGAATGACTCATGTATACTCATCTTGGAATTTGTACCTACATATTCTTCCATGTCATAGTATGTCTACTTTGTACATGGGCTAATAGTTTTTTTTCATTATTTCAATATCCAGGGTATTTATAGCACAGTTGCATATCTCTTATCATAGTGTGTACAGAATATTTTTCTATTTACTGTGTTACTCTATAATGGTTGCTTCCTTCTTTGATCTATTCATGTGTTCAGGCCTTGATGACAAAGAAGTTTTGAGCACTAGAGAACTATTACTTCAATTGACTCATATTTAGGTATAATTTTCAATGGTGATTCAGTTTGGTTTTATTCATCCTATCATTTCGCTGGCTATAGATTTTCCTTTGTCCTTTGCTCCAAATAGAGGGAGAGATTGTTGTATTTGTCACAAAGGACAAACAAGGAGTTTGTTTCTCCTCTCCTTTGCCTTTGATTGTCCTTGATGTCAAATACAATAATCTGACAGTGACATGTGACATCTCCATATATGGAGATGTTGTTTTAGTTTCATACCTTCTATTGTTTACATAGATATGTCACAATTTAAAATGTCACTTAGATATCAATGATATTATTCATGCTCATACTAGTATTAATGCTTACATTGTTTACCATTACATGTTTAGTTTATGAGGAATTGGATAGTAATATTATTCATGTTCATGGTTCCATTGGTAGAGATACATATGCAATGACATGGTATTTACAAATATATATATTTGGTTTCAGTGATTGTAATTTGCAAAGTGAAAAATATTAGATCTTGGTTTTGATATTTATAAGTGAGGGTAATGATCAATTTTGTGACCATGGCATATATATATAAGTGTGTTCTAGGAAATCATTTTGTGCCCCCCAAGCCATCCTTCAATTTGCAAAGGGTTTGATTTGTTTTTTAAAAATATGTGTAAATACCACAGCAAGGAGCATTTTTTAGCATTAAATGGGTTTTAAAAAAAGATGTATATTGTGCACCATTATTGGTGCTTCATTTTGGTGCTCATTTTTTAACACAATGTAAGTTAGGTTTAAAAACCCTAAGCTCATATGAGCTAGGGCATCTCAATTTGGAAGAATGGTATTGAGTAGTTACAGTGCCATCACATAAAGGAATGATGGTTATGAGTTAGTTTGCTGGCAAAATGTTGAAACAGTGCAAAGCTTTGTGAAAGCAGAGATATTCAGGATTTGACAGGATTCTCAGCATGGCATATCAAGTGTTTTGGTTCCCTACTATAACTTTTTAGTTTTGTTTATCACAATTTAAGATGTATTTTATCATGACTATTCGTATTGGGTCTTTATCATGCATGTGTCTGTGTTGCATACCCATGTTCTCAAAGTTATTTTGTATTCTATATATTCATGGGTTTCATTTTTTAACAAATATAAGATATTTTTTTATTTCATATCATGCATCTTGTAAATATTTTCTTTGTAACTATTTGTGTTATGTCTTGGTTACTTAAAAACCCTTGTCGAGTTTGTCTCAAGATCAATGTATGTGTTTTTATGATTGTCATGATAATATTCTATTTATGTCGGTGTCTTTTTTGTCAATGTGACAGTCATACATTTGTATCTCATACATTTAACATTGTTTTGTATGAAGTAGTTTCATCTTCACATTCGAAGCACATTTTTTCTTTCATCCACTTATTAATGTTAGTACATCTCATACTTGACTCTGGACTTTGAAATACATTTGATATTTGGTTATTAAACCCTCGTCAAGGGTTATTGGTTCGTTCAATGTGTCAAGTTGTTTTACTCAAGTCATTATTTATGGAAAATTGTCTTTAAAGCGCACTTTGTATTGTTCTGGAATAGTTCTCAGTTGTGGATTTATTATGGTGACATGCATGATGCATGTTTAAAATAGATCATTGCATTATATGGCTCTAGTATTCATTAAACAAGATATATGATGAAGATAGTTCATTTGATTAGTTATGATGATAGAGATAAAAATCTTGAGTTACGAAAGGCATATTAAGTTACAATTTATTGTTGATGCATTTTATGATTTGTTTAAAAGGAAAGTCATGGAATTATTTTATGTTGATTAGAATAATCATGTGATTAATTTAGATAAAGGTTCTGAATTAGTGTTAGACATTTATTATTTAAAAGGTTGTATTATTTGATGGCTACATCAAGACATGACATGATACATGTTGATAATAAGTTTGGAATCAATTTGTAATTAGTTTGATATCAGTTTTAAGAAATCAGTTTATCAGTGATGCTTATAGATTAAATAGAAGTAGATTGTCTTCAACATATAGAAGGAGAAGAGATATTGGTTTTAGTTTGATCATATTTGTAGTATTTTTGCACAATTAGTTTGTCATAAATCCTTGATTGATAGAGGGGTCCATAATTATATAATATGCATTATTAGATGCAAAATTATGTATTGTAATTAATAATGCATAGAGAAGAATTATAGGAGCTACATGAAAATCAAATTTTGTGATCTTTGTATGTAAGAAAGTTAAAAAGTGTAGAAAGGCCAGTGAGGCATATAAGTTTATCAGTGAGATAGGAGTTGTCAGTGGGATATTTCTAGAGCTAGTGAGGTAGTGTAAAAGTGATTCCAGATTAATCTAGTGAGGCATTTCTAGTGGTTTTTTACCCAAAGGGTTTTCCACTCAAGACATATCTAGTATTATACTCTCATGTGTTGATCTCGTCTCTATTTCTTTGTTTCAATTATCATAATTGAATTATATTATCTATCTAGCTTTAAAATTGATACATTATTTTTTAATATCACTAATTCACCCATCCCCCCTCTCAAAGATAATCGTACTCCAACAATAGTATAAGCATATTGTTGAAATTCAAAATGGATAACTATGAAAGGAAACCAAGTAATGAAATAAACATATGAATTCTCAAGGAAAGGATATAGAAGTTAAGTGAAGGAATAGGTGGGCATAGTGGAGGACATTTAATAATGATGGTTGTTATCATTTTTATGTCACAATGTTGAGTGATTATTCTCAAACAAGGGGAAGGATTCGGAAGTTTATAGACCGAAGGAGTGCTATTTGATTTGAAATTTGGTAAGATAGCGGTGAAATAGACATTGGTAGTGTGGTCAAAGGGACAAGTGCTAAGAATATTTGATTTATAATAGAAAGTTAAGTGTTGAGAGGGTAGGGGTGAATCAGTACTTCAAAAACTTATATCAACCTTTTTCCTAACTTGATTTGTATTGCTATCATATACTCTGATCATTTACCAAATTGTAAACTTTGCATGTAACACCATAAAACATAGAAATTAAAACATGAAAACATAACTCATAACTCAATGATTTTTTGTCTCGCAAAAACCCTTGGTCAAAGGGAAAATTTGTGGTGGGGATGGTACCCACAATCCTTCACTATTGCAATAAAAAGGGTGCTCGATTAGAGCTAACATGTTTAGCTACTTTTGATAGCATACCATGTTAGGAGTACAAAAAGACTTATACAGTCTATCTTGATAAAGGATTTTACAATCTCTAATCTAAGAGATGTACCCTATTAAAGGATTTACAAAATAAGACCTATTAGGGCCTACCCAATAGTGGGATTTTACAATTTTGAATACAATATAATCAGTACTAAATTTGTCTGTAATAATGCATCAACAGATGTTGTTCAAACTCACTTTTCTCAATAACATATTTACCTCATTCTATACTTTATTTCTTTTTAATCAATATTCAGCTTTAGTACTTGGTAGCCTCAAATCTTATTTACCAACTTTAATCAGCTTCACTTCAGCATTTCATCACCATCACATTAGCTTCGCATCCTTCTCATCATCCACATATTTTTCTGATCTTCATAATCTGTTCTTTATATACTTGAATTAGAAGCAGTAGAAATCTTCTAGATTCTTCTCCTTAAACGGTAGTAGCTTCGATTTTATTTCCAATGTATATATTCCTTTCATTTTCTATTGGTGGATCTACCTTGTAATCATATTTTTACATTTCCAATGTTTTACCAAACGATCTCCTTGAATTCAGTAAAATGTTTTTTCTTGGTGTCCAGGTTCAATGTATTTGCCATGATTTGTTATGTCGGCCTATATTACTCAGTAACACATTTTGTTCTTGCTCGGTAACATGTTCTCTCTGCTCGGTAACTACTAGTGCCTGTCTTGCTCGGTTCGGTGCCTTTACCGATATGACTATCTTTTCCTTTACCAAAATTTGTCTCTTGTTGTCCTTCACTGACTTCTCGGTTAGCTTCACCAACTAAGTCTTATGACTCCTTTCACTGATTGATTTTGACTATCCAATATGACTTTGACAAAAATATTAAAAACAAAATAACTCTTTAGGAGTATCAAAGGAAATGGAGGCAAACTCTTCATTGAACTCGCCAAACCAATTGCCATCCTTCAGGGGTGACATTACTATGAGGAGAATGAGAGGTATTTTCAAATTTGATAATGATAGTTTCTAGGGCTGCATGGTGAAGATGCTTGAGGATGGGTATTTGAAGACAGATCTTTGTCTGCATACAAATCTCAATATTTCCTCAATTTTCTTTGTGTGGGCATTACACATGGGTATTAGGGAGGATAGTTGAAGGTAATGAGGTTGTGTGTGCATCTAGAGTGGGTTGGAGGCATGATCCCCATTTTGGGGAAAGCTGAGCCAAGAGTGGGAATTACAATAGGGGACATTCCGTGGAGGGTTCAACTAGTAGATTCTAACTTTTTTTGTTGTGAAGTACCTCAAAGCCTAAGGAGAAATTGATGGAGGAAACATGGAGTGGTTGGGATGAATTACTATTCTATTTGCAATTGAAGGAGGGAGGTGTACACACAAAAGTAGTGCACTTCTATGAATCCTTACATGCAAGGAAACTCAAGAATGAGCCCTCACAAATCGATCCATAGCTCTCTATGCATGGAGTTGCAAAATTATGAATTTTCTCTCAGCTAGAGCTATTGAGCTTGTGACCTTGCTAGTCAACCATACAATGAGAGATTCGAATGAGGACAAGGGCAAGAGTGCCAATATCTCCAAAGAATCAAATGGAAATGCAATGCAATGCAATCTAAGAATGAGAATGCAAATGTGCAAGCTATGCTATGAAAATGGAAGTACAAACTAAGCTATGAAATGGAAATAGCAATGTGTTACAACCCTTCCTAGTAAGCTAGATGAGTTATTCTAAAGCTTGAAAGTGAAATCTAAGCTATGAAAGCATAAACATGAACTACTATGCAAGAATGGAAACTAAACTATGAAGCAAATGAAGAACTCTAAGATGTAATGCAACAATGATCTCCAAAAAGCTCCAAAGTCTTCAAGAATTACTGCAGCATAGAGTTAGCATAAAAACAAGTGACCTAAAATGAGGGAGAGAGCTCTCCTTTTATAAGAAATGAGGTGAAATGGACCAATGAGATTAAGAGGCAAAAGTCTTAATTAGCGGTGGAGCTTGAAAGAGGAGCAATCCATGTGCACAAGTATCCTCCAATAGGAAAATAGGAGTTGACTTTATGTCCATATGAGACAAAAAGTGTTTTTCTCCTTTTTATAAAATAGGAATAATACTTTATTTGTGCAACTTAGGATAAGAAGAAAAGTGGGGGCTTTTTATTTAATAAAAGGGGAGGAAATATTCTTTTTAATTAAATAAAGACTTAGGATAAAATGGTTAGTCCAAGGATAAAAATCCAATATATGATTGAAATTAAGACTTGATCAAGAAATTGATAATGTTGAAAATATTGATTATTGATAAAACTGATTCAGGATAAATAAATCAAATAAATGGGGCCCAAAGTTTAGGTGACCATTTTAGGGTGCATACAGGAGGATCTTGAACGCCAAGTTGAAGTGGGACAAAGAAAGATGAAGAGAACACAGAAAAAGTCAGAGACTGAAGCTCATAATGTGTGTGGAAATGAAGCTGGACTGAATCCATCCAGAAAGACAAAAAAAGGAAGAATTGATACACGTGGAGGAACGGTTATTCTGAATGAGAGCAAGCAGGAAACGATGAAGTAATGGATGGAATGATCATCTTCCAGGTGACTATTCTATTTTCTTTGTCTAGTAGATAGTTTACTTTTGGTTTTTGTCCAATTTTGGTAATAGAATGGGCTTTGAATATTACATGCAATGATCTTAGATTGTATACTTCATAGTATATTGCCCAAATTTTACATATGTATGGACCTAGTTGTTAATTATAATACATCTATAATCTAGATAGGTTATGTAGGATTTGAGCAATACAAATCCACAAAACTCAAAGATCACCTACATACAAAAACCTGTTACAAGGAAGTAGAGACAAGAAGAGGGCAAGGGTTTCCGTTTGACTCAAAAAATGAAGAAGAAAATATCTTTAATTAATGAATGAATAAAATGTACAATGGATCATCCTTATAAAGGAGATCGAAAGTCTTGAAAGGCAAACCCTAGTGCATGTAATAATTAGTTAAATTATTACAAGACTAATGCATGCAAGTTTATATTTAAAACAACTAGTGCATGAGTTTAAAACAACTAGTGCATGTGTGTTTAAATATAAACAACTAAAGCAAAAGAGTTGACATCTTAAGAAGGGAGTAAAGTTAATTAATATAATTAATACGTTACTCTAACACCCCCCCTTAAGATGAGCAACAATGCAGCTACAAACAATGCAAGAAGAAAGCAAAGGAAACTACAGTACTGAAAGCAAAAAAATGGGTCCCGGCAACATGGCCTGATGAGGTACCCAAGTACAAAAGAGAGTCTCTATAAAGCGAAAAAATAGAGAAAACCACATGGGAAAAACTCTACTCCAAAAATAGACAAAAACTAATCTAAAGGAATGAAGAAGCCTCCAAAACTAGGAATGTTCCAAAAAATAGGAACAAGAATGAACATGTAGAACATCACTGAAGCAAGAAGATGCAAACTCTGTCAAGAAGTAACTGTTGATCTGAAGATCCTCCACTGAAATAGAGCATGACCAAGTAGAGAAGATTGTAATATGTATGAGTGCCCTCAAATGACACTACTCAAATCAAGAGGCAAACAAAGGCAAACAACTGAACTCGAAGATACAGATGGTATAAAACACCAAAGCCTAAAGAGCTGATCAATCAAAGATAGAAGGGTGCCTCTAAAAATAGGAAAGAAAGAGTGTCTATATGGTAAATGATCTATCTCACCGAAATGCATAAGTACCCAGCCACTGCATCCGCCTAGTACATAGGAACAAATACTGAATACATAGCTCACACTATCGAACCAAGGTACACTAAAAATAGTGCCAATAACATTGTGAAGAACCAAGAACATCGAAGGTGCATAGAAAGCACAAGCACAAATAAAGATACCCTGAGGCTAATGTCGTGGAAGGAACACTCACTTGACAAAGGTAGATGGCAAACAAAGGCAAACATCAAACCCCCCGTGGCACTTTATAATGCAGTGTGAGTACAAATAGCACAAACATGTTCAAGATTTCAAGTATGCAATAGAATGACACTTTATCTCAGTGCATGTGCATAAAAGAATGCTACAAAAGTGAAGTATACACTTCTCAAAGAAGAGCGAAGGCTACTGAAACAAAAGAACAACCTAAGAAGAGTCATCCCCTAAAGGGAAGAGATCCCAGGACCTGTAACATCCAAGATATCCACCAGAGTGCAAAAATGTAAAAAAATGAATAAAATATACCTGGAGAAGAATCTAGGAAAATGATGCATAGTACTAGAAAGCTCTCAAAACAAGATTTCTAACGATATCTCTCTTTCCCAAAACAGAGTCCAGATGCGCAAGATATAGCTTCCAGAGTGCAAAACTGAACATCTAGCTTTGACAATAAAAAAATAATATCAAAAAAGCAAAATCAAAAATTGAAACCTCCATATTTAGATAGAGCTCAGAACCATCTTTCCGACGATATCTCGTTTGCCCGATTTCGACACTGTATGCTCAAGTTATGAGCAAAACACCACCGAGTGCTCTGAAGGGCCCAAAATGGTGTCTAAATGTGCTGACGTCAACACTTCATAGGCTTAAAATTGACGGCCAAATGGCCGTCATAGCATACAAGGCTCTTGGGGCTAAAATTCTGGCCCTTGGTCGCCATATGACCAAGGGCTTAAACTGCATTCGTGTGGCTTAAATTTGACGGCCAAATGGCCGTCACCAGCCAAAAAAAATTTATTTGTTTTTTTTACAAAATCGCATGCGTGCCTCAAGATTCATGTGAGGCCTTTCGAATTTTTGTCTTGATTTGTGTGCCAATTTTTTTGGTTTTAATTTACGTGGTAGGCAGTAATTTTTTTGGCCTTGATTTGCATGTCAAAAAAAAAATTTACCTCGAAAAGTGTGTCAGTCTATACAAATTTTGCCTTGGGAAGCGTGTTAAGCTGTCTAGTACCAAAAAAAATGCCCCAAAATGCAAAGTTCTCCAAATTTGACATGTTTTATATCAAAATATGGGTTTTTGGGTGCTACGAGCTCAACGGTGAGGTCTGTTTTAGCTCAAAGTGCACCAAAATTTAGGGACCCCTAATTTTAATAAAAAATAACTAAAAAAGCCCTAATATAAACCAGATGATTTTCTTATCTCTGATTGCTTCAAACGCGAACAAGTTGTAGCAGATTAGGCTCTAATACCATGTAGGATTTGAGCAATACAAATCCACAAAACCCGAAGATCACCTGCATACAAAAACCTATTACAAGGAAGTAGAGACAAGAAGAGAGCAAGGGTTTGACTCAAAATGAAGAAGAAAATATCCTCAATTAATGAATGAATAAAATGTACAATGGATCATCCTTATAAAGGAGATTGAAAGCCTTGAAAGGCAAACCCTAGTGCATGTAATAATTAGTTAAATTATTACAAGACTAATGTATGCAAGTTTATATTTAAAACAACTAATGCATGAGTTTAAAACAACTAGTGCATGTGTGTTTAAATATAAACAACTAAAGCAAAAGAATTGACATCTTAAGAAGGGAGTAAAGTTCATTAATATAATTAATACTTTACTCTAACAGGTTATATGGTTGTCCAAGTGATTGAATTTAAAGAAAATAAGCATAGGTTATAGTAGTGAAGAATGTCATAGTAGAAGGGAGAATTTGCCAATAGACATAGTGGCAATATTGTAACTTTGAATTTTGATATTAATAAAAATGCATACATTATCGATCAAAAAAAATTAGATTCATACTAGAAACTATAGAAAAATCATAATTATTTTTAATTTTACTCACAAATATTATTCATGAGATCATGAATTTTTCAGTGAAAGTGGACTACTAAATTCATGAAACTACCAACTTTAAAATATTCCTAAAAAAATTTAACAATATCTAGTGACATTTTCTAAGAAATCCCTCCTCAAAAGAACAAGATAAATTTATATATCATGGCAATATAGATCTTTATATGACCAATGAAAAAACCAAGTTGTGTCATGATAAAAATCAATCCTATAAAAGAAAAAAAATGATCATGGAAATACTGCAAAAGAGCCAAAAAAAATTGAAGACTCTTTATAATAGGAGCCTGAATAAAAATAGTGAAAACCTCAAAATGCATGGTGATGAAATACAATCCCACAACATGCAATGGATTGATCAAGAAAATGCTTCAGGAGATCAATAAAATTTTATTGCGAAGCTATGAAAAACCCCAATTGCATGGTGATAAGAAAGGGCTTGCATGGGAGAAAAAGTGTTGTATGTGTCAGATTGGTAGAAAGGGTGAACGCACTCTTATAAAATGCAGCAATGAGAAATGCCTCTATCATTTTTATCATTCAAAGTGCTTGAGGCCTCCATTGGAAGTTGCACCTCCACCAACATTTGTATGGTTTTTCTCTACTTGTCTTTGTAGGATTTGTCTTATTGATGAGAAAGAGGAACGGACCTTACAGTGTGATGGTTGTGATGAATGTTATCATTTGCATTGCATTAACCCACCTCTTACAGATTTTCCAAAGAAAATATGGTTTTGTTCTCATTATATGGAAAAACATAAGAATGTGAAAAAATCAGGAGGTGGAAATAGGGTAAATTCAAGGAAGGAACCTCGGGTATCAATGGTTGGAAAGTTTAGCACCATGAAGTGTAAGAACAAATGCTTTTGATGAAGAAAAATTGTTGAAGGAAAGATAAAACCCTTACTTTGTATAAAATGGTCTTCCTTTAAAACAAGAGAGATTTACTTTTTATATACAATTTTTTATTTTTTATTTTCTTCAATATGTTCATCAAAGTAGTTATCTTTGGCTATGCAGTCAGTTACTTGGATTTCCTTAATATCACTAATCGGTAGTCAATATCTTTAAATGAGTAAACTTGGTTTGTCTCTCCTCCATTTGAAAACATCTCCTTTACTTTTCTTAGGGGAGAGGAGGCCTCTCGTTGTTGTTATTGCAGGTGAACTAATTTTCTTTTGTTTAGATTTAGTCTATGTGGGAAACTAAAATTTTCAATTCTATGAATTTCAATCATAGATGATCATTTTAAATAATTTTTATACACATAAATAAGGTTGAGCCTTTCATATTTATTATTTGATTAAAAGAGGGATAAAAAATTATTCAAAAGTAAGATAAGTACAAAATATAAAGAGCCAACCGTCCAGCAGAGAAGAAAGAACTACACAACCTTATTCAAAGATAATTCTCCCCTATCCACAATATTTCAACCCCACATTGGATTAGAAACTCATTTGGTCAAACAATCTGCTACTCCATTCCACTTTCTAGGAATGTGAGTAAAAATAACAAATTCCAAATAGTCATGCAACCTAGTAATTTGTCCAATAACCAAAGCTAAGTGTCAATTGACATCACCTAAGTGTTCTTTATTCAAAAAAGTCGCAACCACCAGAGACATCTTCCATAGCCAATCTTGGAGAAATGACCAAAACCAAACGGTTCTAGCTCCTCAAAAAACAATCATTTACTTTCTTAAGTTTGGGGCCCTCACCCACATAAAACAGGAACTAGAAGACCTCACATGCACACTTAAAGAAGAGTTGCCTTGCACCACAACACCAACAACCACCAAACTTAAAGAAACACAATTCCCCTACATCCCAATCAACAATCGATTCATAAATATTGAAGAAAAAAACCCCTACTCCAATGCAAAGCTTCAATACCCACAACCCCACAAGCCAAACATCCTCAAACCCACAAGCTAAGCAAAATTCATACACCAACCAAAAAAAATCATCAAACCAAAGCCCCAACCTATAAGACCAGATTTTTATATTTATTATTTGGAGTTAAAATAAATTAAATGAGTTTTTATTATAAGATTAATAATAAAAATTAATCATAGGTCATTTGTGGCATGATGGTTGGGCTCCTATTCTCTCTTGTCCCTTCAACTAGAGTTTACCCGCACTTGTGTCGCCATTACTCTCAAAAACATGGATTTTTGGGGGAGATCTATCAAGCATCATGCCCCTTTGGAAACTCATGGCAGTCAGTGGGATTTGTGGGTGTGTGAAGAGAATTCCCAATTTATTTCAAATCACTAGAGCTATGCTACAGCTCTTTCGAGAGTTTGTGATCTTGGGAACATCGATCTAGGAGGAGATGTTAACCTTTCTCATTCAGTAAAACCTATTAATGGCTTGGTGGTTGTATCAAATCACTATTGTAAGGAGGACTCTTTGTCTTAGAGGATGCAGAGTAGTGATTTCAAGGGCTTTGAGCTGGGAGAGACTTCTCCTTCCTTCAGTGGTGTTTACAGTCTTCGTGAGGAAGTTGGAAATACAAAATAGGAACTTATTAGGGCCTAGAGGAAGATCTATGGTAGACCTAGAGTGGAAAGGTGGGATACTTTGAAGGTGCAAGGAAGCTAATAAGTCGCATGGGAAAATGTAGAGGTGTTTAATAAAGCAAGTTTTGAGTGTGATGAGCACAAAGTGGGTTGAGCCATTGACAGTAATGTTAACAATTTACCTGAATGCAAAGATTGAAGAGGTAGTAGAAAATGCAAAGTACTTTATGGATATAAGGTTGATGTGGAGATTTAAGGATTTTTTTGCTTAGTCTTGGAGAGTTGCATAAATGGATGTCAAAGATGTGGGGCCCCATTCGGGTAGGAATGTTTAGATCTATCTTGCAACATGGGGTTTTTTGGTGGTTGTGTTTGATAATGATGAGGATAGGAAGAAAATCTTATGTGATTATCAATGGAGCTAGGAGAATAAGCATTTGTTATTATTAAGGCCATGGTACCCGGCCTTTAATCCAGCTATTGAATCCTTCAAAAAGTTTCTTGTTTGGGTAAGGCTCCCAAATCTTCTTCAATTTTGGCTTGAGCCTTGTTTTGAAGCGTTTGGGAATAGGGGGGTTGATGAGGGTTCTCCAAATTACTTATGTTCTACTTATGCATGGATTTTGGTCAAGATGGACTTGATGAAAGCCTTCCCAGTAAATTTATCTTTGAATTGTGGAAGTGATGTGTGTCCACAACCTATGAATTGTGAAGGTATTCCTTTCATATGTAGAAGATGTTTCCAGACTAGGCATGTTGTTGCAAACTGCTCAAAGAATATCCTTAAACAAGAAACTTGGTGTAAATAACTCTCCCTCAAATTTTACTTTGTAGAGAAAGAGGAGTGTGAAGATTCAAATGAGGCTTTCGAAGATGATTCAAATATCAAGCAGGGTGTAGACCTAGAAACAATAAACGCATCAGAGGTTGAAAAGGGCTTGGGATCAGGAAAGGATTTCTAACGTCTCAAAGGCCCCAACTAGGAGTAAGACTTTTAGTAGTTCTTCTACTAAAAAATGCCTAGTAGGACTAAAGGAGAAACACCAAGTTGGGACTAATTTATAGATTAAGGAGGCGAAAACTAGCATAGATCTTATAATAACAGGTAGAATAGAGACATTGAGGAAGGATGTTACTATTGAGGGTTGTAGTCTCAGTGATATAGTAATAGAAATGGGGCCAATGTAGCCAAGATAGGGGGATCATGATTCCTTCAGACGATTCCTTGAAGTGGAAAATGGAGGTTGCAAAGCTTGAAAATGAATTTCAAGTAGTCAAAGGAAAGAGGGATAAAAAGGCAAAGTAGGAAGATTTTGTAATGATCCTACACTCACAGACTAAAAGTGGAGCAATTAGTAAAACCTAATGTTCTAACCTATTAATAGGTCTTATGTGTTGTAATCCTTGATGACCTATTAATAGGTCTCTCTCTTGGATGTCTTATCTCTTTGGGGAGGTGGCTCCTTATTTGTAACTATCCTTGGCTTAGGCCAAGCTGAAAACCTAGTTTATTATCAATAGAAAACATGAACCATTCACTGATAAATAATAATAATTAAAAATTAGAATTATATCATTGTAAAATTATTTAAAGTGAAACTAGTCAATTAATATAGATTTTGAGATATAACAACATATTAGCATTTTATGTTAAATTTATTAATGGGTTGAATAAATACAAAGGAAAGAAGGTTGTAGTTTTGTTGTTATGATTTGGAGTTATACTATCAATCAAATCTTTATATTTAATAATTTATTAATAGTTATAGTTTAAAAATAATGCTATTTTAAAAATTAACTCAAATCAAATGAAATTTTCTTTTTTACCATTACCAATGTAAATTTATAAAGAGCTTGTCAAAAAAAACATAAACATAAACTTCCAAATATATAGAAGCTAAATTAAATTATATGGCCTCCCACCACCTCATCCCCCACATACAGATGCATATGCATATATATGTCTTTTATTGAGTTAAGAAGCCTAGCAAAGGAGCTTACCCTTACACCACCACAGCCAAAAGGTTGTTTAGAACAACTATTTACAATAAGGTTAAGAAAAGACCACCAACAACAAACTAACAACACATCTTCCTAACCCACATCAAGAGTTGGTAGACAACTCGCCCACAACCTAGGGAGGAGAGTGAGAGTCCGCAAAGTGATTTTTTATTCATCTACAAACAAGTGCCCGGGTGATACTTTCAATAGGGTTTTCACCACAAGAAAACCAACAATGGGAATAGAGTGTTGACAATGTTATACCTCAACACCAAAGGGTCAACACAAACCAAGAGCAGCAATAGTCTAAGAAGGCCAAAGGGAACTACATCAAAAGAAAGAGGTGGAATCAGATCCACCAAGTCATAGGAGGTCAACTTAGTAGAAGCATCACCCTGTGGAGAGTCAACATCAGCCTGTGAAGAGTCATCAGAAGAAAATTCAAAGGCTCAGACAGTCAAATGATCACCATTTGTGTCCCTCCACCAAGTGGTAGCACCTCTTCAATGTGCTAGAGAACAATCTGTAGCCAAATGACCAGAAGAGAAGCATTGTGGACACTGAAAGAGGAGGCCCTCATAGTCCAACAGTTGAGTCCATGGCTTGTCCCCGACCATGAGAACCACCTCCCCAAGGAGGGGTGTCGATGTCAACCAAAATGCGAGGAAAGTTAGAGGCCCATAAAAGTCATAGCCTCATCCACTTTTGAAAAAATGACCAATAGAATTGTCAATGACCTCAAAACAAGAGATTTCCAAAAAATGCATTATGTATTTGAATGTTTTTTATATAATTTGCAACAAAACAAGAGTGTTGTCCCTTACGAAGACCAAAAAAGTCATTTACAACTTGGTCAAGAACAAGCCACAAACAACAAAGGTTAGAACAAACCATTTATAGCACTTTAGGAGAACAAGTAGTAACCCACATGAAAAGTGGGTAGTCAATTCATCCACAATGTGGGGAAGCGAATGAGAATATGAAGAAGAAGAATATTTCCTACATCAACAGACAACAGTTCAAGTAATACTATTATTAGGATCCCCACCACAAGGGGGACAAAGTGGGAAATCCTCTTTGTGAGACTGTCAACACAAGGAGTCAAGTGCTAACAATTTTGCACGTCATCTGCCAAAGGTTGGAATAGGACAGGAGCAATAGGCAGAAAAGGGTCTATATAGCCAAAGGGGTCCGCACCAGCAACAAGAGGTGGAATAGGATAGGGCCAAAGGAAGCCAAACCAATAGCATAAGCATCATCCTGCGAGGAGTCATCAACCTATGAAGAGTCACCAAAGGAAGAATCAAAGCCAAGATAGCCTTGTGATCACCATTGGTGTCCTTCCACCAAGTGGCAACTCCTTTACGACATGAAAGAACAATTCATGGCCAAGTGACCAGTAGAGAAGCACCACCGACATTGAAAGAGTTGACCTACATATTCCAATAAAAGAATCCATAACCTATCCCCAACCATGAGAACCACATCTCCAGGAAAGAGTATGGAGATGTCAATATCAACCAATATGCGTGCAAAGGTAGAGAGAACCACGGAAACAATGGTATCATCCACCCTTAAGAAATGGCTTATTGAGTTGTCAATTGCCTCAAAACAAGAATTCTCTCAAAAAATGAAAGTGAAGATCGGAAAGACAAATCCACACCAGATGTGCACTAAGTGGTTCAGTAAGAGGGTTGAAGAAGACAATCCAAGTTTTGACCAAAAGAGAGGAAACCCCCCAAGCCCACAACTTCCTCAACACCAAATGTCAATCATCAAAGGAAACAAAAACAATAAAAAACCCCTTAGCACAAGGGAAAAGTTCAAATTACCAGAAACTAAGGATCTCCAAGAATCTCTCACACATCAATGAAGATCTGATAAAGAAGGCCAAAGACCAGTAAAAGCATTGGTAGAAGTCCTCGTTATCCACCACATCATGGCCACAAATCATAATAGGGGAGGCCTTGGCACAAACAAACAAACAGTCGAGATTTGCCCTTGGGAGGAAGAGCCACAGTAAATCTACCAACACAAGGAAAGTTTCACCCATTAACAGCAAGCGACTTGGGGGTGGGCAACCTCAATATCCACCGCATTAGCAAACCCCGGAACAGGTCTCCCAAAAGAGTGCCCAATGTGAACAAGTACACAAGGACCATAACCAACAAGCACTGCCTCAGCAAAAAACCCCACACCCAGAGTAGCACACTTGAGATAGGCACACCTTCAAAAACCCAAGAACCACCCGCATCAAGAGGTGGAACAAAGAAACCCAACAAGCCAACACAATGAGTGTTAGCACCCAGTGGAAGAGGTCAGACCCAGGATTGAAAGACCCATTGTGCCTGAAAAGCATTGTTGAAGCAAAAAAAATCAAATTAACAGGGTGGGAGACAGCAGATGTTAAGGGCTTTGTTACAAGAGATGGCATCGCTTCAAAAACAAATGTAGGACAGATGACTATTAAGTGTTTGACCGCATAGTTTATTAAAATAAATGTAAGTTCGAACTAAGGTTTTACTTATAGGGTCACTTTTCCTCTAAAAGTATCTCTGCAAAATTAATATGATTTTGTAATCCATTTAGATTTGCCCGCAGGAACTCCAACTCGTTAGAAGCACTAAGACACAAGACCTTATCTCTGAATGTAACTTGCAAACAATATCAACTTTTGCTGGAAAAATTCAGTCAAGATTGTTATTTTTAGCTTTCTATATTAATGTTATTCAATAAAATGTAGGACATATGACTATTAAGTGTTCAACCCCGCTTATTGAAATAAATGTATGTTCAAACTGCTCCATTAAGACTGTTAAAGTGATATTGCTCCATTAAACCATTACGACTGAACTAGAATTTTTGAAATGTAATATCTGATTAATAAAATTGATAACATCATCTAATGCATACTTTACAGCACTTACATTAAATATTAAATTTGCTAATTAGAATAACCTGTGTAGTTTGTTCCAAAATTGAGTAATTCTAGTTATATTTTGAATGCTTAGTTCATATTCCTTTTTATTTATATTCTTTTATGTATGGAGTGAATTGATACCATATTGAAACACAAGAGTCTATGAAACATGTAAGTTGTGCAATCATTTCCTTCAACCCGATGAGCAAAACTTTCATGGTCTGTGATTCCTTCAAACAAGCTGCACAACCTGTAATATATCTCACCTCATTCCACTACTCTATAAATCAAATAGAGATCAAATTCAATAATTTCAGAGGCAATTGAACTTCTTATGTCTAGGTTGTGGCATGAGAAACCGTTCTCTCCTTTGGCTTGCGATGCCATTGCCACTGGGTCTCCACAAGTTTGTGTGGAACAAGTCGGCTTTCCCGTTTTGACAACTTTTTAAATCTCTGTACACGAAGCTTAGCTATCTCAGTTTCTTCTTCAGGTGTCAATTCCCTCACAACTACCGTAAGCCTGCATCGTGGACGTACTCTAACACCACTTCTACCTTTTGCATGAGGCCACAATCTCTTGAGAAACAAGCCCTTTCCAACAAATGCCTCTGCTGTTAGATGAAAGGAATTGTTAGACATTTTCCATGGCATCCAAAGAAACAGAGAAATTAAATAAAAATAACAATTGACAAGTATACGTTATAGAGGAATTTTTAACAGTTGCCACCTACAACTGAACATAAGAACCTACCAATAATAAGGCGATCAGCATTCAAAGCATGATTATGAACAGCATTGGCACGAGCTGAATGTATGACCTGCATCAACACAATTTTATCATTATTGCGTCTGTATAAGAGCACGTCATATGAAGCAGGAGGAAACTCCATAGATTAATTGGTAGAATCTAGCAATATAGCCCTCACAGCTTCGACATGACATTACTTAAAAGGCCAATGCTATACCTTGTATACAGTCTTTGCAGCCCGTTTTACAGTCACTTGCATTTGCAACAAAGCATCTTCCACACGCATTCCACGAACCAGGGCGGCCACCAAATTCACCTTCTTTGGGCTCTACATAAAGATCAATCAAAGAAGACTTGTCATTTTGTCAACATGGAAGGTTATAATCTATAAGAAACTCACTACTCTCATTTCTGATTTTCAATAGCTAGATAGCAAGTCCCAACCAGGAGAATTATTTACTATTGCAGATGTATATTTCATATAGATGCTGAAATGTCAATCCACTTGGTCCATGACCAAATGCAGATTCAGAGTCAAAACTCCTTTGGCAAAACCTTATTCATGATGACTCAGATAAAGTCATTTATACATACCAAAGCAACTAATGTTCCTAAAATAAGAATAAAACACAACAGCTTATAGTGTTTCTGCTGTTATACTGTTTATTTTGCTTTCCAAATATCATAACATGATATGTGTTATGATAATCTAAGACTCGTAATTGTGTTCACTTATTTTAGTACTGACCATTGTTCTATTGCAATTCATAGTTGTTATTTGCATACATAGCTAGTTGTACATCGTTTAATAATCTGTGATCTGTTTCTGCTGTTATACTGTTGTTTTCTCAACCTTCGAATAACTTGTGAAGGAAACACTTGCACGGTATTGCTTTCTTTATCACATCTTTAATGCAGATTTGCCAGTTACTTCTGCTCCCTAGTTTGGAGGCAAGCATCCACGCACCAAATACTTGATAGAAATATTATACACCCAGATACAGCATGGATACCATATCTAGATGTATTCATTAGCAGGCCCATAATTGAGCCATATCCAATACATTTGCATACAGCGCCAGAGGCTGTAAACAGTACATGATTTGTAAAAAGCAGAGTAACATAACTCGCCGCGAGTCGTGCGAGTTTTAATGACTCGCGGGCCGAGCAGTGGCTCCTGGGTTTTCATGACCCGGCCAAGTCAACCTGCGGGTCATGAGTCATGACCCGCATGACTCGCTGAGTCAGCGGGTCATGCCATGACTTGCCGAGTCCAAGGCTCATGACCCGCGCCGCAGCAGGCCCGGGCTTGCCTTTAAAAAACATAAAAAAACTTTAAATTTTTTTTACTTTTTTTTTGGATAAGTCTTTTGTTATTTGCCCTAAAAGGCATTGTAGTTGCTTTGTAGGAGAAGAGAGAAAGAGAGAGAGAGAGAGAGAGAGAGAGAGAGAGAGAGAGAGGAAGAAAAAAAGAAGCTGAAGGGTTGCAACCAGCCGGGAAGAAAAGCATCAAGGAGTCCACAAAATTGGATTGGGGAAGCATTGAGAGCGTCAAGGAGCTCATAACAGCTGCTCTCAACTCATTTGAAAGAGGTAAGTGTTACATTTTTAGATTTTGTTGATTTTTGCTTGTATGTTTATGGTTTTCCATTGTTTTTAGATTTTTTTTTTAAGTTTTTTTAATTTTATTGCAGCCACATTCCAAGTTTTGAAAACATTAATTCTTCCCAATGCCTCCAAAGTGTCCATTTTAGAAATATTCCGAAGAGTTTCCCGGTAGACAAAAAAACCAAACAAAATGCACCTTTAGTAAAGAAATTTTTCATGGTGGCATCAATAGGCTTAAATACCATATTGTCGGCATACCTGGCAATGATGTTGAGGAATGTACTAAGGCAACTCCCGAGGCAATTCGTTTTTGTTATGTCCAGTTAGAAAAATATGTTGAAGAAAAGGAAACTAGAAAGAGGCAACTGGAAGAGATAAATGTTATTGGCTCCCATTCATCCACACCCACACCCGTATCCGCATCCACATCTATAGGCTGTGTTGGACAGGGTTCTTCCAGGCCTCCCTTTTATCCTAGTGCTACTGCTAGTGCTTCTACTACTGCTCCTTCAAGTGGCAAAATTACCCTTGGCCCTAGAGTCCAAAAATCATCAAGGTTGGACAGTTATTTTGAGCCACACACTACTCCTGGTGCACAACCCTCGCTTGAGAGCATGGGTTGGAACAAGGAGATCCATGATGCTGCTCGAAAACAAATTTGCAAGTTTTGGTACTGTTGCAACATTCCATTTATTGCTGCCAGGTATTTCTCTTTTATTTGTTTTTTAAGTTTCTTCAAGTTTAAAATTTAATTTTAAATTTTATAGTTTGAAGTTGAACTATGCTTTGTCTAAAACTCTAATGATTAATCGTAATCTATTTGTGACAGGTCTCCTTATTGGCAAGGTATGATAGATTCTGTAACCATTTGTGGGGCGGGCTTTAAAGCCCCTACTGAGACCGAGTTAAGTGGCCCCCTCTTGTTAGACATGGTTAATGATATGCAACTTGAGCTAGAGGACCACAAGAAGTCTTGGAGGCAAAATGGTTGCACCATCATGACAGATGGTTGGACGGACAGGAGGAATAAGACACTCCTAAATTTTCTTGTTTCCAGCGCAGGTGATTGTTCATTGAATTCTACTTCCCCAAATGCATTGAATAATTTAATTTTGATTTTGAATTTCTGATTGATCCATGATAATTGATAATTATTTTTCTTTATATTCAGGAACCACCATGTTCTTGAAGTCTATTGATGCTTCCTCACATGTGAAGAATGCCACATACTTATGTGCGGCTATTGAGGAAGTTATACTTGAGGTGGGAGAAGAAAATGTGGTGCAAGTGGTGACTAATAATGCAGCAAGTTATGTTGCTGCAGGTAAACTTATAACTTTTTAAGTTTTGATGGAGAGGCATCTATGAATTTATTTAAGATTTTCTTAACACTTCTAAATTTCTAAATCTAATTAATTTAAAATTGCTACAAGTAAACTTTTGATGGAGAGGCACCCGAAAAAATTTTGGTCTCCATGTGCAGCCCATTGCCTTGACCTCATGTTAGAGGATATTGGCAAGATTGAATGGATCAAATCATGTGTTGATAAGGCCAAAAATATTTGCAAGTTTATCTATAATCATGCATTGGTCCTTAGCCTGATGAGAAAATACACGGGGCAAAGGGAGTTGGCTCGTCCTAGTGTCACAAGATTTGCCTCCAATTTCCTCATACTAAAATCCTTGTTGAAATCACACGACAATTTGAGACGCATGTTTGTTGGTGAGGAGTGGACTGCCTCATCCTATTCTACGAGCATTGTGGGTAGGGAAGTGGCAAATTATATTTTTGATGAGCCAGGTTTTTGGACCCCTCATAAAGAGATCATGGAGGTATAAATATTTATGTTTTGTTTGCAATTTTTTTTAGTTTTTATTTTTAATGCATACTTGTCACTTAACTATTTATTTTTTTTACATTATATGTAGGTCACTGAGCCCCTTGTAGTTCTCCTACGAGTTGTTGATGGGGAGAAGCCCTCTATGGGCTACTTATATGAGGACATGGATAGGGACAAGGAGGCCATTAGATCCAGGTATAAAGCAGTTGAGGATAAGTATGGCCCTCTTTGGGAAATCATTGATAGGAGATGGCAAAACCAGCTTCATAGGCCCATCCATGTAGCAGCTTATTTCCTCAATCCATCATATCGTTTTCTTGATAACTTCAAGGCAGATGAGGAGGTTCTTAGTGGCCTATATACAGTGATGCAAAAGATATCTACCTGTACCACATCTACAGTGCAAGAGATAGATGCATATAGTAATCCATGAGGACCGATTTTTGGAAGCACGATGTGCAAAGAGTCTAGGACAACATTGCAGCCAGGTAGAAATATATGTTAAACTTAAACTTAACTCTTAAGTTTATGGCTTATGCATTTTGATTTATAATCTATCCTTAAAGTTGGAACTTGGAAATGACATTGATTTTTTTTTTCCTTATTTCAAATAGATGGTGGCATATGTTTGGGCCTACAACCCCAAACCTTCAAAAACTTGCCATCTGCATTTTGAGTCAGCCATGCAGCACTTCTGGATGTGAGCGCAACTGGTCCATGTTCGAGCACATCCACTCGAAGAAGCATAATAGACTATCTGTGGAGAAGTTGAACAATCTTGTCTTCGTTCATTACAACCTTCGTCATAGGACCAGACAAATTTTGGACACTAACGCCTCTCCGATCACTCTAGCAGAGATCGATCCAGAGTCCGAGTGGCTCACTGAGTCTACCGATCCTATCTTCACTGAGGAGGACCATGAGTGGGTTGACCAAGCAGACAAAGAGGCTGAGGCTATGGCTATGGCAGAGGAGGAGGATAGAGCACGATCAGATACCCGTGGAGCTGATGTTGATCAAATTGGCACATCACAGGCAGAGACTATGGCTTGTCAGTCATCCAGAACCTACCTCAGACGCATTTGTAGGAGGCAGACAGACTACTTTGAGGATGAGACTGACCTAGAGTAGCAGAGCCTGAGGCTTGAGCCATAGACCTGTTTTTGTTGTTTACACTTTACAACTTTACACATGTTTGGGAACATTTGATGTCATGGATTTTATATACATTTGACAACATTTATATTTTATATTTTATAATTCTGCATATCTATGTTTTCTATTTCCTTCAGCTGCCTACAATTTACATTTGTACTTATGTGATGGATGTATGTTTATGTAAGTGATCAAATTAGATTCTATTTGATGATGTTATAGTGTTTTTAAGCTTTATTCAATAATGGGTGCCTGAAACAAGTTTTAAATTTTAAAAAATCTCTGATTTTTTTTTTTGCCGAGTCATCGGCGAGTCACGGGTCGAGTCATCCCTGCCGAGTCATGGGCGAGTCCGAGTCATGTTTCTTTGGTAAAAAGCAGTCAACATTTGAAATAAAATTTAAAATTTAAAAACAAAGTGCACAAGCACATACATAAATCCCTGAAGACACACATAATATCACAAAATAAATATTGTAAAATCAAAATATATATTAATATAAATAAATATTTTTAATGTTATGTTCTGTACCCTTGAAAATATAAACATTTGACTATATGTATATTTCTAAAATTGTCATATCTAACCGCATCTGTATTAGGAGATCTTGAAAATTCCCTATATCCATATCTAGTGCCATATCCATATTTGATACCATATCCATTTCAATGCAACTCTCCTTTAATGTCAATGAATATAGTGTCTGTCATCAGCAAATTAGAAAATAAAATTAAAACAGAGGAAAACCAAGCTGCCATGCAAATTTTCATCGTCAAAAATACACAATTTTATATTTTCAGGAATACATCATCAGAAAATATGAAGTTCAAAGTTCAAACTAGTCCCCCGCCTAATTACAAAGACCATAAAAGCTTCTTCTCACAGCAAAATTGAGAATGGAGCAACAAAAGATTAAAAACTCGATGCATCACACCTGATGAGGAACATGCCTAATCTCAATGATTTTGACTTAATGCATAACAATCTGAATTGTTTTCTGATAATAGATTAAAAGTTGAAATATATGGAACAATGCTTAGAGATACTGTTGCAAAAGGAACAAACGGATGAAGAAACTACCATATAGAGAGATCATACCTCTAAGACAAGATAGGCCATTATTAGTAGCTGTACATAGGGATGAAAACCAAGCAAAGATCATTCATTATGATGAATGGTGATGCATGGCAAATTTGCACTCCATCTGATTAATTGGCTTCAGTCATATCCTCTGCAAAATGAACGGTGTCCCCAGGTTCTTTCTTAATAGCAACAAGAGTTTAGAAGCATTCAGAGCAGCACACAAAAATAAAAGTTTGTATTCATTGATTTCTTCATTGAGAAATTACAAATATATAGGAGTTTTATATTAGGGAAATGTTGTTCTAAAGGATGATTGATCAGCTCATCAAAAGGCAATTAAAGGCCAAGTGTTGAGAATGGGTATTTTCTTGACTTCAGACTCATCTAGACCCAAGAGGGTGACCCTAAAGGAATTCTTAACAAGTTTAATCATTACTAAAAGTAGATGAACTTAAAACACAACAGTTATATTAAATGTAAGTTGTCATTAGATCAAAGATTAATCTACTACACATAAAATCTATACTAAGTTGATAAAGACATCATTGCACAATTGCAAACTGTCAAAATAATGAAGAGCCCATCATGAAGTTGTAGACTTTGAAGGATCAACCAAGAAACATGCCTTCCACAAGAGCATGCATGAATATTGAGAATGAATTACTCAATGATATATATAATAGATATTGAATTGATATGATAAAATGTACTGAATTGATATGATACAATGTACAAATGAGCCTTCATTATATAGGCAAGGTGATGAGGTAGTTACAACTACCCTTGCTACAAATATTAAATGTATGAAACAATATAATAAATGCCTGAAGCAAATATTAAATAATGAGTTATCATGTATCTTCTAGAGTGCTACCTAGGCTAGCTAACTTGATCCTACAGACAATATTAAATGATAAGTTGCAAAAGTAACTTATGACAACTAACTTATGCCAACCAAGCCTAAGTAATCTCAATGTGTAAATGTAATGCCCCCTTCCTAATTGGTCCTAAAATTTGCCCTAGAATCACAATTACAACAAATTAGGGTAGGGTTACATCTTACAAAGTAAAATATCTCTTTAAATAATGTGATCCTGAATTTGAATCCTCCATTTATAACATGAGAAACATATACATACATACATATACAAACTTCCACATATTAGGGTTCAACAAGATCACATCATATTCATATGTTATCAATGATATTATACAGACATATTAAGGTTTGGAGGAAAAAGCATGATAGGTCTACCTGTTGATGCGAGTTTTGTTCCACTTACACAACATGCAGGACTGAACACTCAATGCTTCGAGAAACATAAAACATTAAATCCTCTCTTGAACAAAGTCATCTCCCATGCTAAGCTTTGCAATGAAGATCATGAAATGACTCCAAGGTTCCTTATACCTGTGGATATCTAACTCAGTTGAAATGATGTGATTTGCTGGTTAATCACTTAGGCGGGCTTACATAATTTATTCAAAGGTGTCAACTTACTTGTACTGCTAAAGATTTGGCTTTGCAATATATGATAAAGTATATCCGTGATTTTATATCACTTCCAACTTTGCTCTTCGAACTTCTACTATCTAGACTTCTTCTATTTCTAACTATGGATGGGAAAACTAATGGATGGACTAGGATTCCTACCAAATGGAGGCTTGCCTGCGACTTCAACTCCACCTAGTGCAAAGCTTCAAAGGATCTCAAAATGGTTTTCATATCAACATCTTCCCCTCAATCCAACTTGGAGTACAAATTAAGGATCTAATGCCAATTGAACTTGAGCGCAATTACTAGATTACCACACAGGGCGCCCTTGCATCTACAAGGAGCTAGTGGTCTAGTTTTATAGAATCCAATCAAACATCCACCAATATCACCACACAATCTATCTACTTTTAAAATAAAATCCTATTCTAATCGTGGAAGTAGAAACCATGCAATAACACCAAGTGTTCCAACTCAATCACCATGCAAAACACAACAATGATAAGAAGAACGATATTGGCATTACTTAAGCAACAATTTTCTTCAATCTTCCAATGTTTACAAATGAGAGCAGAAGACCTTATATAGAGGCTTCAGATACAATGAGTGGCCAAGATTAAGAGGCAAAAGCTTTAAATCAAGGGCCAAGATTAAGAGGCAAAAGCCTTGATTAGGGTTTCCATAACCACCAACTACAAATATTTAATGCCCACCCAATTACAATTAAGCACCACCATGTGGGCCAATAGGAAAATTACATTGCCTTCATGGGCCAATAAGAAAATTCAAATCCTTAACAACCGGATAAGGATCAATGACATGTGGATCAATGAGAAGAGAGCACATGTAGATGAAATCACCATCCAATAGGAAAATTCAAAATAATTGTGCACCAATGAAAAGATAGGACATGTGGGCCCATGCCACTTGGCGCCAAATGGGCCAACCAAAATGAAGCATTTATTAATCAACCAATCAACATCTTTGAGATTTTGTGGGCCTATGCCATGTCATCGCCTTGGGAATCGTGTGCCTCATCCTCATTCTCCTTCTCACATTCAATGAATCTAGACACCATTTCATCAATCATCTCCGTTGGGACACTTGGCAAGCATTCAAGCCTGTATTCATAATAACTCACTTCTCTTGTATAAGTAGAACATGACTTTTTCCACTCAATTGCATTATATAAGACCATGAAGCTCTTAAGATGAGTCGTTGCCTCCAATTGCCCAAACTCAAGTGAATTTCCACCTCCAAAGCAAATTCCGTTCATCTTGTCCTGAAGACCTTCCACAGTTAGCCTCTGAGTACCATTGGTCTTTTGGTGCAGCATAGCTCCTACACAGTTAAGCATCTCATTTTTTATCTTCGAAAGGGCGTCCCTTGTAACTGCGCAACAAGGCTCGAGTTGCCTAAGTGCATCATATCTATGGGTTGTAGTCTGATGCCAAGCGATAAAATCAACTTCTTGTTCCTTTCCAACTACTCGATCCTTTATCAATGTATGCAATGGGACCTCCATTAATATCAATAAGTGAGGAAGAACTTCTTTCATTCTGAATGAATAATCCTTGCTCTGTCTTAGTATCTTCTCAGCTCGTTCGTGAAGGGAGAACACAGTGTCGAATGTCTTGACGAACCTCTCAAGGAATATGCTTGCTTCTTCGTTTACCGATGCCACCCATCTCCTAGCTTCTTGTCCCATTAGTCCAACTCCTTCTAACCCTTCCATAGATGCACTAGAACTTGGCCTGGGGGGAATGAAATTCAGATCAGCTTGCCGTATTGGATTCATAATTTGCCGGAGACACTCTTTCAAACTTAATACTTCAGCCTTGTACTTCTTTTTGGCCACTTATGTATTCTTTCATCAAGGGCTTGAATGGTCCCATGTGCTTCTTCAACCTCTTGTTTCTTCGTTGCCCGTCCTAGTTCGTACTCTTCTATGTCGTAATCCTCAAGCTCGATTTCTCCTCTTACTCCGTCCACCTTTGGGATTGTCACTTGTGCAACGCAATGTCCCGAGGCATCTCTTGTAATTTGGTAGAACTTCTTTGCCGGTGCCTTGCCCTTGTCTTCCTCAACCTTCTTGATCAATTCCTCTGCACTTTCCACGGGTTGATGAGCTGTATCTGATTTCATCATTCTACTTCGTAGCCAAGCGGGTGCTGTGACCAAACCAAGCTCATCCTCGACTCCTTCATCCTCTTGGTTTTGCGCTGGAGCCTCTTGTTCAACTTCTAAGTTTTTCTCGGCTTCTGGTGATTGATCTATATCTTCTTGAGATAATGACTCAATATTAACAATCTCATTTTCTACTTTCTGTTGTTCTGCATCCTGTGGAGGTGAGTTAACCTCGTGTTCATCATGATCCAGCGGGACGTAACTAGAACTTTTACTTGCCGTTAATTCATTGGTTGCCTGGACAGGTGCCTTTTCTACTATCATCGGTCGTGGTGTTACACCCTGGATTGGTTGCTTCTGTTTCTTTTGTTGTGGGTCTTGACTCTTGACTTCTTTTCTTTTCTTATCTCTTTCCTGTGGGAACTTGTTGCCACCTCGCTCACTGTGCTAACTCTTGAAACCATTACTCCTTTCCGGTGGTGGTCCGAATGATTCTTCCTCAGGCTCCACTATGTCCTTCATGAGTTCATAAGTTAAGGGGAGCCTCAATGACTGTAGGCAAGCCTCTTGGTCCTGCAACCATCTCATCGTGAAAGTTCTCACTGTCATCATAAGTGCATCCAATCCTTCCTCGCTTTTATTGTTCCAATTGATAGGTGGAATACCTTCTTTCTTTGATTTCTCATAATTTGGATGGAGATACCGCATATCATCTTCAACCTGGTCCGGAATCTGCATCCACTTGGTTGCCCTAATTAGCTCAACTGACATCCTGAAAAATGCCCGTCTCTTTATTTCAACATCATCACTGGCATTGGCCCAATGGTCCTCAATGTGTGCTATATGCCTGTATTGAGCTCCGTATGCCCTCCTGATTTGACGGAGCGAATCAAAATGTGCCCTTCCAAGATACAATCCTAGAAGGTAAAACTCAAGTTCACTTTCAGCTGCCTTTGCCGCCTCAAGAGTCGGACAACTTTCACCTCCGATGCCTAGTGGAAACACAACTCCCAGTTTACGTTTATGCTTTTGGATCCTATCATATGCCAACAACTGTCTTGCCACCTCCATTAACACTAGCTTATCTGTTGGAAACCGAGGAAGTTTCTTTGGGCACATTGTGCTCCCTATGATTCTGATATAAGTGAACTTGGGAAACTGGATGAACCATGACCCATACATCTTCATCAAATCTTATGCCTCTTTGGATAGCCTTCTTAGCGGATTCTTCTGTAACACCCTCACATTACGCATAACCAAAGTATCGTTGGCCATTTGAAAGTCATCCTTATTACGAAGATGAAGTTGTGGGTAACAATCGTAGACCATGAATTCCCCCTTTTGATTCCCAACCTTCCCTAGGCATTACAATCCTAGATACTTGCGAATCCATGCCATCATATAGATCAAATAAGAAGTCATGTGAAAGGACTTGGTGTGCATTACGGTTCTCAACTGTTCATCTATGTTGTTACTAATCATCCACGCCCAATCGAACATTTCACTACCATTAAGGATAACATCAATGAAGTAACACATCCAAGTATCAAAAAGTGCCCCCTGGGGACTTCCCATAATTCGATTCAGCATCAATATCAAATCTCCCACATCCTCTTTGAAGTCGGACCTCGTCAACTTGGATAACTGAGCACGAGTCCTCTTAGGTCCGGCTAACCACTCTTTATTAATTAAGCCCACATAATGACTTGTTCTGACCTCATACTCCATGGCATCCATCTTCATCTTCCAAATATCAACCTTATGTTCTGGGATGTTAAAAGCATCTCTGATTGCATCCTCTACAAGAGTGACAACTATTTGTCCTTTGGGTGTAACGACCTCTCTTGTTGTCGGGTTGTAATTCTTCGCTATCTCTAATACCAGCTCAGTCCATTGATGCGTGGGTGGAAAAATAGCGGCCTGTATGATACCGTTTTTGAACATCTTCTTAATTTCCTTTGACTGATTGCTACCATATAATCTGTTTCTTATCATTTCGATATTGAACGGTCTGAGGTTGGTATCTCCTACATTAGCCCATGTTGAAGTGAAGCTCGACTCAGGGACCATAGGCTGCATTTCATATTTAAATTGAGCTGCCCTTCGTGCCCTGCTGTTCTCTGCTACTCTGTTTCCCTTTCCCTTAGGTACAGGCTCATCTTCCACAGTATCGTGTGCTGGCATGTCTCCTGCCTCTCTATATCGTGGTCTCGATCTTGGAAAATTGGCAGTTCCCTCCATGCGTGATTCTGCAATACCAACACTTAGTCAAATTTCGGATGCAATTATACAATAGTTAAGACAAGATCTAGATTTCCACTTGCTGCTACGCGAAATTAAGTCCCTGTGATCTATAACAGACTTGGAAATTATGCTATTTTATTCCACAAAATAATAATAAATCGAGAATTTATGTCTAGAACATCCTAGATCTCTTATCCCATCATTTTTCCACTAAGAGAATCGAAAGCTTCAAAACCAAACCCTGCCACGAATACAAAAAAAGTTCTGAAAGTGATGCTCGATGATGTAGACGTTGAAACCAGAGGTGCTGGGCTGAATTTTGATGTTCTCAGTTGACTGCCTGCAAATAAAAGATCAATGGAGATGCATCACAGATCTGCCCTTCAAGTTCGAATCCTATCAGATGCTTGCCATTGCAAATAGGAAATGATCTCCGGGAATAGCCTGCACTGTGTTTAGAGGACTGCTCGATTTAATGGTCCTTTCAATTAATCTTTAGCAGTGCAAGTAAGTTGACACCCTTGAATAAATTACAGAAGCCCACCTAAGTGATTAACCAGCAAATCACATCATTTCAACTGAGTTAGATATCCACAAGTGTAAGGAACCTTGGAGTCATTTCATGATCTTCATTGCAAAGCTTAGCATGGGAGATGACTTTGTTCAAGAGAGGATTTAATGTTTTATGTTTCTCGAAGCATTGAATATTTAGTCCTGCATGTTGTGTAAGTGGAACAAAACTCACATCAACACTACCCAATGCCATTTCAACACTAAGCCCAAGAGCGGAGTGAATGCCAAAGCCCTCTTGGCCTTGGTGGGCAATCAATATGTACATCCACTAAGGTAGCCTACTTAGTGAGTTGCTTGTACCTGCTTTCCCTATCCAAACCTCATCCCCCTAAAGACAAGTGCCATCATCACAAAGTCGGATGGAGGTCGTAAGGGGGTTTCTAGGTTCTTTTATCTCAATAACTTATGACTGATCTGCTCTGTATGAGCAGCAATCCTAATTCAATTGTTTTTCCTGCTTATTCTCTGCCCTTTTCATAAATAAACTTCCCTTCTTTATACCTCTCATTGCTAGAGTCATGTCCCTTTGTTTTGAAGGGATGCATCCTTACTTATGCTAGTCGGCTCCCACCTTTTTAATAATCAAAGCTCTTACATTTTAGTCAGCTCTTCTTAGATAAATCGCTGTTTATCATTTCTTATCCTAGTTGGCCCTTGTTTTGAATTGCTAGGGTATTCTCTTGCCTTGGTTGGCCTTGGATATCACCCAGGTTTAATGACTGTGATCAGTATTTAATAAGGCAGAGATAATCCATAAGGCTGCAACTTCAGGGGGCAAAACAATGCAGATTTTATATATATATATATATATATATATATATACACTGATCTGATTCGATTTCTTCATAAATATAATATTTTCTGCTATATCTTACAGTTCTAAAGATCCAAATTACTATTACTTAATAAACCAATAATTATTATCTTTCAAATCCAGATCCAAAATCCAATTGATTCCACACTCCCCGCCCCCCCCCCCCCACTTTCTCCAAATGAGAATTTTTTAATAATCAAAGTTCTTACATTTTAGTCGGCTCTTCTTGGATAAATTACTGTTTATCATATCTTACCCTAGTTGGCCCTTGTTTTGGAATGCTATGGTATTCTCTTGCCTTGGTCGGCCTTAGCTATCACCCAGGTTTAATGACTGTGATTGGTATTCATTAAGGCAGAGATTATCTATAAGGCTGCAATCTCAGGGGGCATGACTATATATATATATACTCTGATCTGATTCAATTTCTTATTAAATAGAATATTTGCTGCTGTATCTTACTGTTTTAGAGATCCAAGATCGGTGCCTTACTCATAAGACAACAGAGTTGCAGTTTACTAGCAGTTGCAATATATTGAAATAACAACAGAGGCATGATATCAAACAATTAAACATTCTTCACAGTCCTCCTCCAAACACCAAAATCCTATGTGCAGCAAAGAAGAGACCATCACTAACAATATCAACAATGAACTAAAATGTTGTCACACTTATCAAATCCTTATTACAATTGTACCAACAAATGTGACAATACACTACCGTGATGAAAACTTAAGATTATGTATTTAGTTAACAGTCAACAAAAAGTGTAACATTTCTATAAAAACATGTATAGAAATAAATGGAACAATATGCATCCACAAAATTACACAAGACAAACAAATTACATGTGAAACGCTATAAGGAAAAAACCCATCACCAATAGAAATCCACAGTAATATTATTCAAAATCAACACAGTTCAATACAAGGTCTTTTGAAACCTTTTGTATAGTCTCAATTTATAACATACCCTTTTCATGCAATTGCTCTAACAACGATATACAAATATGTCTTCAATGTCTAGCAATTGAGTCATCAAGTAACCATGGTGAATTAACACAAACTAATATATATAGACATATTTGTGGGAATACCAACCATCTAACTATCCAACATACCCATGGAATACCAATAGTCATGTAACCAAATTTCATCCATACATAACATCAACATACTACATAAGTCGCCAAGTATGATACCTCCACATGGATGATCACACACTAGGTCAATAATTACAACCTTTTACTCTATTGATACGCATATGTTTCCAACATAGCCACAACTACCAGCTCCTTGCTTGTGGTAGCTCACACCAACATTACATTACACCTGAGTATTTGCAGTACCTTGTGCCATCTTCCAAAACATTATCCTGCTCTCAAATTGCACCACAGTCTCTAATTCTATCACAAGTGCTCATACACATCATGCTCCAACGAACACTAAACTCATTTGCAATTGTGAATTCTGCTTCCAATTGATTTGTGGTTGCTATCATAACACCACCACATGTAGACAAACCATATATGTTGTACCACACTTGAATGCTACAATACCACCACATGTTAGTCAACATAAATGCTATAGAGAATTACTTGATAACTCACTGCATATCACCGTAGCTAATATGTAGACAAACTCTTCCACGAGAAATCATTGCAAGTGCATATCACCCAAATCCCAACATTCTGTCAATTGATATATACCATAGGAGAGAATGTGGTATTCAAACAAAGAAATTAACATCTTTCTTGGGAATAAGATAAGCCCATCTCATCCCTACATCACATGAACTTCTCAATACTTACAGGTTTTGTCAAATAATCTGCAGCATTTAATTGAGTATCAATTTTCTCCATACACACTTCCCTACTCTCAACCATCTTCCTCACAAAATGATATTGTACATCAATATGTTTGGTTCTAACAAGGTAAACGAAATTCCTATCCAAACAAATTACACTTTGTTAATCATATTATTTGACTCTTAAAACCAATACTACCACTCAATCTCTTCAGCCACAAGGCCTCCTTACAAGCATGTGTTGCAGCCATATATTATTCTTCAGTAGTTAACTAGGCAACGATCTACTACCTCTTGCTCATCCAATTAAATGCTCCATTGGAAAAAATAAAGGCATATCTTCTTGTAGATTTCCAACCCAATCCAAGTATACAAATCCCTATACACTGAACACTTTGCCCACATCATTAATACCATGATAAGTTAAGCAGTAATCCAGAGTTCCCTTCAAGCACCTTAATACCCTCTTCACATGTCTCCAATAATTTTCACCTAGCTTCACCATGAACTTACTTAGAACACCCATTGCTTAGGCAATGTCTAGTCTTGTGCAGGCTATTGCATACATGAGACTACCTATCACACTTGCATAAGGAGCCCTCCTTGTGTCCTCCACACTTTATATTGATTAAGGAGATTATTCTACTCTTAGCTTAGTACCAACCAGTAGGGGTGCATTTACCAATTTACTATCCTACATACAAAACCTCTATAAAACTGTCTCAAGGTATTTGGCAGCTCCCATGTCCTCCATGCAAACTTCCAAGCCAACTGGGTTTTAAGTTCCTAGATTGATGCTTTATTGTTTTCAAATGGTAAGCCTATCAACAACATATAAAATAATAATCAAAATGTGACCATTAACCTGTTTGTAATACACACAATGACAAGCATCACTTCTTTGGAAACCCAATTCTACAACATGTGTCACAAACTTTTGGTTACACATCTGCGGGAATTGTATTAATCCATATACAGACCTATTCAACTTATGGACCAGCTTCTCCTTACCTTTCACCTTGTATCTCTCAAGTTGTTTCACAAATATTTCCTCCTCTAAGTCTGCACGTAAGAATGTTTGCTTGACATACATCTGCTTAATTTCCAAATGAAGTGCCACAGCAATAGATAACATAATAATGGAACTCAACTTAGTAACAAGGGAAATCATCTCACTTAAGTCTATTCCCATAACCTGCGGATATCACTTTGCCACCAACCACACCTTACACCACTCAAGTGATTCATCTGCTCTGAACTACTTCTTCAACACCAGCTTGCAACAGAAGCTTCCTATCCTCGAGCAAGTCAACCAAATTCCAAGTCTTAAACCGATTCAATGCCATCATCTCCTCATCCATGGAATTATTCCAAGACTTTTTCTAAGTGAGAGCCTCTTCCACATAACTTGGTTCATTAAGACTACAAGTAAAAGCAAATGCAAAATGGAAATCTAATGGATTATACCTTTCAGATGATCTCTGTTGTCTTGTAGACTTTCTCACAGCTTCTGGTGATGAATTCCCTGCTGCATCTACACTACGTTCTTCTTTAGAGCTACTGCCAGATGTGCTTACCTCTTCTTCTACTGAACTATCCGATTCACTTTGTTGTTCAATTGTGGATGCATCTTGCTGCTTCAAGAACTATCCAATCCACTTTGTAAGTTTGTTATTCAATTTTAAATGCATCTTGCTGCTTCAATTTTGTTTCAAAATGCATGTTGCTGCTCCATTTTTTGTTTAAAATGCAGCTTCCCACTCTCATTTAAAGTAGCATCCCTTGAGTAGAGAACTTTCAAGGTTTCAGATTCCAAAGCTTGTAGCCCTTGACATTCTCACCGTAACCAACAAAAGAACATCTTTTGGCTTTGAGATCCAACTTGGACCACCACTCCTTAGGCACATGTTCAATTCTACACTTCTATATTCAGACCCAAAGACAAGCAAATGACATTGACTTGCAATTGTATATTTTTTTTGTTGTTTATCCTATTTACTGATTATTCTTAATCGGTACCTGAGCATATTGAAAGTATTTTTACCTCTTACTCCTGTTTTGTCTAGAGGCCAGTGCAGTGCAGCAAAGTGTGGTATGAGGAGTGTTGACATAGCAACCTGTGGTAAAGAATAAACAACTGAAGGAGGTAAACTATCTGTTGGTAGAGCAATCAACGACCAAAGGATCATCTATTTTGGCATTATGATCGAAATCATTTGTTAAGAGTTCCTAGAAGAATATCAATGTCCCCATGTATACACACACAAAGCTCATAGAATCCTTTGGACTAGGGTATGTCAGATCTAGATCAGAAAATTATAATATAGCATCAATGTTAGATCTGTTAATATTGTCATATCAATGTACTGAATTCTTTATATAACTCATTAAAATTTGAAAGAAAAGAAATATGCCAGTTCCAAGACATAATTAGATTTGTAAATCAGCACTACCAGCAAGGGAACCAAAACAACATGAACTTGCAAGAACCTGTTGATATTTCCTCATTAAATACAAAGCAGATACCTGTTTAATGTCTTTTAGAACTGCTTGAACTTTTCTCTTGTGTGCAGCTTCACTCTGTGCTTCAGCATTTCCACTTGTAAGGGCTGGAATTTGTGACAATGGAGAAGGAACAGGTTGCACATCGGACACTGCTGCTGCTAGATATTGTCTTGATGTTGAAATTCCCTGCATGAAAAATTGAATATATGTTTATCAAATCAATGAACTCGTTGCACTTACAAAAAGCACTTTCAACATTTAGTTTTCTTTCTTAACATGGAATAGACAAATAGGTACACATAACTCTTCAAATAGACAAAACCTATGTCCCACCAGGAATAAGAAACAAGTACTTGAAAACTTTGGTAACATGAGCAATGGAAGCAAGGGCCAGTTAGTAAGGAAAATAGCAGAAATCTTGTGATAAACTTCTAAAGGAAATAAGGAATGGGAGGAACTAGCAACAAAACAGCAGAAACTTAAGAAACTCTTAGAAACAATACTGAAAACTTTAGGGTGCTTCTATTGATGACATCGAAGACCATTGAGGACCTGCTATATGAAATGGAAAACTGAACTCCATTTCGAAGGAAGAACTGGCAATTCAGTGAAAACAGATAGAATTTCTTGGAAGTTTCTACGATAAGAAAATATTTTGAAGACCTGGAAATGCCTTTCAGCCAACTGGAAAGGCAACCCATATTCAGATGACAAAAGAATGAATACAGTTAGAAGTGTCATGGATGATGCTACTGCTCCTAATTTCATTACAAACACAGGACCATGGAAATTGTACTGCAGCTGTGGAAAATAATAAAAATAGAACTCCAAGTAGAAAAGTCGGTGTGCCGATGGAAATTGTAACGGAGCTGTAGAAAACATAGAACTTAAAGTAGAAATGTTGGTGCACAATTCATTTGGCTGAAGAGTTGGTGCAAGGTGAATTACAAGTTTCCTTTGCTTGCTTAACATTTTTCACATGGCAGTCATACGTGATTTTTTATAATATGATTTTTCTCTAACCTAATTGTTTGCAAAAGCTGTGCAGTGAGCATGACTGAGTAGTAAAGATGAGAGTTAACACACAGTGCCTCAGCTTCAATTCCCCCTGGGAACCACTGGGCTTACTTCTGTTATGTCAATGCATCATTGAAATGTTAAAAAATAATGCACATAATGCAACCTGAGGGTCAACTCCCAATTATGTCGGAGAGACTTTGGAACCATTAATCGCTTATGACCAATGAGGATAACAAAATCTCTGCAAAGCTTCTTATTTTGTGTCTGCAAGTTTCAAAAGTGCTCGTAACCATTTACTGCCAAATATCCCTGAAATCTCTAGGCAGCACTGGCTATTGAAATTCAGGCAGTGCCCCTCCATGAAACCAGAAAGTTTCCCTAGATGAGAAATTGCCCCAAAAATTAGAATCAATAAAGATTTCAAACCACCACAATCCACAGTTATTGAAGAGGAAGAAGAAAGAAGAAATTTTATTAATGTCTACAGATGACCAGGAGTAGATCAATGGGACTCCAGAATACAGAAGTTAAAAATAGGTAGTTCTAGGAAGAGAAACCTAGAGAAGCCCCACAACAGGGAAGAACAAAAACAAGGAAATATAGAACAGTGGTCAAGAAAGGAGTACCAGTAGCTAAGAAAGGCAACATGAATTCCAAAAAGCAAAAGCTCAGATATACTAGAGAGATAGGAAAGTCTCATCAAGTATCACTGTCTAGACCAAAAATATTTAAGTCACTGGCATCATTGTCAATCACTGTGAAGGGACCGATTCAAGATTTGATAATGCTCATCAAGGGAAAAGGCCAAGAGGATTAAGCATGTTGAAATGGTGAGCAGATTGCATACACAAATTATATCATTATTATACACATAGGAAAAACATGGAGTAACAGGGAATATCATATGATTGATTCAGGATAATAATTCTTTAAAATGCATTGGCTTTATAAAAGCCTCTTCCCTTTAACCACGTGACAACTATCTATGCAACCTCCATATGGGAAAGTAACTCCCACTCAACTACTAACATTAATTTATTCACTAACTTTTATTTATTAACATACTAACATGTTAATTAATACTTACCTAACACATATACTATAGATGTAATATTTCCAACAAAGTTGGAACCAGTTTGCCGGTACAGCAAAATTTTGAAATGGGGTTTGGGTTCATTAGTACAAAAACATGTAAAAATTTTATATATATATATATATATATACATGCAGCCTAGAAGCATGAGTTAAGATTAGAAGATTAGAATGTCACGTAGTATCATAAAAAAATCAAAAACACCATAAACTTGTAATCATAGCACCATATTAGTATCAAAATATCAAAATAATAATATTGAATTCAAGTATCATTGTTTTACTTTCAACAATTGGAACTTTATACTAAATTTCAATCATCTAATGGATTATCTAAATCTTCATCTCCTTCTTCTTCTTCATCAAAGGCATTAGTTGATTCACAAACAGTGCCATTGCCAATGGGATCAACTGTACCAATAACATTCTCGCTTTCCAAGTCCTCAAATGCTTATTACTTTTTCAATGTACAGAGAGCTTGTTTGTTTTTAATTAACATCCTACTTGAAAAATGTTAAAAAGTAGCTTGCAACTCCCTTCATCTATTGAAGATATTGGTTAATGTTTAAAATATAATTCTATAGAGAGCTTGCAATTAATAGGACAGAGGTCATTATAAGCAATTGGATATAAAAAACTCACCGGAAGAAATCTTGAGGGCTAGTTTAATTTGATGTAAGTTTTGTAATGTTAAAGATCTTACTCAAATTCTGTAATATTTGTTTCCTGCACTAAATTATAGAATGTTTCAGTGGAAATGTACCTGGCTCGCACTTGGTCTGCCTGGGTCTGCCCTGGTTCGGCCCAGATGAACCAGCCTGCATGGGTTCAAACATTGGCCAAACCCACAGGCGAACCAGACTCGAACCCAGACCCAGTTCAAACTGGACTGGTACCAGGGTCCCAGGCAGGCAAACCAGACTTCCTAGATTTCCAATATCCCCCACCCCACTCCACTCCAACCCCTCATTATACGAATCTGAACCAAAAACTGAACACTACATGGACTGAAGACAACAACTCGTTTGGCAATATGATGAAACGCCTCCGCCAAATCTCCTCACTCACCCAAGACACATTAAACTGATTCCATCAACAAATGTTTGATCATCAAACCTACAAATCCTCTATACTGTTAAGGAATGTACCTTCGTTCAGATAAAATCATTGTTATTGAATTATCAAGTACACATCGATATATATGTAATAATAATAATATGTATTATAATTACTATATGTATCCATATAATTTATATAGTGGATTATTATCATATTGTGATATATATATATATATATATAATTGATATTATTTATATAGTTAAATAATTAATAAAGATTAATGAATAGACATGTACCTTTAAAAGGACATGTCTCTTCTTATCATTGTCTTGTATAAGTACAAAGAGATCAATGCATTTGGAAAACATAGACAATATAACAATGCCATTACATTTGCAATAGATCATAAAATAACATGGTATCAGAGCCAGATTTGCAAATGTATGGAAGAATTTGATAATCTGGAAGATTATCGCCATTGGACGACATTGTTTCTTAATCACCGCAGAGATCTGGGAGTTAACAGTTGTTGGTGCGAGTTGTGGTAGAAGGAGAACATTAAGGTTGGTGACTCATGAACCTCCCAGATACAATGAGGATTTATTGCTTCCCGACATTGTAATCATGGAGCATACGGGAAGGGGATTGAGATCATACAGGCGGCTAATACGAGTGTTGAGACACATAAGGTCTGCGGTATGTGTGTAGCTGTCAACGTTTGCTAGGTCAAGTTAAATGTGGTAGCGGATTGGGAGGCTGTAACTACGCTGGAAAGGAAGACGACAATATGCAGGGTGTTAATCATGGTATATAGTGAACAGCTGTGGGGGTTGCAAATTGGTGGAAGGAGCATGCCATGCTGAATCTGCAGATCATACATGTACAGTGGAGATTGTTTATCACAGCCTAGACGTGTTTCCAATTCCCGGGATCCCTTACTCATTATCTGTGGTAGGCATGTATGATATAGATGTGGCTTAATCGTTACAACAGTGAACAGTCGTTCTCCTCATAGGGATGAATCAATTCACTAATTTCTAGAAACAGAATGGTCGACTTGGAGGTTGAGGTTAATTAAAGGTAAAGTGGTCAGTACGACTAATGAATATGGAGCCTTATACAAATTATAACTGAGGGCTACTTAAGACAAATGTTCAATACCATTAAAGACACTATTGAGTTCAACGATTAGATGGGGACGTCGAATTCAACAGTTCATGGAATGCAGCAAATCACCATTAGTGTCCTTCAAACTATCGATGAATAAAGAGGACATATAATATTGAATATTATAATGAGCGATTGAGATAAATGATAATTATTAGCGGTAATAATAGTTAACTTTGATATATGCTAAAATAAGAAACTACAGTGAATTAAAATATATTATCGTAAAGGAAGAAGTTGATGATATAAATAGAAACGCAATCCATACTTCCAATTGTAAAATCCGAATTCATGTGTGATATTTCTTATATGGGCTCACATGAAGAAAGGAAATAATTGAAATTAAAAGGAGGAAAGCATAAAGACATTTCCATTCAGAGGGAGTCTGGCATTTCAAAAGGAGGTCAAGAGTTTGATGAACTTGAGCTTCAGAGGGAGCAGATCAAAGAAATGGTTCAGTCAACTTCTGATAATCTCGGTCATTTTGTAATTGAGAGGGAGTTCACTAATGAAGGTGGTACACTTTTGAGGTAAATTTAATTTAATTGATTATTATACTAATGAAATCATTTAATGCCTTATGGGCCCTGTGTATATCATCTGGAGGTGACGACTTCCAATGATCATCACTTGTATTCTTTGATGTTATTGAAAGGTGACGATCTTACAATAACTATCTTTTATCATGACCATGATCATGTGGATTGAGTTCCTTAAAATGACCATGATCTCGTACTGTGATAGTCATCATGTGATGTTGAAACAGATCACAGTACTGAAGGTGATAGTCGTCATGTGACGCTGAAACAGATCACCGGTACCTAGCTATTGTGATAGTCGTCATGTGACGCTGAAACATATCACAAATATTGAAGGTGATAGTCGTCGTGTGATGCTGAAACAGATCACTGGTACTTATATTGTGATAGTCGTCATGTGACGCTGAAACAGATCACAATTATTGATCATGATAGACCATGTGATGGCTGAAACAGATCATGATAAAGAATTCTTGCATGGTGGATTAATTTCATACTGTGATAGTCATCATGAGGATGCTGAAACAGATCACAGTTATTAAAAGTGATAGGCAACATGTGAGGTTGAAATCACGGTCACTGAAGGTGATATACATCCTACGATGTTGAAACAGATCACCATTTTCTCATATTGTGATAGACATCATGTGATGTTGAATCAGATCACAATTATTGATATTATTGAGTTAATGTAAAATATATACTGATTTTATCTTCTCTAACTAAGAGGGAGTGTTAAGGAATGTACCTTCGTTCAGATAAAATCATTGTTATTGAATTATCAAGTACACATCGATATATATGTAATAATAATAATATGTATTATAATTACTATATGTATCCATATAATTTATATAGTGGATTATTATCATATTGTGATATATATATATATATATATATATATATATATATATATATATATATATATATAATTGATATTATTTATATAGTTAAATAATTAATAAAGATTAATGAATAGACATGTTCCTTTAAAAGGACATGTCTCTTCTTATCATTGTCTTGTATAAGTACAAAGAGATCAATGCATTTGGAAAACATAGACAATATAACAATGCCATTACATTTGCAATAGATCATAAAATAACATATACCACATGTGAGAACATATCTCAACCTTCATGCACAATAAGAGAACAACTCAGCTCCAAGAGTCCAACCTCCTCCAAGTGTATCATAATCCCTCCATAATCCCTCCTCCAATGCCTACACAATTAGAGAACAGCTCTCCTCTAAGAGTCCACTTTCCTCCAAAAGTGTCAATATCCCTCCTCTAATGTTATGGGAACCAAATCCGTCAACCTGTGTACAACAAGAACCAAAACCAATGTAGATACAACTAACCCCGCCTATTTCAAAGGTTACACTATTCACAAAATTAAAGTATCAATACATTAACCCCACCAAATTTTGAAGGTTACACTTTCAACAAATACTGCCATGTGCCCCCACCTCAGCCCCTCCCCATATCCAAAAAGGAAGAAAAATGTGGTGGTGTTTTTCAAAAAAATAACCATCTCAATGTAGATACAAATCCCTCCTCTTGTGTACAACAAGAACAAAACCAATGTAGATACAACTACCCCCACCTATTTCAAAGGTTACACTATTCACAAAAGTAAAGTATCGATACACTAACCCCACCCTATTTGAAAAGTTACACTATCAACAAATACTGTCATGTGCCCCAACCCCAACCCCTCCCTCAATCCATGAAGGGGGACAAATATGGTGGAGTTTTTCAAAAAAATTACCCTCCTCCTATGTACAACAAGAACAAAACCAATGTAGATACAACTACCCCCACCTATTTCATAGGTTACACTTCACAAATTAAAGTGCTGATACAACCTCACCCTATATCAAAGGTTACACTATCAACAAATACTGCCATGTGCCCCCCACTCCAGCCCCTCCCCCAATCCATGAAGGGAGTCAAATGTGGTCATGTTTTTCAAATAAATTACCATCTCAAAGCAAGAAGCTAGCTTGAGATGTGTAAATCCTCCAACCTCCTCTTTATGATCTTCTTAATCCTTAATCTTAACAAATTCTTATTTTATATGTTCTCCATTATCTTCCATCTGCCTCTTAACCATTTTTGAGTTTTTGCTCTTTGTGGTGTGTGACACCATGCATCAAATAAAAAGCATTCAAACATACCATGTAATACAAGAGAATCAAAATTTAAAGGTCCTTTCCTTTGAGAGCCTCATCTAGAGCAAGATAAAGGCCATATATAGACATCAAGTGTCAATTTCCACCAACAACAGACCTTGCAATGTTTTACAAAATATATGACCAGCTTGAAAATGCCTATCAAGTCTACCTCTATATATTGTTCATTGCATTATTTATGCACTTCTTTTGAACTGTATGTATGGAAATGTATATGTATGCATATGTATGTATGTATGCACATACGTACGTATGTGTGTATCCCATAATCAATCAAATGAAGAGTTGGAGGAAGTAAGTTAGGGAGATGCAGTTTACTGGCTCCGCCGAACTAAGTAGACCACCCCAAGGGATACAACTAATCAAATTTGGACGTTCCTACCTCTTGTGGGCAAAGAAGCAAGTTGATTACCCCAAAGGATGGAATTGGTCATAGTTGCATGTTCTTGCCACTTGTGGGATAAGAGGCGAGTTGCCATGATTCGGATGTTGCATGCTCTCGAGCATAGGTGGGTTAGGCAGTTTACTAGCACCCTTTCGCATTTCCTACCGAACTAATCTATGATTGGTTATAAGATGGTTGTAATGCTTATCATAATCTGCCTACTCACTAACTTATATATTTGTTCATTAAATCTTAAATTATAATTGATTGATTAAGTTCACTTTAGTATGTTATTGTCAGAATCGTGTTTTTGTGCACAAACAAGTTGATTCCAATTATGCATCAAGGAGTTGATGATTTTTACACACAATCATAGTGTTGCTTTATAGCAACTTCTTTTGACGATTTTTGGCAAAATTGTGGTCACAAAGCTTATTGTCAATTTTTAATCAACAAAAATTGAAGTTTTTTCGAGAAGTTGATCTCAATCTCTGGATAACAAGAGGGGTGGCTTCGTTAACCAACATCATATTGGAAGGCAAGCAGCTTGTTCTTGTTCTTGACCATATGAGGAAGTTTTGTAGAAAGCGGTTGTTTAATCAGAAGTCCAACCAAGGAGGGTCTCAACAGCAAGCTCATGTCGCAGAGCATTCTGAAGCTGAGTCAACTTTCTATGCATTTGTGGCCAAATGACCTGCAAATTATGTCAAGTCTTTTGTAGGCAAAGTTGCATGGACATAGATATAGATACAAATACAGATACGATATCGGATACAAATAAGTCCCTTTTTTTAAGACCCCCATTATGGATACGGTTCGATGCAACACTAATAAAAAACACATGCACATATATTTAACAGAATTTTCTAAGTTATTAGAGGAGATTTTCATTACTTCAAAAGCAATATAGACACATAAATGATACATAAAAAATTCTAAGTTAATTTAACACTTTATAATATGCAAAAACAGTAGAGTTGCAACTGAAGATGACCCAAAAAATTGGGTTGCCAAAATAGAAAACATTTTGTTTGTCTTTATCATTTGGTGTAGGTTTTGTTTATACCGAAACATTTCAAAAAATTGCACAAATGAAGTTTTTTAAATAAAATTTGGGAAGATTTACGTCAAATTTTTAAAAAATCAAATCATATAGTGTTTGACACTATTGGAAAACCAAGGTTTTTTGGGCGCACATGGGTACAGTATTCAACATGTATCCAGGCAGTATAAGATACATATCCAAATTGGATACAGGGATACGTGAGCCCAAGAAGGGGCAAAAGGGTTTTCGGCTACTCTGTCTATAGAGTAGTTAGTAGAATGACCATTAAGGGAGGATATTAAAGTAAGATTGTAATATTTAGTATAATGGTCATGTAAGTAACTTTTTTTAAAAACAGTTAGTTTTTAGTAACTTTTTGTTCTTTTAGTTGTTTAGTTGGTTTAGTAACTTTCTATTTTGTCTTTAGTTCTCAATCGTTTTCGTTATGCGAAGATCTTGTGATTTCTTATTTAAGTAGTATTTCTCCCCTTTGTTTAATACTGAATAGCAATCAATTATTATTTCATCCTCTTCCACCCACATTGGTCCTCCCATCCCCCATAGGTTGACATTTGTCAACATCTCATGAGAGATGAGGACCAAATCTCTATCTCAACACTCAAACGCTTAGCCAATTTCCATAACATCCCTCATTGTGGAACTACTATTAACTTACGCAATCTTCAACATTTGGAGCACCCTTATGCTGCCGAAATTGTGAGCACATGTCAAATTCATCGTCATTGGTTAAATTGTTGCACTGAGGAGATCGGCATAGTCCGTTTTAAGGGTTTTATGTTGGTTTGACCTCTTCTTGCCCTGTCTTGATTGTTACTTTGATTTTGTGTTTTTGAGTAGTTTTTATTGTTAAATCAGTTCTTTTTATGTAACACATAATCCTTGCACACACTGAGTTATTGCCAAGTCTGAATTTTTCAACTATGGTTAGGAGTAAGTTAACAAATGGAATAAGGTGCTTGAACTAGAGTGAGCATTCCTTGCTAATATTGTGAGTTATCAACATATCAGGATCAGATTTACTTATCTCAGAATTTTCAGCTAATTGATTGGGATTGTCTATTATTAAGGAATGGGAAAAAATGCATGAAATATAAGTAGACTTGGGGGGAAGGATAAACCACTTCTAAGATCAAAAGATGAAAAAACAATTTTGTTCTTAGAAGTGCGACTTATGTATACAGCAGCTTGTGGTGTTTGGAGACAGAAACCCAAGCCTAGCAAACAGACTATCTTGGTGGTGGAAACCCTGAAGAAGCAGATTGGGTTTCTGAGTGTAAATAGATTATCAAAGGTGTTATCAGATTTGCAAATCAGGTGTGGCTAGGAATTTGTATCCGACAGGCAAAGTTTGCATATTTGTTCTTTGATGAAAATTTGAAAAGTCCAAAAACTTCGTTTTTTCTGGGAGTATTTCAAGGTTTATTATTTGTGAACTTAGTTGAGATTCTTACACATAATCTAACTTTTACTCCAAGTATGGATGAAATGAAAAAGATAATAAATGCTTTAGGGATTTTCAGCAGAGAAACTATTTTGGGTAAAAAGAGTCTCAATGTATCTCACCGTTTATTTTTAGGACATCTGCTATCATCTTTTTCTACTTAAGGACCAAAAGTATCCATAAATTTTATTTACTATCGAATGTTTTTGCAGCCGTACATGTCGGAGTTGAATTTCTGTGTAATTGAATTTTTCATGTGCTATCTCACTCAGCATTAAGGAATCAATATTTGGTGAGAAATTGCCGCTCATCATATTGAAACAATCTTTTGAGAGCACTTGTCTAGTTCGTCATTAAGTTATCAAACAATAAGTAAGATATTACTAAATACATTGAGAAAAATACTGTATACAGACATCCAGAAATTCATCTCGGAAAATAATTTTCTACCACAGTTTCTAACTGAAATTTACATGGAGGGGGCTTGAACTAAAGCCATGTATATAAAGTTCTAAAACAAAGTGCAAAAAATGGTACAAGTTACGGGATAACCTGTTCTTGCCGATAAGAATAATAAAATGGATTGAGGATGGCTTCAACTGCACTGCCTTCTTTTGTAAAATTCCAAGCAAAATGACCTGAGATCCAAAACAAACAAAGTTCAGAGCTCGCTTAAATGTCTTACTTTTTTGTAGTTGATCGAGACCTATTTTTCCCAAATTAAATGCCAACCGAAATTCCATTCTTACTGTGAACATTGTGAAGTGACCAATCTTAGAAAGTCTGTATCCAAAATTACCTACACTAAAAAAATGACCTAGGAAATTTTGTATTGAAACATATCCACCGTAAAACATGGCGTACGCTTGACGTGAGAAGTGTCTTGCAATTTTAAAATCGATAACGACTCAGTCAGTCAAAATTATAATCATAAGTTACAGTAAATTTAGGGTTACCCGTGGGATAAATGTATTTCGATTGAGCAATGTTGCATTTTTGCTCTGCTTGACGAGCTATTAAAGGGAGAATTCGACGCCAGGCCATCTCTGCTTATGAGGAGAAGAACAATAACAGTCGATCATTTGAGTGAGCAGGCCAGAAATGGGAGTTGTTAATGCGCGTTCCCTTTAGGGCTTAAACCCAAGGTCTGGGATCTGAATTTACTTCTAACAAAATCCCGTTGTCATTTTGGGTAAGTGAAAACATTTTTTTAAAGTACACAAGGCATGAGAAGAGAGATATGGATGGAAAATGCAGTAAAATGGAATGGCAAAATTTAAATATATTTTTATTAAGATTTATTGCTATCAAACTGTTTAGTTTTAAATAATATATTTCTAATGTTTATTTTATAAATTTTAACAAGTTATTAATAATTAAGTTTTTAACAAATGACATATCAGAATTTTTGTGATATTTGAAAAATATTTATTTTAATTAAAGTAAGATGCAATTTGTTTAACAAAAATGTAGAAAATTAATTTTGTGTGATCTCATTGGTTAAAATGAATTGAGTGATAAGGCGGATTTTTAGAAAATTTTTGGCTTTGTTTATAAAGTTCTTTCAACTGTATTTTTACTTTTGTTTGTAATTAGCCTTTTTATACTTATTTCAAAATAGTTATGAAATCTCATAATAACAAGGTTGCAAAGCAACTAAGTTCCTGCCAAAATTTTAGTGTACTTGAAAAATGTAGAAATATGTAATGTTAGTATTTATCACAAATATAATTATTTGTCTTCAATTAAATTATTTTAATATTTTATTCATTATTATTTTTACATTGTAAATCAAAGACATTGTCATATTTGTATAAATTTTTATAAATATGATTTTTAATTTAATATATATAATTAATATTATTTTACTATACATAATTCACAGTTAATAATAAATAATTTTATATAAAATGATAATAAATTAATAAGTATAAATAATATTCATATATTACAAATAACTTGATATTAATAATTATTATTTTATTCTATTTATTTTTTTTAAAGTTTACAAAGATAAAAATATATTAAAAAATTAGAATAATAAATTTCTATTTAGACAAAGTGCACAAATTTTATATTTTAATTATTATATTATTTTTTTATCTCATAAAATATGTATATTTTTTTATAAATATATAAAATAAAAAATCTAATATAAATATATAATTAATACAATATAAAAATAATAGTTTATATAAAAAATATATGTAATGTAATATATAGTATTATAATTTATTGGGGAAGAGGTATGGCAAGCAGTGGAAGCTACTAGGAACGCGGGGTCCCTGCTAAGTGAAATCAATAACACCTTTTTTGCTTTAATCCCAAAGAAAAATGAAAGTGTGGATCCTGGGGATTTCAGGCCAATATCCCTCTGTAACACAATATACAAGATCCTCTCTAAATGCTTAGCAAATAGACTTAAAACACTGTTGCCCAATATAATTTCTGAAGAACAGACAGGTTTTGTAGCAAATAGATCAATCCTGGATGGAATAATTATAGCACAAGAATTAGTCCATACTGCTCAAATGACAAAGGTACCAAGTATGTTTATGAAAATAGACATTCAAAAAGCATATGACAAAGTTGAATGGAGATTCCTTTGCAAATGCATGGAAGCTTTCGGTTTCTCTAAGCAATGGGTCAATCTTATTTTTAATTGTATTTCAACCCCTAAGATATCGGTTCTAATTAATGGCACTCTGAAAGGCTTCTTTAGTATCTCGAGAGGCATCAGGCAAGGGGACCCAATGTCCCCCTTTCTATATGTAATCATTGCAGAAGCTTTGGGAAGATCTATAACAAAGAGACATTTGGAAGGAAAGATCTCAGGTCTACAGGTCGCTAAAAACATTTCAAATATCACACACCAACAGTTTGTAGATGATACGATTCTACCTGGTCAAGCCAACTGTCAAGAAGCTAAAGCATTTAAAGATATCCTAACTATTTACATGAAAGCCTCAGGGCAACGGGTTAACCCCACTAAATCAGAAATTTTCTTCATTAATACCTCACCGAGAGTAGAAAGAGAGATTTGTAAGTTGATGGGTTATAAAATTGGCAAGTTTCCATGTAAGTATTTGGGCATTGACCTGGATAAAGGTCTCCTATCTTCCAAACTCTGGCAACAAGTGATTACCAAAGTCCAAAATAAGAAGAGCTCATGGAAAGGACGATGGCTAACAAAGGCAGGAAGGACAACTATGATCAAGTTGGTCCTTTCAGCCATACCCACATACCAGATGTCAATTCTCCCTTTACCAATAAATATTAAAAAGAACCTAGATAAAATGTTTAGAGAATTTTATTGGCAAGGCCCATCAGAAGACAAAAAACTTGCCCTAATAAAATGGGATACCTTATGTAAACCTATTTCTAAGGGAGGCCTTGGCATTAAAAACCTTCTATGGCAAAACCAAGCCCTGGGAGCTAAACTTATATGGAGAATGTATAAGGAACCTAGATGTAAATGGGTGTCGATATTATTACAGAAATACATTCTCGATGCAGATCCCATCAACATCTTCAGGTCCTCCACACATGTCAAAGGATCCAGGATATGGAATTTCATCAAAGAATGCAGAGGAATTATTAATAACTATTTATCGTGGGATGTAGGTGTAGGGGATCAAGTTCTTTTTTGGGAGGATTCGTGGGCAGGTCTCACTCCCCTTAGCAATTTGGGTTTTTCCATGGAGTTTATGGAAGAATGTAAAAGAGTCAAAGGCGTCTTTCTCAAGGATTATATATGTAAGAAAGAGAGTAATAAATGGAGCAATTTAGAAGAAATTGACTTTGTATGGCAGGAGAAGTAGAAATTTACGTCAATAATGGAAAAGAGAGAAGTTGTACTTAAAAATAGATTAGACAGACTGATTTGGACAGAATCAAAGAATGGTAACTATTCTGTAAAGGAGGGCTACAATACCATTATCCAAGAACAGAAGATGGACGATATAGATATCCCTCTGAACCTTTGCTGGAATAAATCTGGCCTCCCAAAAGCGGGTGTGTTTCTATGGGTTGCCTTGCAAAATAAAATTCTGATAGCAAACAGATTTAAGAAATTGGGTTTTGAAGGGCCGTCCAGATGCCCCATGTGTGAGAGTCAATTCGAGGATGTTAATCACATCCTCCTAAACTGCCCATATGCCCAAAACTGTTGGAATTGGCTTCATCAATGTTTAGGCTGGAAGTCTGCTCTCCACGTTGATCTATTAAGTAACCTTAAAGCATGGCCATCACTTTATAAAGATAATCTATATAAGGATATATGGACCATCTCCCCGGCAATAGTTGCCTGGGAATTATGGAAAGAAAGAAATAGGAGGATTTTCACAGGTCAAAAATTACCATGGAATTCAATCACAAATAAAATAGAAGCATCAATAGTAGAAAATATCAATAGTAATCTCAGAAACAAGCTAAGCTATGAAGAGGCATTCAAGAATTGGGATAACAAAATCAAAGCAAAATGGCCAAAATTAGATATTCCTCCCCTATATGGCAAAGGGGGACCCAAAGTGAAGGCTGACCAAGTTTCTTGCAAATGGATCCCTCCGAGAGAGGGATGGTATAAACTTAACTTTGACGGAGCTTCTAGAGGTAACCCTGGGGTAGCGGGTATTGGGGGGATTATTCGCAATTGGAAGTCAGAAGCCATCGCTAAGTTCTCCAGTCCCATAAATCCTTCCACAAATAACATGGCGGAATGCGTATCGGTATCGGCCTTAGAAGGTTTAAAATTGTGTAGGAAGATCAACTTATCCAAAGTAGTTATCGAAGGAGATTCGCAAATTATCATCAATGCCATCCGAAACAAGAAAACTCCCAATTGGTCCCTTAGCTCGAAAATAGAAGAGATTAACCAAGTTATCGAGGGGATCCCTAAGTATGAAATAAGACACACATATAGAGAGGGTAATACAGAGGCAGATAAGCTAGCCAATCTAGGAGCCAACGGAGTTATAATTATGGATCAGTATATCTAATAATCTACATAGGCTTATATTCTTACAAACTTTTTGGTTTTAACACAGATGCAGTAACATTCCACTTAATATGAATTTCTACTAAACTATAGGTTTGTAGTAGTTATAGGGGGATTAGTACAAATTATAGGAGGTCATTTAGCCCAAAGACATTAAATTTGGCTATAGGTAGATACTAGTATTAGCGGCCTTGCTTGAAGATCCCCAAGCAACTAAAAATTATTACCTGTAAACTCAGCTAAGATAGGAGGATAGGGATGGACCGGGGTATTAGAGTAAGGGATGTAGGTACCTACAATCTTGGTTTATATTCTGTACATAGTACACCTTTTTATTCAGAGGTGTGCATCAGGTATTGAGTGTTTGCAGAGCCTTTTTTATAGGTAGCATAATAAATAGCAGAGCACTTGCAAATAAAATCATAAATAAATGCACCCAATTTTCCCATTCCATGGTGAAACTACTAGCAAGGCATAAATTTGGATCATCATCTCTTATACTCGTGAGCTCATCATGAACCGGCAAGGAATCAGAATTTAATCATTTTTCTCCTTGTTATCATTTCAACTAGTGATTACTTATGGAATAATAGCTGAAGCTAGAAGCTTAGTGCATTACTTGTATGTTTGCTTGGGGAAGTTATCATTATCATCATTAGCGGGATTCTGCCAATGATAGCACTTAGAAGGGCTGGAAAAGATGGTTTACTGTGTAGACCATAACCTTACAATACCCCACCTGGAAGTCATGAAAAATAGGCCATACTGCATTTGAAAAAGTCAACGGTTGCATGATCACATGAGCCCGAAAGGCTTCATGCGATCATGCGACAAGCCTTTGAGATCTCACCCTGCTGCCACATAGCCACCCAAGCCCGCTAGAACTTTCGACACCTTTGGCCAAATGGATACATCACCGTCCACAAACCCACTGCCGGAGTCAACGTCCCTGCTGACCGCTAGAGGCTTGTCGCATGGTCGCATGCGCTTGGGAAGCCGCATGTGATCATGCGACAAGCATGAAATCGCACCACATAAACCATTGTGAACTACCTTAACTGTGACCACTGACGGTTTTTCGCATGGTCACATGGGCTTGGAAGAGCCCATGTGATCATGCGACCAACCGTAAGATGTTAACCACTGATCGATGGCGGCTTGTTGTTTGCTTGACTGCTGACTGGCCCCGCGGTGAAGTTAGAAACTGGGACCCACCTAGTCGCAATAGCGCACTTAGGAATTATGCCACCTCACTCATTAAACGTGAACCCACTGAGATTCTAATCCGACCGTTGTTGCATGATCTCATGGGCTCGAAAGATTCCATGAGATTATGCGATAGCCGTCAGATCTCCACTGCTTTTACCTCAGTCCAATGCCTTCCAAAGGTTGCATTTATCCAGAAAGGTGGAATCAAATGCTGAATCCTATTCATTTACCTCAGTCCAAATGGATACATTACCATCCACGGACCCACCACCAGAGTCATAGTCCCTGTTGACCACTAAAGGCTTGTCGCATGGTCGCATGCGCTTGGGAAGCCGCATGCGATCATGCGACAAGCATGTAACCGCACCACCGAAATCGTTGTGAAATGTCTTTACTGTGACCACTGATGGTTTGTCGCATGGTCGCATGGGCTCGAAAGAGCCCATGCGATCATGCGACCAACCGTAAGATGTTAACCACTGACCGCTGGTGGCTTGCTATTTACATGACTGTTGACTAGCCCCGCGGTGACATTAGCAACTGGGACCCACCTGGTCGCGATAGTGCGCTTAGGAAATATGCCACCTCACTCAAAAAGTGCGGACCCACTAAGATTCTAATCCGACCATTGTCGCATGATCTCATGGGCTCGAAAGATTATATGAGATTATGCGACAGCCGTCGGATCTCCACTACACTTGCACGACTATGAGGATCTGGGACCCACCTGGTCGGAGTTGCGCACTTGAAGGTCAAAAATATAGAAGGTTTTTTAACTGGAGGTCAAAAACACAGAGAATTTTTGGACCAAAAGTCAAAAACATCCTGAGCCTTCAAAGCGAAGGTTGAAAACACACTGGGTTTTCGGGCCAAAAGGCAGAAAACACAATGGGCTTTGACACTTGAGCATTTCTTGGAACAAACAGGATGCAGCCAAAAAGGGAATGATAAGGAAATTTTGGGCAACAGTACTTTCACAACAGCAGATTAAAGGGCGTCTCCATAATACATGGGTGACATTATTATACACTCTTAGAGCAAATACTTGTAATTGATAATCATGATCGGTTTCCCTTTGACATGAAGGTATTCATAGCTAATTTGTTATCATTATATGGACTAAGTCATGTTAATTATGTTACTGTAAGGAGTTAATAAAATCCCTGAGGCGATGTCCCTGGGAAGGGGGTTAATGGATACTTTTACTGTTTTGCTACACAGCTAGACATGGGTAAGAGTATATGAATATATGTATAGGTATATACATATATTCATATTCTTCTTAACAAACCTTGCTAAGTGCTATATTAATGATGTCCTCAGACAGGATAATGGTATGTACATACGCTTATATATATGCACATTATATATATGTATATATAAACGTATGTATATACCATCTTATCTTACTTTAAGCTAGCAAGGTCTTCTAAGCATTGTTTTTACTCAGGGAAGCATTTCGTGTTACAGAAGATGAGGCACAGTTAATGCATTTGAGAATACAGTATGGAACATAGTCACAATTGGTATTCCTATATTAAGTTAAAGGATCCTAAAGTCAGAGTTTATTATATATATACTAGTAATAGTATATATAGATATATATACTGATGCCTAAAGCTAAGATATAACGATTTGCAAGATCAGAATCAGGAAGTCTTCAATCCTGTTACCTTTTATAGTTTAATATATATAAATATGGATATGTTGATAACAGTATATCTATATTTATATACATTTGATCACCTCCAGAAAACAATCTAAAAGAGGAAAGCACATGATACATGTATGATAAGAACTGGGGATGTATTGAGCAACAAATAAAGTTTTTACTTGCTTTAATGGGCAACTTGCAATTGAATCTTTTCCTTAATTAAGAATGTAGTATCAAGAGACAGGGACATATGTTTTGATAGAATCTCCTGGGATCTAAGAATAGTGTTATGCTGTTATGAAGGACTTAATAATAAGTTTGAACTATTGACGTTGCAAAGCCGAACACTCATCGATCTAATGTATTTTCAAGTAACAGCAGAAACTAATGTTCTCCATGAAATGAATGTATAAATCGATTCCTTAAGTCTCCATGATCCTAACAGTGAAAACGGTGTACGATTTGATGTTGAAATGAGCCAGGTTGGGAATCCACGTGCACCAATCATAGAGCGGTCGCATGATCGCATGGAATAAAATAATGCCTTGCGATCATGCGACAATGGAATTCGGGCAGGTGAATGCGCTCTACTGGGACCCACATATGCTAACAGTGCAGATGCGATAATGAAAAGTTATAAGTCTGAGCCCGACAAGGATAGTATTAAATATTATTGCATGCGCCAATGATAAAGCGGTCGCATGATCGCGTGAATAAAATAACACTCTTGCGATCATGCGACAATGGAGGACCAAGTGGGACCCGAGTCAACGGACTTACCTATGGTGGAACAAGGAAAGGATCCAATGGCCCTCGCATAATCGCGATCCCTGTCAAATACTTTTGCGAGAGATCTTTCCACGTGTAAAGGTGGGGCCGAGAAAAGTTGTCCGGAAGGAGGTTGCATAAGATTTTTGATCGACGGCTCCCACTTTGCCGTTATGGAAAGAAAGATGCTTAGCGGGATATTGACACTTAGCCGTGGGACCAAAAGAGTTGTAGATACTAAATCAACGGTAGTCGCTTAGTCGCTATGGTGTGGAAGATGCTTTGCGACTAAGCGGGATCCTTCCACGTGTCCAGGTGGGGCTGAAAGAGTTTGTAAGCGATATCAAATCAACGGTAGTCGCTTAGTCGCTATGGTGTGGAAGTTGCTTTGCGACTAAGCGGGATCCTTCCATGTGTCCAGGTGGGGCCGAAAGAGTTTGTATGTGATATCAAATCAATGGTAGTCGCTTAGTCGCTATGGGAAGAAAGATGCTTTGTGCCTAAGCGGGATGTTGACACGTAGCTTGTGGAACCCGAGTGTTAAAGGAACTGTTGGAGATGATATAATCGTGGCCGTTCGTTTCAAAAGCTACCAGATCAATGACATAAGTTCAAATCTGAGAATTTTTCAACGGATGCCAAACTCAAATATAGCGTCCTCTCAGATGTATTACCGCATATGTCGCATGATCGCAAGAATTAAAACAATATCATGCGATCATGCGACGACATAAACCGAGTAGATGAGAGAAGATAATAAACGACAAGGAGTCTGTACCAAATTATAAGGGGATTGAGGGACATTATTGTGAAGTTATGAATGACTCAGTGATGAGTTATAATGGCCGAAAAATGGATTGATTTATATTAAGATGATGAGCATATGGATGATTATTGTAAATCGAATGACATGTTTTATATACCTCAACTTAGCATGAAGACAATGTGAAGAGTATGCAAACAGAGGAATCATTGAGCTACTGGAAGAAGTTGGATATATATATATATATATATATATATATATATATATATATATATATATATATATATATATATATATATATATATATATATATATATATATATATATATATATATATATATATATATATATATATATATATATATATATACGGGTGTTTGTATATATATATTTATATATAAATTCTAGCTTCCTCCTATGAGTATTTCAAAATGGCTTATATATAATAACTAACAGGGCTTCAGAGTATGTTTGGCTTAAGGTACTGGATGTTCTTCTCTTTCCTGTTACTTTTATATATAAGGGTCATAAATATAGGTATACTGATGACAGTATACATATATTAATATATAGAGCTGTGCAAATATATATTTATATATTGGATTAGCCTTGGAAGATCTCACAGATCCGGTAAGGGTATGAACACATGGTTATATATATATATATATATATATATATATATATATATATATATATATATATATATATATATATATATATATATATATATATATATATATATATATATATATAATCTATATATATATATATATATAATCTATATATATATATATATATATATATAACCATATGTTCAAACTAATTTTTTTTGCCTTACAATTTGAGGAGTTTGGAAATCTTTGCAGCTTTTTCTGAATGATGTAAATATTAGAGGCCCATAATGAACTTTGCTATTATCTTCTTTCCGATAGTTAGCCAGGTATGACTTGAATTTAGTTAGAACACTAGTATAGTACTGAGGAGTATATTTAGTTCTGATGTAAATATGCCTAAAATGTTAAGACTCTCGTGGCAGGAATTGTTAATCTTTAGCGGTAAGGATTTTTAATCACAAGAGTATTTGTTTCTAGTATTATATTGTCAATAATAAAAGTATTTAACTACAGGCTTCACAGTCAATATCAAATATTCTTAGATAGGTTATGTAGCAGAGATGTAGAATTTTTATCTTGATGCAGGTTAACCTTGGTCTCGGAGGAATTTTGTCTTGTTTTTTTCAGGAAGGACTATCATTTGGATGTTCAACACATATACTTGACATAGTAGGAGGATCAGAAACTCTGCTTCAATTGTACAAATGATGTAATCCTTGTCTAATCACCTTTCTATGTATAATTCATGATTTTAAAAAAAGCAATCTAGAGTTTTTTCGAGACGTAGGTATGCCTACGTAAATTATGTACAAATCTTGATAGGTATCGAGCTGTGGGTATGCCTACGGAAAATATGTATTTTAACAAATCTCAACAATTGTCGAGTCGTGGGTATGCCCATGTAAATTTTTGTATAAGGTCAGGACCTATGGTCCCGGGCAAGGCTGGAGGTTTTCTCAACCCTGCTCTTTCCTACTAGCGCCTGCAGTGAGCGGGGTCACATTGTAATATAATTATTTATATTAATAAAAATGTCTAGTGCTTCGGCCTTTTACCGATCATATATATATATATATATATATATATATATATATATATATATATATATATATATATATATATATATATATATATATATATATATATATATATATATATATATATATATATATATATATATATATATTATAAAAATTTTATCATAAATATTGTAAATTACATAAAATAAAAAATTATAGTACAAAAATTTATGAAATATAATAAGTAAAATGTAACAATAAACTTTTTCTAATAATTTAAGTAAAAAAATTGTATTTAAATTTTGATAAAGTTAAATTATTATAATAGTCTTTCATTGTAGTTGTTAATAAATATTTGTGTTGGATGTGACTACAAGACCTTTTAATTTAACTCAAACATAATAAATTTTCCAAAAAATCTGTCTTATCCCTCATTTTTTCAGCCAATGAGATGGATTGCCTACAAAACTATTATAATAAATTTTAGAATATCTAAATCTTAGGACGAAAATAAATGATTTGACATGGGAGCTAATGTTTGTGACATAAATTTCCATTTTACTTTATCAAATATTAGAATGTACATAACAAAAAGAAATAATGAAATTTGATTGGCTGAAATTTACTAGATTAATCACTAGTTAAAAACAAGTCGATGCCTACAGGAACTAATAAATTTTTTTTATTAATTTTTTTTTTATTAATTAATCTTATTATTTTTTACTTTTATTTGTAATTAGCCTAATCTCTTATACTTATATTAAAAAATCCTTATGAAATCTCATAATAATATTATTATTTTTATTTAATAATATTTTATAAAAATATTTTCTTGCATTATTGTAATAAGTGTTGTCATTTAACAAAATTTAACATTCATGTATTATATTAAATAATATGAAAAAATTAAAATATGTAGATTATCCTTTACGAATTGAATTTATGTTTAATTATTAAATTATATGCATATTTATTCTAACTAAATTATATTATATTATTTAATATATTAAAATTATTAAATAATTTTTTATTAATATGTGAATAATTATTATCTTATATTAATATAATCCTAATTAAAGTAACTTTTAGTAGGTGCAATTCTTAATATTATTTTCAAAACAATTTGCCAACATTTAAACTTCATAATTTTAACCAATCAAACTTCATCAATATTTTTAATAATATCATATTTTTATATTTAATAAAGTTATGTGCAAAATATTTAAACTTTATAATTTTAACCAATCAAACTTCATCAATATTTTTAATAATATCATATTTTAATATTTAATAAAGTTATGTGCAAAATATTTAACTTTACTAATTTATAAAAATATTTATCAGAGATCTCATTGGCTTAAGAAATGAGGCTATAAGAAGGAATCTTTCCCAAATATTTATTTGAAATTGCAAAGTTCAATATGAATGATTTTTAGGTGAGCATTTGTGAAATAAAATTTATAAAACCTTTCTTTTAGAAAGTGTTCCTTATTTAGCAAACTATTCTAAAATTACGATAAACAGAATGTGCGGGCATGAAGTAAAATAACGGATTGATTGCACATTTCACCTCCGACGGTTTCAAGTTGAGCATGTCCTCATTTTTATTATCTCAATGGGATATTTGAAATCTTTGTTTTACCTAGGGCTAAAACAATGAGCTCAAAGTGATATCATGTGTTTGATTGAAACTGGTGGTTCTTGGGGTTAGGATTTTAGTGTTCAGATATACGTAAGTATGTTCATTAGAACTAAAACATCAAATTAGAATTGGTGGTCTCTATTGATGGTGGTTTGTGGCTTTAGAATTTGAGTGTTATTAGTACTTGCCGATAGGCTAGCAAGTACTATTGCATCACTTTTTGCATTTCTTCCATTAAGTAGGGATTAAAACCAATTCTTTGCACCAATTATAATTTAGTATTTTCTTAGTTTGTTAAAAATAACACATATTTTATAGTTTAAATGTTAATTTTTTAAGTTTATAATTTGTAAAAATTATTTTTTGATGATATGATTGGGTAATACATTTGAGCTCTTATTACTGGAGTGAACCAATTAAAATGTACCACGTTTGTTATTTATTGTACATCAAAATCATGCATTCAAATAATACAATCTAATTTATATATTTTATTTAGTTTATGGTTTACAACTTTTTAGATACCTATTAAGAGATTGATAAGTTTTTCCTTGTATTATAAAAATAATATTTCTATTTTTGTTGTATTATAAAATATTAAATTTTTTAGATTTATTTTAATATATATTATATAAATTTAGATTTAATAGAATAACATTATAATATTGTTGAAAAAGAGTTATTTGGACTAAATAATTAATATTCAAATTAATTATAAGTATAACTATTTTACAATTTAAATTAATTATAAATGATATTTTATAATTATTTATAAAATTTGGTTTATGGTTTACAACTTTATAGATACCTATTAAGAGATTGATAAGTTTTTCCTTATATTAAAATAATATTTCTATTTTTGTTGTATTATAAAATATTGAATTTTTTGGATTTATTTTAATATATATTATATAAATTTAGATTTAATAGAATAACATTATAATATTGTTGAAAAAGAGTTATTGGACTAAATAATTAATATTAAAATTAATTATAAGTAGAACTATTTTACAATTTAAATTAATTATAAATGATATTTTATAATTATTTATAAAATTAAAAATATTATTAGAACTATAATTATAGCAATTTTATAATTTTTTATAATTAAATAATTACTTTACATATAAATTAAAATTAAAATTAAACTTAGTTATAAATTATTATAATTAAAAATTCACTTTACATATAAATCAAAATTAAAATAAAATTTATTTATAAAACTAAAGGCAAGTACTTGGCCGCTACATGGCACTTGTTATGCATGTTTAGTTAATTTGATAAAATATGTATCACTATGCATGTTTCTATTCTTCATATGAAAAATATGAAAAATAATTATATAACAAATCGAGAGGTCTACAGTCATATATGCAACTTATTAGTTCCTGTCAAAGGCCTAGAACTATAGGCATCGACTGAACTTTAACTCGTTATTAATTTTTTTTGTAAAGTTGAGTAGTTGTTGCGTTGGTGACAGAATGAGGCTTCTGGCAGATGTGACACATATTTTCAGAATTTAGATGAAGAAATATTATTATTTTTTACTTTTGTTTGTAATTAGCCTCTTCTATACTTATATTCAAAAATCGTTATGAAATCTCATAATAATATTTTTTTTATTAATCTTATTATGTTTTTTTATTAATACATATTATGTCTAATAATATCATAAAATTAAAAAATTAAAGCGGGACTGCCAAATTTTTTATTAATCTTATTATTTTTTACTTTTGTTTGTAATTAGCCTAACCTTTATAGTTATATTAAAAAATGGTTATGAAATCTCATAATAATATTACTTTTTTTTATTTAATAATATTTTATAAAAATATTTTCTTGCATTATTGTAAAAATTGTTGTCATTTAACAAAATTTTATATTTATGTGTGATATTAAATAATATGAAAAAACTTTCAAAAAATACTTTTTTTTTAAAACTAAAAATATAATTGATTTTAAAAATATTTTGAAATAAAAAGTGTTATGAAAACTTATAAAAGTATTTCAATTATAATATATAGATTATCCTTTTACTAATTGAATTTATGTTTACATATTGAATCTAGAAACTAGCACTTAATAATATGGATTGTGGAAATCTAATAGATCTGGAAGAGGAGAAGTAAATTTCAAAGAATACAAGAAATATGTTATAGTGCATGTAAAAACAGAACGTGCACTGTACAAGACTCCTTCATTCTTGCCATGCTCAGCTATGGTAGGCATTGTCTTTGCTTTCCATGTGCTTTCCACACCTCCCTTATATCTACCACCACCGCCACACTTCTATTTCCACTCTTCCAACTTTTATTTTAGCTATACGAAAAAGAATCTTTAGGGCTTATCAATATCTAGGTTTTTTTGTAGTGCTTCAAAATCCCTAGTTTACATATTATCCCTCCCACCATCATATTGCACATCCACTCACCTTTCAGCGAAGAAGCAGAAAGGTTTTCTTTACACTTATTATTTTCTTCTCTTCACAATGCTATTGATCGGTTGTTTTGCAACTTTTGGGGATAAAATTTTAATTTAACACGAGAGTAATCTTGATTGAATTTGACATTGACGGTTCCTGTGATTTTCTAGGTTACAAAGCAAAAAGGGTGCAGTGAAGGTTACAAGAAAACGACACGAAGAGAAGCTTCAGTGGTAATAAAAATCTCACTTTGGAGTTGTCGTTAAGGAAGCTGAGGTTAACTACTGCAAAACAAGAGAGAGGAAAGGTTTGTAGCATTATTAGCTCTTTAGGGTGCTCAGATATCTGTATTGGGATTGTATATTGCTATTTTTATGGTTTTTAGTAAATTGTTGAAAAAATATTTATGTCATTATCGTAGTTCTTACATCTACTGCAATGCCAGTATCCAATAACCTTTTATGAGATTTTTGTCACTTATCAGAGATTTTCACATAAATGTCATAATCCTTACATCCACTATGATCTCCAATATTTGGGGTACAACGGTATATTTGTTGTTTTTTTTTCATCGCTTTTGAATCGCGGTTTTAGTTTTTAAATTACTTTTGCTTATTTTTGGGCATGTATTCGTAAACTAGAAGGTTCGAATCATCTGTACAGATGCAATACCAGAACTTGACAATGCTCTTGTGTCGAATAATCCCTAATGTTGCAATTTCTGCTTTGAATCCGCTATCATACCCTAAGTCCTCTGTCTTTTTTCTGCCAGGAAGCTTCTTCACAGCCAGAGTCTCACCATTTGTCAAATCTACCCTATAGACTTTCCCAACTCCACCAGTAGCGATTACACTCACCTCATTGAGGGACTCCATAATTTCATGCTCATGGAAACGTAGCTTCTAGAAGGTCACCACATTCCAAGGGCCTATATCAATCTTTTCCAGGTCTTCAACTCTGTAAACATAGAAATACTTCTTGTAGAAGCATCCCAACCCAACAACCAAAATTATAGCAGCACAGGAAAGGATAACACAAAGTACCCAAAATCTGTGTCATCTCTAGAAAGACTTCTTCAGTAGCTCTCCATGTAATATAAATATACAGGTCGATGTGAATGGTGATAATGCAGCTCCTCCGTACATCTTCTCAATTACATTAAAAAATTATTCTTGTCCTAAGTGAATAATTGCTAACATTTGCAAATTTATGATTGCAGAAAGACATCAAGAAGCTTTTGGGAGTTGATTAATAATTCTGGGGTATAATATTAGCATATTTTTATGTACTCTCATTGCTGAGATAAATAAGTGACATTGTTCACAAATATTTTTTCACTGAGATGTGAATTGTTAATGTATTAATCATTAGGGTTTATAAGTTAGTTTATATTTCAGTTTTGGTAGTTTTTTTATAGCAATTGCACTATTATATGACTACCTTATTTATGTAATCAATATTGATGAACAAGTAATAATAATGTTGGGATTATCTTTTATTCCATTGCATTCCTAGGCCTAACAGTGGTATCAGAGCTACAAAGTGTTTTTGTGCTTGTGCGATGGAGGAGGTTGAAATGATTGAATGAGGTAAAATTTATTTTGATGCCTAAACAACATGAATTTCTATTATTGATGTTAGACATGGGCATCCACATGACATATTGAATCACCCCTCTAGTTTGTGGGTTCTAGAATAGAAATAAAAACATTGGCTCAAATAAGATTCAGTTACATTTTGGCAGTGAGCAGATTGCCAGTTGCAATTTAGGTAGGGAAAATGTTGAAGAAGCATGCAATGTGGGGATAACCATTTTCTATAACCACAAAAATAAGGATGTTGGCTCTAGTTGTTAGGGTTTGCAGTACATTTCCATTCCTTCTGCTCTAACTATAAATCCGCTGTGATTATGGCCTCCATGTAGTAGTGTTATTGATTCTTCTTAGAAAACTGAAGGAATTCAGAAAGTAATGATTTTGTCTAATAAGGAAAGTGTAGTTTTGTGTGTCTATGACAATGCCCTCACTGTAATTTCATGGCTGCAATAAGATTTTGATTTGGGAGTAGAAGCAAGAATGTTGTGATGTATTGGAGGGACTCTCATCTATGATTTAAGGCAATAAACAATTAGTTTTGCCAAGTTTTTCAAAAGTTTTATGGGCTGCATTGTATGAAACTATTGTATTTTTGCAATGGTTTGATGAAATCTCAATTTCTTAGTGGTGTGTCTATCCAATATCAAATCAAATCATTCTCAAATGCTTACACAATGACTGTATGTAACTCCAAGCTTGAATGTGCAAACTTGTGGCTTCATACACAATTCATCTACAAGGCATCAAAAGATCCTTTGTCAATATAAAACAGAGATAGTTCACACCTACAGAAACTGCACAATGAAAAGAGGAAGACCACAGTTTTTCTTTCTACTTTAAAGGATCGTTGAAATTTGTATGGTTTCTAGTTATAGATGCATATGCTGAGATTTTAGAAACCTATAAGTAAATACAATTTTCATCTCTGCCAAAATCCTTCAGCCATACACAAACTAAGTGGAACCAAATACACAATGCATATGAACTATTTGAACAGGGGAATTTTTGCGGGTATTGAATAGTGATTAATTCTGCAATATTACAAGGTAGCAAAGGCATTGAGATTCAAAAGTATCAATAAAAAAGGTAGTTAAAAAAATTAAAAAATTGGATGACACAAAGGATATTCAGTCACTTGTCTATGATAGTGGAACTGGAATGGTAAAGGTTGGTTTTGTAGAAGATGTTGCTAATGGCAATTCTTTGAAGGCTCAAGTTTTTTTTTGCAGCTTTTGGCTACTTTTGGAATAGCATCAGAATTTAACTAGGATGATCTTTGCAAGCTTGTTCTTGCAGTTGCACGATGGCGGCGGACTCCCGAACTCTGTCATTCCCTTGGACTTGCATCAAAAATGCCAGATCTTGTGGAAACCCTAGTCAATAGTGGAAAGAAAATTGAAGCTGTTAATTTTTCTTCATTACTCTAGAATAGATTGGTGGTTGATTAATTAGTAACTTCCTTGAACTATTTTGAAAACCATACAAACCGATGACACTAAAGAGAACTTATTTAATAACAGAATGTAATTGATGGTTTTGTGATGAGAGCAATTATTATGAGCTTCATCGATAAAGAAGTATACAAGCTATTAAAAAATGATGAGGTTATTCAAAAGATGAATGGATGAATACATGTATGTTGTTATCAAATGCTGTGAGTAAGAAATTTACTACAGGACTTTCAAAATGCAGTAACATACAATTGATTTGTATTGAAAGGTTAAATAAGTAAAGAGTTAAAGTTTTTGACAGGATTTTCTGAGTTTGTGGACAGGATCTTTGAAGTGGCATACAATACAATGTTGTGAAAGTTTTCAGAATTTGTGAGCAGGACCTCTGTGTTGTAGATAATACATTTGTTATGAGAAGTTTATTTGCAAGTTTCTTTTGCATTTGGGTTGACAAAAAAGTTCCCACATGTTCCTTTGTTGAAGGAATATCTAAAGGATGCCAAGCAAGCCTCCCAGGCAAATATAAAAAGCGGGAATAACTCTACCGCTGCACAGAATGAAGCAAACACAAAGGAGCTTTCAGCTTATAGAGACGTAATCTAGTGCATTGAGGAACACAAACTTGAATCTTAGTAGTCACCTGACAACCTTCAAAAATGTGTAGCTCAGCTAGAGAAAGCCAAGGCAAACAGAAAAAGGTCTGCATGTGCTGTTAAGTCTCAGCCTAAATGCCCTCGTGCTAATGGAGGAAATGTTGGTGATAAAAATTTTATTAGTGAAATGACTTTGCTAACATTGGAGATAATTTATTTTTAGTCGATAGGCTTCCCCTGCGGGGAAGCTCGCGTACGGCATGATCAAAATTTTCTCACACTCAAATTTTTGTCTCACGCCCGAAAATGGATTTCAGAGAGGTTTTTTGCATGAAAATGTGGTTTTTTTTGGTCTCGCACCTGCAAACTATTTTCAATCACCAGTTTGGTCGTACAATTATTTATTAGCTAGACAATTGCCATTATTTTGAGCTGATAGGCTTTTCCTCTGGTGTGAGCTGGTGATGATCATATATCGGGAAAGTCAAGTTTTATGTGAAGATATTTTTGTGGTTGCCGAGAAAAATATGACTCTTTTTCATACTAATCTGAATGTATTTACTATGCCAACTATAAATCTACTCATCCTTAAATGTGCTCAGTACTTCGTTGGTATCCACTGTCTCCTGTACTCTTTGTTGTGGCAGTGAGTTATCGAAGCGAACTGCTTTTGGTTGCTTTTGAGCTTGGTTTCAGCGGCCGTCTATTTTTGCCCATTGTTGGAGCTTTTCCTGACGCCTTGCGTATTTTAGGCTAGGCCATCTCCTTATTGTTCTTTCTTTTGCCTTTGTGCTAAAATTAGTGCTTTTCAATTTCAACTTGTTTAGCCCTTTTTTCATCCTCAGGAAAAATGTGTTTCTTTATTTTTCCAATGGTCAAGCTTTCTGTGTTTATTAGAATGAAAATTAAAGATTACAGGAGGAACTGTCCATTTTGAAGTTACTTTTTGGAGAAAAATCTACCTCCAACATATCTTCAGAGGAACCTATGCTCTCACCTTTGACGCAACTTAGACCTGCACTCAGTTGGGGCGCACCCTCAGTTGGAGTCCCTCAACATATATGTCCCTTCAGACTTGTAGAATATGAGCAGAAACCCATTTTGTTCCTCTACTTCATTCACACATCATTATTTATTCCTCTTGTATCACACATCACTTCTGTTATTCTCCTCTTCCATTGCCCAATGCAAGGCAGACCTTGGGTAGATCCTTATAAAAATCATGTCCTTTCTTGGAAGCCAACTGCAAAGAAAAGTGAGGAAGATACTTCCTGCCCAGGTAAGGCATAATGACAATAAAATCTTCAATTAAAGTAGCCACAAATTTGAATGCTTGAGGGTCATTTCATGGGAGGAGATTGTGATTTATAGGACGAGATAAAATGTTTTCCTTACGCGACATAGATTGCGTGCTCATAGTTCCTTCCAGCGAAAAAGTGGGGAATAGGATTAAAAGAACGGTGCCATCATAAGTTTGGACAAATTTCCAAAATTTTGAATTTTGAGGATGCATGATCGTTAAGTCAGAGTTGTGGGTATATCGATTTTAAGTTTATAACTATAACGTTTCCAGATTTGTGTTTTTTACAACATTTTTCTCTAAAGAGATGGTCAACCTCATGGAAAAAGTTGTGTGTCTAATCATTGACACCATTGCTTTGAAATACCTTTCTACGCCTGAGAAGGACAAATGTAATAAATTTCTTTATTGATCTTGTCAAAAATGGAGTCCTTGTATAGCATATATGCCTTAATGGTTGCCATCCAAGTTTCTTATAGTGTGATTGTTATTCTTCTAGAGAAGGAAAAATCAAAGTGCAGAAAGTGTTTGCCCTTCATGTCATCGCCTATGGCTGGGGGGTTATATTTTGTGCCCCATTGCATTTCTTCTTCGACAAGTATGCTAAAAATACACATTTTTTATTCAATTCAATTCACACCCCTATTCTAAGTTTTTTATGCATTTTTGGGATTGTTCATACAAGAAAAAAAAGGTCAAAGATGAGCTTAAGTCTCTTAGCCCAGGTGCTTTTGATATCTCACCCTAGGCGAGTTCACTATAATCTGTGAGATTTTCTTATCAATTGAACCAAAATGGGTTTTTCTTTTAATGTGTTTATTTTATTTTGAGTTGTCATGAAAGGGTTTCAGCATATAAAGTGCTCTTGTTAATGGGGTTGACTGAAACATCTTCTGCTTTTGCAAATGCCATGGAAAACTCAGTGCCTGCAATCATTTTTGTCATGGCATGGGCTTTGGGGTGAGTAATTCAATCCTGTTCTTGTACTGGTTTGTATTGTGCCATATCATTTTGTTGAGTTGCCCTATTTTCTTGTGTTATATTTGGTACTTTTTCTTGCTCTCCATAATGGAGAAAGTAGACATTTGTCCTCTGATGGCAGGTGGCACATGAACAATATATTTTCTTTTGTACACAGGATATGTTTTACCTATTCTTGATGTATATTTTTAAGTTTGTGCTGACAATTTATTTTTCTCTATTCTGCTATAGTTTTTAATGTGACAGATTTAAATGGGAAAAAACTTATAGATGATGGAGTGATTGGATACATTGAAAAGGTACAGACTTTGATACCTTTGGGAATGGGCATATTGATTTTGAAGTCATAAATTGGCTTTTTAATAAAGTTAGATTATTTGTTACAGACACAAAACTATTGAATTAATACGCATTGATCACCCTTATGTTGTAGCTAGACTAAAAAATGCAACGTGATTGAGGTCGGGATGTGGTTGCGTTCCTTTTGTATATTACAGACGAGGAAATCAGTGCTCCCATTAAAGACAATAATTTTTTTTGTAAAATTGAGTAGTTGTTGTGTTGGTGACAGAATGGGGCTTCTGGCAGATGTGACACATATTTTCAGAGAGAATTGAATGTCAGTGGCACAAGACAATTTGTAAGCTAAAATAATATTTACAATAGATATATGTTTAATGAGGATATATATAAAGAAATATAAATATAACATATTTAACATTATTTTGTTTGTAAATTTTAGAGATAAAAAAATATTTATAATTTAAGGTTATCTATACATGAATATATACAAATGTATGTAACTAAATATTATCAAATAAATAAATATTTCTAAAAAGTAGTAAACATATATTAAAAGTATATTTGTATGTGTGTGTGTGTGTATATATATATATATATATATATATATCATTACATTTAAATAAATAAATTTAGTATATTTTAAAAATATAAATAGATTTATCAATATATTTATTTAAATATATGTAATTATAAGATATTTATAAATTTTATTTAATAAATATAATCATAAAAATTATAAATAGTTCGTATATAGAAGAAGCATATAAATATTTATAAATATATGTGTAGATATATTCTTCTTACATAAGAAAAATTGAACATATGTGAACTGTGTTGATTAAAATTGATAATTGTTTAGAAATCATTCTGATAGAGAAAATTAGTTTTGAGAAAACTTGTTTTGTAAATGTTTAATGGTCATCAAAACACACCTAATCAGTTTAATTCACCATTTGTAGACGAGGCACAAAATATTCACCCTTTGTGATGAATAACAAAGAAATAGGTGTTGTAGATGAATATTGTAAAGCAAAAAAACCAATATATCAGTTAAAAATGAAATTTGTTAGTAAGATAGATAAGAGAAAGCTTTTTTGGTTCATTTTTATGTTATTACAATGGTAGGAAATTTTAGCTAATCAAGTCCACTTTCCAACTCAATTTTGTAATATTAAAACATCACAATTTAGTAATTTGTACAGACAAAGATCAACCTAATGAGTTTGTTTTACCATCTATGGATGAGGCATGAAATATTGTATATCAAGGGTATATAGTGGTACTATAAATAATAAAGAAATAGGTGTTGTGGATGAATATTGCAAAGTAAAATAATAGTATGCCAATTAAAAATAAAATTTGGTAGTAATATAGATGAAAGAATGTTATTTTGTTCTTTTTTACATTATTACATTGGTGTGACCTATAATGGTAGGAAACTCTACCTAATTAGGTCAACAAGTTCCAATCCAACTTTGTAATATAAAAACACCACAATTTCATTATAATAATATTTTTTTAAATTAGAATAATTAAAATAAAAACTATTGGTCTAAAATTTCTTTTAAAAATATTATTTTAATGTGTAACTTAATATTTTATAATTGTTTTTTTTGCTTTCTAATATAAATTGTCATTTAAAATTGATGTTCCATATGTATTCTAATTACTTTCCTAATAATCATTTAAATACTTTTACGTACATGAACATTGGATTTTAAAGGAAAAGGTAAAAAAAAGTCATTTGAATTGACATTCCTTACAATTCTCTTAAGTGCTTGAAAAAAATTGAATGAGCAATCCCCTAGCTAAAAGCTTATTCCCCCAATTATTTAAAAATCTTTTTTATGTTTGATATCTTTAGAATTGTTTTTCCACACATCACCAAAAATTGCTTTCCCATTCATCTCAGAAATCCCCACCACAAAATCTTGAAATTCTATTTCTAAAGAGTTTCAATCTATCAATATGCACTTTTTGTAGGTGTTGTAAGATGGGTAAAACCCATAGAAAGATAAGAGAGAAAAAAAAATTTATATTAATATGTCATATTCAAGTCTCAAAATGTTGTGGGAAATGTGGCCTACATCGTCACAGTGTCTCGAATGAAAGAAAACATTTGCTTCCTCCTAATATAGAAAGAGGATAAAACTAACCAAATATAAAATGAGTGACCCGCCTACCTAAAAAAGAACCATGCTTCCAAAGATGTTCCCAACGCTTCAATATTTTCTCAATCTATAAAACAGTGCTTAATATATGAGCATTTAGATTCAAACAAGATTTTCAAATAAGCTTAGAGTGTGTGTAAAGAATTCTATTTTCTAAATTGCCAAGAGCCATTTAGGTTTCCTATAACATCAATCAATGATAGAAAAACACTCAGATTTCAAAATTATGATCTCATGTTTCCTGGCCAAGGAAGCCCATCGTTTTTCCTAATAATATGCAGTTTGTTTAGAAAGCCAGAAAAAACAACAATTATTTTGTATAGATTTTCCTTAATTCTGTTGAAGGTAAATCATTAATTATTGCCTATTTGGGGTTCATACACTTGCTATTCTCCAATTCTTTACATTGTATAAATGCCTTCACAATTGATGTGCTCTAATAATGTTGCCTTCCCATTTACACTTTTAAACACTTACTTTTATTACCTAACACTTCAATTATACTTTCAAATTAAATGCCTATCGGTGCATCCCTTGCACCTCCTTTAGGTGCAAGTGCTAGTTTTATGATTATGATGATATTGGTCCATAAAAATGCATTCCACCTATTTGAGGCTATGAAAATAAAAATGTCACCTCTTGTCTAATAATTTCATCAATGAAATCATGTCATTCATATTTTTCCCTCTCATCTACCAAGGGAAGGAATATTATATATATGTCAGATTCAAGTTCAAGTGAGTGGTAATTACACAATTCAATGTATGTTGTTCTCAAACAAATGGACAAAACAAGTCCATTGCACCTAATGTGTGCTATCATCAAATTGTAACATGGACAAAACAAGTCCATTGCACCCAATGTGTGCTATCATCAAATTGTAACATGGACAGAACAAGTCCAAATAAGTCCCAATTTGAGACCTATCAAAGCAATAGGCTCATTATCAAAAATTGAGACCCACCAAAGCAATGAGCTCAAGTATACAAGTTTGCACCCTATCAAGATAAAAAGATAAGTTCAAAGGTAAGTTCAAACAGATTTTAAATCCTATCATAGTAACAAGCTTCCAAAAGATGATTCAGATCAACCAGCAATTGTTTCCACCAAAACTCGTGGCTGCAATTTAAGTATGAGGAGTATAAAATGGTCCTTGATTTCATGATAACCCCTTCAGATTAAGGGGAGGATGTTAATGTATTAATCATTAGGGTTTATAAGTTAGTTTATATTTCAGTTTTGGTAGTTTTTCTATAGCAGTTGAACTGTTATATGACTGTCTTATTTATGTAATCAATTTTGATGAACAAGTAATAATAATGTTGGGATTATCTTTTATTCTATTGCATTCCTAGGCCTAACAGTGAATAAATTGTACATTTTTCACTGAGATGTGAATAAATTAACAGTGGGCTTTTTTCGTAGTGAGATTTTTAAACTTTGGATTCTACTCAATTTGAATGGTGCTAGATATGTGATTTTTGTCTTGCCTGTTTGTTTTTTGATGTAGTTGTGCACTCTCATTTATCAACAACTTCATAGTCTAGATATGGGGCAATTTTTGTTGGTATAGAAAGAAACTGAACACTATATTATTCTGGACTAAATGCACAATCTAAACACTACTATTTTGGACTAAATTCAAAGGCAAATTTAGCAAAATGGTCATTGTTTTATTTTAAAATTCAACTATTATTTAAAAATTTGGAAGTCTATACATAAACATTAACTGAAACAAATCTATCATAATTTGGCAGGAACTTAGCTGCTCTGCAGCCTTGTATTTCTATGTAAAGATCTGGAGGTCTACAGTCATGTATGCAACTTATATTTCTATGTAAAGATCTCCTTCAATTGTAGAATTAGACTTATATTTCTATGTAAAGATATCTTTCAGTTGTAGAATTAGTTTTAATCCATGTCGTAGACTATCAATTTTGTTGACCTAACCAATATCTAATCCAGCGGCATATTATGTTCATGTGGCACTATGGTTATTTGTATGTTCACATATTTGAAACTTTATTTTAGCTACTGCCTTTTACTTCCCTTTGTTCACACTGGATTTCTAGAGACAAAAGGTGGATGGAAATGGCATTATCGTTAACAAACCGTTTTCAATCCCTATTTGGTGAACATGCAAAGAGGTGGTTTGAGAGTTTTAATAAAGAAATTGGGAATATGGAGGTAATTACAAAGAACAAGGACAAGAATTCACTGAGGATTGTGATTCGAAAAAAAAATTGTAAGATAGGTTATCTCTTATTGATTATTTCTCTTTTCTTTTCTATATGTGTAAAATGATTTCTCATAAATAAGAGAAATATTTGAGAAATATTTGCAATAGAAAATCTTTTGTTCGAATCTTTTAAAATTTAATTGTGAACCAGGGAAATAAATTTATCTTAGATTTTTTTATGTAATCTACCAAATTACATTTTTCTTTTCTTTTTACAAATTGAAGTCATGTTCTTTAGAGTAAGTGTTAATTTGTATTTTATTGAATGGAATGTGGTTATTTGGATTTTTCATTGATCTCCTATTTATGCTAATTAAATTGTATTATATTATTTAATATATTAAAATTATTAAATAATTTTTTATTATATTTTTTTATTAATATATGAATAATTATTATATTATATTAATTTAATTCTAATTGAACTAACTCTTAGTAGGTACAATTCGCTCTTTTACTCTTGGCAGGAACTATGGTGCACTACAACCTTGTATTAAATAAAATAGATCTAATTTATATATATAATAATATGTGTTTAATTGCTATTTGTGTTATCTAATTATCTAATATATTTTTTACATTAGAATTTTTATATAATATATTTTTAATTTTATTTATGTTATTTAATTATATAATAAATATTATTATATAAAAATATTAAATTTTTTAATGTAATAATAATTTTTAAATATCTAATATTATTTCAATTAATTTATAAGGATTTAAAAAACTAAAAAATAAAGAAGAAATGAAAATTAGGAGTTGGAGGAAGACTAAGAAAAAGGAGAAGTCTAAACATTGAAAGTTTAATAAAAAATAAAAAATAAAGAATAAAGTTAATAGAAAATGAAAAGTAGAGAAGAAAAGGGTTTTAATTGGTTGAATACAAATGGTGAAAATAGTATGTTTCATTCATTAAGGTTCAAATTGAGTTTTAAAGTTACTTTATCTTTTAGTATTATTTATTATATGTGATATTTTAATTTAACGTGTGTGTGTGAGAGAGAGAGTCCCCCTTCTTTCTCTATACACTTTTCAATGTACCCGGTGCACACCAAGGTTCAATTGTTAGTAATAATTGTGGTTACAAAGGATCGAAGCTAGGTCATTTGTGAACAAATAGAGAATACTCTTTGAATTTATTTTTTCAAAAATTGTAAGAAAATTTGGAATGAGTAGGGAAGAGTACCTAATAGTCCTCCAAAAATCTAATATAACAAGGCCAAAAATGGCCAAATAAGGCAAAATAAATTGCAAATAGGCCAATAGAGGCCACAAAAATTTTGCTACAAAGGATAATTTTTTTACCACAAGTAGATTGATTGATCACAAAACATTCATAAAAAAAAAGTCAAAATTATTCAAAAAATACAAATTTTCTACCAAAATAGGCAAATGGGCAAAAGGCAATAGAACCCTCTTTTAAAAATTAAAATAAAATAAAAATTATGGAACAACTTATGTATGAAATTGAAAAAAAAAGTGAAAATTGTCAAAAAATTGACTTCATTGAAAAGGTTTTTAAATCTAAAACACCAAATAATGGAAGTGAGGAGCACTCCTAAGGCTTTGATACCATGTTCAAGAAGCCAAGATCATAGAGTCATGTCAAAATAATCACTCAAAAGGTATAAATTAGAAATGAGCCAAACAACAATCATTTGATCATTAATAGAACTAGATAAGTACATAAAGCAAACCCCTTTATATATACAAGATGGGTCTGAGATGAGATGGTGCAAACCAACTATGACTAACCCTAAAATGTGAATGATCATGTGTGCACATGTAGAGGGTGATGAACAAATGTCTCTACCTTTCCATATGGTGAGGAGAGAATATCTCCAACCTCTAATGAGGTGAGATGTCTAAGTGACTAGCCTCATGTGTGTGTGGTGAGATGAAAAAGTGTGACTTAAGCTTAGGTGTGGAATAGGTAAACCCTACAGTATAACATGACAAAGCACGTTGAACTCAATATTAACAAAAATGATGATTTTAAGTGACACAAGAGATTTTATCAGTGCATGGCATATATGTCATGTCCCCTTTTCAAATAATTAAAAATAATAACTTTGCTAAGGCTGGCAAGCTCAAAAAGTGAAGTTTCGGGAAAAGGGGCTAATATTTGGAAACCAATGGATTAATAAATGATAATTATTATTAAAATATGTATTATTGACCCCTCTTGGTCATGAGTTAGGGTTATGCCCTCTTTTAAAGGAGTTTGGAGGCATTTCGGGCTCATTCTAGAACTTGATTTTTGCTCATTTTTGTGTTGTCCTTCAGAGGCTGCCAAACCTGTGGAGAAGGAGACCCAAAGATGGGAGTTTTTAGGATTCCAGGAAGGCTAAGGATGGGAGTTTGAGGTCATTCCATGTGCAAGCTCATGCAAAGTTTTCCCTTGTGCTGAACAGTGCAAATTTGCGAGTTTTCGGGTGTGTTTCTTGTAAGAGTTTGGTGTTTCTGGTTGAGTATTTCATATCAGTTTGGTTTGCTGCTATATTGCAGACATTTTTATGTTAAAATAGAGCTGAATATATGTCTTGGGTCGTGGTTATACTTCTGTGATAGATTATTAGTGTTTTATGGTGTTTCCGAGCTATTTTGTGTTGTTTTTGGGAGCCTGATGAGCATTGTTTTTGCCCTCCGTTTGGGAGCCGTTGTGTAAACTCTATACAGATCTGGAAATGTCATTTTGTAGGATGTTATGCTGGAAAATTTTTTGTAAAAATGTCTACTTTCAGATTTATCAATAATATGTGAAGCTGTGAAGTTTTTGGCACTATTTCGGGCATACCCGATTTGGGTTTTATTGAGAAATTGCATAATCTTTCAAAGTGTTGATTGTTTGATTTAATAATCTGATTAGAAGACTTAAATATGATATAAAAATTAGAAAGGGGACATTTCAATATAATGGTTGGCGGCTACAATTGATTAGTAGACAAATAATAAATATATTATTGGCATTATGTAGTATAAATCTATATTAATTGTACTTATTCCATGTATCTATATGAAAGTTTATGTCGATAAAGTTTTGAAACCCTCAATTTAAATGACAAAAAACTAAAGTTCACTCCAAAATATATAAGTTTTCTAACCTTCTAAACTTAATGGTAAGTTATGGTTTTCTTATAGATGCATCCAACAAATACTCTTATTAGTACTTGTCGATAGGCTAGGTAAGTACTATTGCATCCGTTTTTGGATTTCTCCCATTAACTAGTGATTAAAAAATCTCATTTATACCAATTAAAATTATTATTTTTATCAAATTTGTTACAAAATTAATAATTTGTATAGTATACATGCACTTTTTTTATGTTTATAATTCAACAAAATTAATTTACAACTCTTCTATTGGCTTAAAAATTTAGCCTCTTATACACGGATTTTGTGGAAGCACTACCTCTATTACAATTTTCGAGGCAATATTATAGGGGCAAATACTTTACCATGGACTTAAAATAATTCATATTTATTTTTAAAAATATGTTATAATATAAATGCATGGTTTTGGATATAGATTATTTATTAACTATATGTATATTAAATTGAATAATAAAATTTGTTATATGTATTATAATTAGATGTTATATATATATTTTTTGAATTAACTATAAGGAAATCAAAAAGCAAAAAGATACAACGAGAGTTTCAATGGGGGAGGCCCATCCTCACCCACACAAGTTCACAAAGAGTTATACATATAGATACAGTGAAAATAAGATAACATATTAGACAAGAACATCATTGTTGTCATCAATCCAAGCGGTCCAACCAGGTCCTTCCATCCAGACAATACTTTTCTTGTCTTGGATTTGCTGCAACATCGCAATCTATCTATCAGTGGCATTCTTGTTGCTATTGATCTCTTTGATGAGTTTTTTCAGAGTTTCTTCAAAGTTAATGAAATTATCAATGTGATTCCTCCAATCATAACCATCTTTCAGCTCGTACACAAACATAGTAGCGTGCCCCATCCAAAGGAACCTTCTAAGTTTCTTCTTCTCCAAGGTTATGTTCACGTTAACCTGCAAGGAGATTTTAATGTATGGGAGTTTTTGAAAAAACTCAGTAAGGGATCTAGGGGAGTCTTGATACCTCTCTTCATTTCTGCATTTCCAAAGCTGCCAAAGGATGTTAGAAGAAAGCATGTGCCAAAAAATATTCATATCACTTTTACCATTATCAACAAAACTAGTAATAATTTCAAAAGTAGTAACAACCATAGGAAAGTAAATACCAAACATTTGCCAGATGCTTTTGGCAAAAGACCAATAAAAAAAGATGTGTTTGCTAGTTTCCGGGCTCCCACAAAAAGAGCAAACATGATTGTTGTTTTGATCTTTTATAATAGGAAGTTTGTCTAGGAGCAGCAACCATTTAAAACATTTGATTTTAGGTTCAATTGGAGACTGCCAAAGCCTGTCTAGATGCTTCTTCCAATCGTTATCATCAAGGTTAGAGTACTAGAGTTTATTCATATGACCAGCAATGTTATTATTAACAGCAATAATTTTATAAATGTTTTTAGCTTTTAATCTTCCCAGAATGGTACCATCCGGCCACTTCATCTTGAGAAACCTTTGAGAGTCAACATGGCAACAATTAGGCAGATCTTTGTTGGCCTTTACAATCATGTTATAAGTCTTCTTTTGAGAAAGAGGAATATTGTATTGAGAACAGATTTCCTCCCAGCTAATAAGTCTATCATTTTCAAAGAGAGATATGAACTGAGAAATTCCCAGATTGTTCCAGTGCTTGGCAGAGCAGCCTTGGGAGAGGGCAAGGGGTTTACCAGCAATGTGCATATTCCACCAAATGGACCGTTCACCAAAGAGGAGATTAGGATCAAAGAAGGTTCTATTAGTAATGAACTTTTTAGTATGCTCCCAACCTTTCCATATAGTTTTAAAGATCGAGGAACCTTGGACAAGAACGGGGAAATTACCCATAATGATATCACAAAAAGGAATGTTCTTCCAGGTTTTAGCTTTTTTAGGGATCCCTCTTTCTATGTTGCATCTAATAAGGACCTTCCAAGGTTCCTCACCCTCCAACGAGTGAAAGATCCATTTGGTGGCTAAAGCAGTGCCTTGGGTTCTAAGATCCTTTAGGCCCAATCCCCCAAGGAGCTTGTCAGTTTGGCACAGGTCCACTTGACAACATGAAATTTTTTGTTACCTTTCCCATCCAACCAAAGAAATTTTCTAATGGTCTTCTGAATCTCCAAAACTTGATAATTATTAAACATCCAGGTAGACGAGTAGTAAACATCATAGGAGGAAAGATTTTTTTGACAAACCCAGACTCTGCCAGCAAGAGAAAGGGATCCATTATGCCACTTGTTCAGCTTACTAAAAATCTTATTCTTGACCCAGAGCCACATATCCTTAAGGGAAGGATCAATGGAGAAAGGGATGCCCAGGTAGTGCAGAATCTTTTGAGGCCCTCCCCAAAGGAAACCAGATTTAGTGAACCAGTTAGGGGGTTGCTTAGACCAACTAAGGCAAATGGATTTGGTTTGGGAGATACAGGAACTAGAGATAGAGCATAAAGCATCAACCTTAGCTTGGAGGGCATCAAAATTATCCTCATTGACTTCAAAAAATAAAGAGGTATCATCAGAAAACTGACAGTTAATGAGCTCAGCATCATTGGGAAGGGTTATACCTTTAACAAAAGGGGAAAGGGAGTTGTCTCTGAGGATGTAAGATAAGGCATCAGAAACTATGACAAAGAGGGTAGGGGCCAAGGGGAATCCTTGTCTAATGGATCTACCAAGAGGAAAGGGGGGAGAGAGGGAACCATTGACCTCAACCTGAGTTGAGGCATCTTTGAGAAGGATCTTGACAAAATTGCAAAACAGAGGGGGGAAGCCAAAAGCTTCAAGCATCATGAGGATGAAATCCCATTCAATATGGTCATAGGCCTTTTCAAAATCGAGGAGCAGCATAGCAGAATTCTGATTAGAGTACTTGGACCAATTCATGGCTTCCCAGCTAGTAATAAGATTTTCAAGAATATAACGACCTTTGATGAATCCAGTTTGAGTGGAGTTGACAAATTTGGGGAGAATAGATTCAAGCCTCAGAGCCATAATCTTGGCAAGGATTTTATAAGAGACATTAAGGAGGGTAATAGGCCTCCAGTTTTTAAGGAGGGCCTTGTCACCCTCTTTGGGGATAAGTTTGATGATGCCTCTGTTAATGAGACAACCAAGAGTGCCTTTGTTGTAGGCATCGGAGTAAAGATCATACAGATCCTTACAAATCCTTACAAATACGGTCTAGGTTAGATTTATAGAATTCACTAGAAAGACCATCTGGGCCAGGGGCCTTGTCATTCTTCGTAGACTTAATAGCCTTTTCAATTTCTTCAATAGATATATTTTGATTAAGAAGATGTCTGTCATGTGAGGATAAAATGTTGGGGATGAGATTTTTATACCCAAATCTGAGTGTCTTAGAATCAGCAGAGTCCTCAGAAGAAAACAGGTTACTATAAAAATTGGCAAAGGCTTCTTTTATCCCCTCTTCTTGAGTGATCTCTTGATTATCCACAAGAATACTAGTAATAGATTCATTAGCTTGTTTTTGTTTGAGTAGACTAAAGAAAAATTTAGAGCCTCTGTCACCATTTTGGATCCAATGAACCTGAGATCTGATCTTGGCTCCTTTGATTTTGATTTGTTGATGGTTTATGAGGTTGTTACGAGCCTGAACAACTTATGAGCAAAGAGTGATATCCTGGGGATTAGTTTGGACATTAGCTTCAACAGATTGAAGTCTAGCAGAAAGAATTTTTTATGAGTATCTATAGTCCTTAGCCTTCTTTTGACCAATAGTTTTAAGAAGGTTATGCCAGGCAAAGATATTCTAGTTCCAAAGGTCAATAGGAGAGAGGGAAAGGAGAGTTTTCTGGTTAATGATTCTAATGAGATGAATGGCAGCAAGAACATCTTCATCCTAGAGGAGAGAATTGTTGAGAATGAATCTGGGGTTAGCAGCTCTTTGAAAAATAGGGGCGTTGTTAAGTCTAATATGGGCAGATATGGGATGGTGGTCAGAAAGAGAAGTAGGGGAAACAGTGACCATATTCCCATAGTTGTCAAGGAGGAATGAAAAATAATTTTTATTGGCATAAAATCTGTCAAGTCTGGCATAAATTCTAGAGGGACTTTGTTGAAAATTGCACCAAGTGTGCCAAATACCATTGTGATTATCATAATTACCAGTAAGCGGATCAAAAAGGAGTTTATTAGACTTCATTCTATTCTAGTGAAGCCTTTCTTGGTCCTTCCAAGCAAAGGGAAGACCTCCAGCTTTGTCTTCCTATTTTTCAATCATATTGAAGTCACCCCCAATAATCCAGGGGATATTGGGAAGCTCAGAGAGCCAGTCCCAGAGGCTCACCCGATCTTTGTAGTCATTGGAGGCGTAAATGGAGCATATGCCAAAGGGGACAATATTAAAAGACAGGGTAGCCCAAACATCCCTATTGCAAGGAGAAACCCCTTTGTTAGTAATACAAGGTGGCCCATTTAGGATCAATCAGGAGGCCCACTCCTCCTTTGCCTCTGATGTGATTGGAATGGATCTTAATAGCATCCTTCCAAATAAAGTTCAAATTACTTTCAAGAATAAAATCGGTGGCTTTAAGCTCTTGCATCATGAGAAAATCCATATGCATAATAGAATCTAAGAAACGGTTAACAATATACTTCCTATTCGGGGATTCTAACCCCCTAACATTCCATGAAGTACAATTCATGATGAACTGTCTGATAAAAGGGGACGCTCATGGTCCGTGGACCCAACATTATCCGCATTAGCAGAAGGCAAGCCATTCTTACCACTTGAGTGTTTATTTTTGGATCCTAACAGTCAACCCCTTTTCTTTGACTGGGAAAGGAAGGACTTGTCATCCAATCCTTCATTGTTGGAGCCAGAAAGCATCAAAACTTCCATGTCATCAGCTTTGGATGGAGGGATTTTAGGATTAGGTGTCAAGGCAATGGGAGAGGCATGGGAGGCAGGGTGACGCTTGGAGGAAGTAGCAGGTATAATTTCAAATGTGAAGTCGTCATCAATTTCTTTGAAGACTTTCAAGGTGAAACGAAGAGAAGAACTCTTATTCATATTACTATCAGATGGGTTGAATTTAGGCAGGCAAGATGCGGGATCTGGAGGTGGCATAATAGTTAATGGCAGAGACACAGGAGGAGCCCTAGGTTCAGAGTTGCAGGGTAGAGTAGCATTTTTCCTTCTAAGCTTCTTCTTGACAACAATTTGGAAGCCATCCTGAGAATCTAGATCTGGAGTAACCTGAGAGGAAAATAACAATTGGGAGGAGATAACTATGGCCTGTGAAGAGGTAGGAGCAAAAAAACTTTCAGAAGCCAATGTTGGAGGGGGGGAGGTGGAGGAGGGGCTTGCGAAGTGGGGGAAGGAGCAGGGGGAGGAGGCGGCTGAGATTTAGGGGAAGCTTTTCTAGAGAGAATCGGGCAGTTCTTCCTGAGGTGTCCTTCATTTTTACAGAGGAAGCACGCATTGAGACCCCCTAAAAATTTGAGAGGGCAGGAGAAGAATTCATCACCGAGATTGATTTCCAAGGTAGCAGGGATATCCAAATCCAGCTGGAGCGCAATTAAGGCTCTAGCATTCATGTGGGGCACCAGTCTAGTCGTATCATCCATTCTTATGAATTTTCCCAAAGGCTCAAGGAGATGAGGAAGAAATTTCCAAAGAAAGGGTGGCACATTCTTAACAATAAGCTAGCGAGGGGCCGAAAGAGCTAGGATTTCATCATGAATAGCTTCAGGTGTCCAGGCTAGGGCATGAAAAGAAGAGGTTCCCACCGTCCAATATTGCCTCTTAAGAACAGCTTGTTGAGCCTCAGAGCTATTAAATAAAACAACAAACAAGCCAGATTGGATTTGCTTAACAAAAAGAAATATGATACCCAAGTTTCAAGTTCCAGTAATTATGGAACCAGTCATCTAAAATTTTTTGAGGAGGGCATTTTTCAATGTCAACTGCGGTAAAGAATATAGCAGAATCCTTGAATCTTTTCTTTTCTTTAACTATTTCATTAACCATATCTGAATTAGGAGAAATGGAGAGGGGGTACATGGCTTCCCTAGATTCCTTACCAGATCTTTGTGCTTCATCCCTGATATGGAACTTAGCTCCAGCGCCGATGGTGAAAGCAAAAATAGCTTCTGAAAAGGATTTCGGTTTAGGGGCCGAAGAACTAGGTTTTTGGGAGATATTAGGATCGGGCTCCAAAGGAGCCCTAGTTGCTTGTGAGGTCGTAGGTACGGCCTCTACCGAAGGGCAGGGCTCAGACATAGCAAATAAAAGCTAGTAAAGGAGAGAGCACACCTGGCATAGGAAGAGGTGTGATCGTCGGTGAAAACTGGGAAGAGCAAAGATCACGATCACTAAGAAACGTTGCACGAACACCAAAAAAATGCTATCCTCTTTTTTTCTTTTCTCTTTACTCATGTTATATATATAGATTATATAACATAAATTATAATTATAATCTAAATATTAATAAACTTAACTTTTTCATTATATATTTTATATTAATTAACTTATGAATTAGTGATAATAATATCTATTATTTATAATAAATAATTATAAGTTATATTTTAAAATACTAAATAATATGATTTGACATAAGTTATATGAACTATATAAAATATTATTAAAATTGTTCCTTGTTCTTAAATTAATATTTTAGAAATAATTTATTTACTAACCAAATTTCTATTTTTAAACTATAGGTTAACTTTAAATTTATAGTTAAATAATTTTCCTAATTAAAATAATTATTCTCATTCTTTATATTTATTACTTTTATTACTATAAATTATAAAAAGTTATTACTTATACTATAACTATATAAAACATAATAATTAAAAAATTAGTATACTATCACTTCTACTTTAGTTTCTACTATAACTAAAGGCAAGTACTTAGCCACTACATGGCACTTGTCTAAATTTGAAAAGGGCTTACAAATCGGAAGCTCTAATACTTCGTAAGAATCAAAATCGAGTCAAGCTCAAAGAATCAATTACAAAACTAGAAACTATGAAAGGTTAGTTTGTAATTAACTCTCAGAGCTTGAGTCAATTGTTGACTCTTACATAGTATTAGATAGAGCTTTAGATTTGTAAGTCCTTTTTCATATTTAGGAGTGATTTAGATAGGAGTGTGAACTGTTTGATTATGGATGCAAAAGTAATACAATGACACCATAAATATATAGTTGACGCAGGTCAAGGATGGTGGATCCAATTAAGGACAGTCCAACCTTGCAGCTTCAGAACCATACAGCGGAATAACACAACAAAGATATGTTTCAAAACATATTTTCCATTAACATGCCCGATTGTAAGGCCTTCCAGGTTAGGGCCAATTACAATCAACAAGTAATATAGCAAGATCAACAAGATCCAATACAACTCTAGCTAGTTCAGTTCTGAAAACTATCAGCAACTGATGGAAACCCTAAGGCAGATTTGAACTTGTGCTCACAAGCCACCAAGTAATCTCCTTGTCTCCAAGTATGCAAACCACTAGCTCTGCTATTACAAACTATCAGATAACAATTTGATCTACAAGATCTCGCAGGATCTTTTCCACAACTTCACTTGTCTACTACCCCAGATCTGATGTTAGAACTTCCAATCTGAATGCCCAGCTCTTCCATCTGCCCCTAAAACAACTACCCAAACATCCTATAAATAATAATCATCAACCACAAGTCGGCTGATTGAAACCATTGACTCCTACAAACAAATATTAAATGCAAGACAAGTCGGCTCTCAAATAGCCTTACAAATATTAAATTCAACATGTCAGCCTCCAGATCCACATAGGAGAATCCAACAAAAGCTACCAACAATAAATGTACCAAGTCGTCCAAGAAAATCTTCAAGAACTCCAGTCAGTAAACCAGAACTACTGAGTGCTAGAGAAACAACCGAGCACCAGTGAAACAACTAACCAAGCCAAGCAACACCGAGCAACGCGGGCATTACTGAGAACCAGTTCCACCGAGCACAAGAAGTCTCGTCGAGTTCCTTCAGCAACCGAGCTTCCTTCAATAACTAAGACCATCGATTAAGGCTACAACTGAGTAACACTGGCCAAGTAACACACCACCATGCAGATTCACCGAGGACCCAAGAATGCCCCTGCATCAGACACCCCAAGTTCATTCAAAGATGTTCATATGTGAGAAGAAAATCTTCCAGGATTCAGCACATAAATCCCGAACTGGTTCTTCACATACAAGTCCTTCATCTTTTCTCTTTGCATAATCTTCCACTTCAGCTTCCTCTGTATCTTCAAGGATTTCCTTGATAACACATAGGTCTGTTCTCCAAACTAATCATTCATTCTCTCAGGATCTACCAACTCAACTCAGCTACTAATACTCAGACTCCTACCGAGTGTTGTATCCAACAAAGGCATCAGGGAAAACTTCCTATCATCCTTCTCAACAATAAACGCATTCTTCACACAATCATACATGGCTCTGCAATCATATTTCCAAGGTCTACTGAGCAATATATGACAACTATTCATCTCCACAATATCACATAACACAAGATCCTTATACTAGCCAATATGAACATCAATAAAATATTATTCTCTTACTTCTAGAGCACGATCATCTTGCAACCAGCCAATCCTATAAGGATGTGGATGTCTCATTCTATTCAAACCAAGTTTCTGAACCATGTCCTCAGCAACAAGGTTATCAGTACTACCACTATCAACAATGACATCACAAAGTTTACCTCTAGACTTGCACCGAGTCCTGAACAAGTTACTTCTTTGACAAGGTTCCTCCTTTGTACTGAGCAATGTTTGTTGAATCAACAAGTTCTCAAATTCAGGTTCATTCTCAACATTTTCATTCACCACAGCAGTTTGTCGGTCACCAAGCTTCTTCTGTGTACACTCAAAAGAACGATGTCCTTCCTCACCACAATTATAGAAGGTGCCCTTAAAGATAACTCTACCTATCTTCTTCTTCAGTTCTACAGGTTTTTGTTCATCTTCTGCAGTCGGTTTATCCTTCACCAAGTGATCAATATTTTCCTTCCCTCGGGGATTACTATGTTGTTTCCTCTTCAACTTATCTTCTACCTTCAGAGCATATTGATAAGCATCTTCAACAGAATCAATCTTCAGCATACCAAGTTCATCCTGAATATTGAATCTCAAACCATTCACATATTGAGCTACCTTTTCCTTACCAAGTTCTCTATGTCTAGACCGAATAGTAAGTTTGTAGAACTCCTTGGTATTGTATGCACCCTAAAATGGTCGCCTAGACTTTGGGCCCCCATTCAACAATTTATCAAATCCCTGAATCAATATTTTCAAAAATCAACATTTTTAGCTCAATATCAATTTCCTTGATCAAATCCTATGTTATCATTTATTCGATTATTCCTTGGGCTAACCATTTTATCCTAAAGTCTTTATTTATTAAAGGGAATATTTCCTCCCCTTTTATTAAATAAAATGCCCCCACCTTTTAAAACCTCTTATCCTAAGTTGCACAAATAAAGTACTATTTTTATTTTATAAAAAGAAGAAAAGCACTTTTTGTCTTATATGGACACAAAAGTCAACTCTTATTTTCTCATTGGAGGATATTTGTGCACATGGATTGATCCCTCTTCAAGCTCCACCCTTGATTAAATATTTTGCCTCTTAATCTCCATCGTCTGTTGATTCTCATTTCCTATAAAAGAAGACCTATCTTCCTCATTTTCATATGCATTTTTGAATATTAATGTTATGCTACAAATTTTCTAGGTCACTTTGGAGCTTTTGAAGATTTGGAGCATTCTTGGCTTACATTTTACATGCTTTCATAGTTTATCTCTTGCATTCTAGTTCCATTATCATGGCATTCATAGTATTGATTTCCTTTATGCTTTAGATTACTTCATCTAGTCTAATTAGGAAAGATTTGTAACACTTGCATCTTTCCTTTCATAGTTTAGTTTGTACTTTCATTTCCATAGCTTAGCTTGCACCTCTCATTTCTAGCTTGCATATTCATCTTAATCTAGTTTGCATTTGCATTTCATAGTGATTCTTGGGGATATTGGCATTCTTGCCCTTGTCTTCATTTGAATCTCTCATTGTGTGGTTGACTAGTAAGGTCATTAGCTTAATAGCTCTAGCTGAGAGCAAATTTTAAATAATCTTGCAGCTCCATACATAAAGAGCTCTAGGCCGCTTTCTAAGGTTTCCTATTCATGGATTCCCTTGGATATAATGACTTAGAGAAGTGCACCATTTGAGTGTGTACAGGTATAATCTTCAACAGTCAAATCCTTCTATTTTAGATTCTGCAACTTCTTAAACAAGTCAAGCTCATAGTCAGCAGGTATGAACTTAGCTTTCAACTTAGTCACCATCAACCTCCACCAATTGATCTTCATTTCACCTTCATCTTCTTTATCTCTTTGTAATTCTTTCCACCAAAGAGCAGCATGTCCTTTTAATTTCGTCTGTGCTAATCTCACCCGAAGAGGATCTTCAATTAAATCTTCAAGTTCACCAATCCAGTCAATCAAATTCTTGGGCTTCAAAGTGCCAGAGAAAGGAGAAACTTCCTTTTGATAACTATTACTTAACCGAGCTCCAAATCTATGCAACCGAGCAGTTCTGTCTTCACCATATCTATCCCTCCGGTCATCACCACTAGATCCAGCAGCTTCAAAGTCTTCAACAACTTCCTCATAACCATCTTCAGTACCAACATTCTGAGGTACACCAGCAACAGCTCTCATGATCTTAGCGACCATGTCATTCTTCATCAACTCCATCTCTGATCTGAAATCAGATTTCACCTTCTCTATAATCCTAGATTCCACAGTATCATAGAGATCCACAATCACTCTAGGGTCCAATCTTCTTGGAGGCATCCTTAAAGATAAGAGAAACCCTTTGCAAAAAAGCCCTACACCGACCACCTTGTGACAACCTCCAAGTTGTATGCAAGTCAGATCACAACCTGCCACCTTGCAAACAACTAAGGCAAGATTCCACAAGTTCAGTGCCACGGATCTGCAACCCAGATTATACGATCTCTTCACCCATAAGATCAACTTTGCAAGATCAGCCTTGCTAGGTCAACCTTCACTCCACAAGATCAACTCTGCTCTGATACCACCTGACGCAGGTCAAGGATGGTGGATCCAATTAAGGACAGTCCAACCTTGCAGCTTCAGAACCACACAGTGGAATAACACAACAAAGATATGTTTCAAAACATATTTTCCATTAACATGCCCGGTTGTAAGGCCTTTCGGGTTAGGGCCAATTACAATCAACAAGTAATTCAGCAAGATCAACAAGATCCAATACAACTCTAGCTAGTTTAGTTCTGAAAACTATCAGCAACTGATGGAAACCCTAAGGCAAATCTAAACTTGTGCTCGCAAGCCACCAAGAAATCTCCTTGTCTCCAAGTATGCAAACCACTAGCTCTGCTATTACAAACTATCAGATAAAAATCTGATCTACAAGATCTCGTAGGATCTTTTCCACAACTTCACTTATCTACTACCCCAGATATGTTGTCAGAACTTCCAATCTGAATGCCCAGCTCTTCCATCTGCCCCTAAAACAACTACCCAAACATCCTATAAATACTAATCATCAGCCACAAGTCGGTTGGATGAAACCATTAACTCCTACAAACAAATATTGAATGCAATACAAGTCGGCTCTCAAATAGCCTTACAAATATTAAATTCAACATGTCAGCCTCCAAATCCACATAGGAGAATCCAACAAAAGCTACCAACAATAAATGTACCAAGTCGGCCTAGCAAATCTTCAAGAACTCTAGTCGGTAAACCAGAACTACCGAGTGCCAGAGAAACAACCGAGCACCAGTGAAACAACTGACCAAGCCAAGCAACACTTAGCAATGCAGGCATTATCGAGCACCAATTCCACCGAGCACAAGAAGTTCCTTCAGCGATCGAGCTTCCTTCAATAACTGAGACCATCGGTTAAGGCTGCAATCGAGTAACACACCACCATGCAGATTCACTGAGGACCCAAGAATGTCCCTGCATCAATAGTGGATGCATATTGTACAAGAGAATCCTTGCTTATATAATCAAGATGAAAAAATAACACAACATAGGATTACAACAATTGTCTTAATCATATGCCATGAGACAAAAAAAATAAATAACTTAAAGATGCTCTAAGTAAACTAATAGGAATATGATCTAGGAGGTAAATTGATAGATAATATACCTCATTCACCAATACATCAGGGAAGTTGGAAAAATACAAATAAATATAAGTAATATTTCATCATGACGTAAAGACATGACACATAATCTTCAATAATTAATAGAGCTGCATTTTATTATGTCACGTTTTCAACGCAATCCAAAGGCATGGATGAATATGTGTTTGGATACACAAGCATAACATAAATGACATAGAGGTGCTTGAAGACTGAAGATTGAAACCAATTGAGAAATAAGTGGGATATTTTACATATTTTGGAATGATTTTTTAATATTTAGAATGGAGAAACCATGTGTTATTGCTAAGTTTGGCAGGCTTGATTTTCATACATGGCAAATTAAGTTGCAACAAATTTTAATTGAAAAATATTTGTGGGAAATTGTTAAAATTGTTAAAAACTAAGAGATCTAAATGAAGAAGTAAAATGGACAGCAAAACATTATAGAGCTGTAATTTTGAATGTTCTTGGGTTATCTAACACATATTTGCATCATATTTATCTTACCAAAACTTCAAATCAAATATGGGATGGTCTTAATACTTTATTTGGCTCACAAGCTTCAAGTGTCAAGATGTTAATTAGTATTGCTCAACATATTAGTGCATTTCATTCTCTTTTCAATTAACTTGTTGCTATAAATTCTACAATTGATAATGATGATGCAAAAGCAACTTTATAAGTAACATGTCTCCAAGCTTGGACAATATTGTATTTACTTTAAACAAAAGCAATCCAAGCTTAAAGACCATGATTTCCTCTTTGATTGATAAAGAGAATAGAGTTGCTAAAAAAATATACAATTGTTGAAGAATTTGTTTTTCTTTTGGTAAAGGGGACTACCAATTCAACAAGGAATATAAATTTTACATGTTACCATTGTAATCAAAGAGGACATGTTCTAGTGAATTGCATTCAATGTGCTAGGGATCTTGTTGTATGGTAAGTTAAAAAATAACAATATTTTGATAGCTACCAAAAATCAAGTAGAAAAATGTGGCTTTGAAAGTTTTTTCTCACAATGACATTCAAAAGGAATATCTTTTTTAAAATTGTGCAGATCATATTAGAGATTCGAGAAAACATATTATCTCGAAATAATTTCTCACTCAAAGATGATATATGGCATGAAAAGCAACACTACTCTTATCTTGCTTGGGTCTCTTCATGAAGCAAGAGGGGGCATAACAAGTGTTTTGGTTTGTAGATAATATTGAGTTTGTCTCAATCTTCAAATATGTTGAGTGCTACCTATGAATCATTGAGTTTGTCTTAGTTCATAGTTTTTTAGATGTGTTATTTTGGATGGCAAAGTTTGTCCCAAATCAAATGAGTGACATGCTTGTGGATAATGGAGTATGTCTCAATTCACAAATATTATTAGATAATCAAGACAATTGCCTAGACATGAGCAATTTAGGCTGTTTAAAAGAGGTTTTGTGGTTAGGTAGGACATTTGCCTAGACATGAGAAGTTTGGGATGTTATATGGAGATATTATGGAGATGCTTCTACAAGATTCCAATTGGATTACTGCAATCAATCTATATTGTTTTTCTTGTGTTTGAAATGTAAACCTTAAATAAGAGAGTTTGAAAAATTAAAGTTTATATTTTTTTTAAAGGCATTTAGTGACAAGATTAGAATAAATAAATGATTAGTTGGAAGTTAAATTCTCATAGGTCAGTTGTTCAATGAAAGCTCCGCTAGGATGCTAAAGAAGGAAGTTGCTTTTGGTTACACAGTCACTAAACTAGCTGGTGAGGTGGATGAGTTTGACATCACACTAAGTGAGCTCCTCGATTAGATAAGACAAATGAAAGGTAAAGACAAGCATAAGGCTCCCATTACTGCTCCACCACTCTTGTTGTTGTTGTTACCCCTCACGTTATTCTTTTACCCATTGTTGATGAAATGAATGATCCATGCAAAGTGTTTGAACTCAATGGGAAGATTCTCAAATGGTCTAGTGGCCCTATGGGTTAGGTAGCTTGGGTTTCTAAGGGAAGTTAGTTGTTTTCTAGTTAATGGGCAATAGTACAGTTTGATAGTAAAATTAATTTTCTTTCTATGATCTATATACCATTTTTCAATACCCTCTCCTAACAAGTTTAGTAGTTGAGGTTGTCAAAAATACAAGTACTCATCTCACTATAAGACCAATAATATTCAACAATTTCCTACGACTTGTTAGATTCTTGCTTATTGAATGTTTTAGATATTTCTTCATAACATTACATCTACATAGAACAAGTTTCTTTATCATTTTTAGAATTTGACATTCATCCCTACTTGTCACATAATCTTTTTATGATGGTTTGTTCATTTCATTACCTTTTATTTTACACTTGAAGAGAAATATTGATTGTTCCAAAAGATTAAAAAAAAGTATTTAAAATTACAAAGTAAATATAAATTAGTAATATATATAAAAATCTCAATTTTACTAATTTCTAAATTTATTATTCTCTTTTGAAAATATTTTAAATGAATATAAATATACTATAAATAAAAATATACATACATATATTAGATACTAAAATTAAATAATAATCTACCTACTCTACAAATATCTAGATTCATATAAGAAAATAAAAACTATGGAAAAAGTATTTAAAAAATATTAAAGACATTTATATTTATTATTTTAAAAAATTAAAAATAAACATATAATTTATTATAAATATTCTAACATAACATATATTTAAGCCGATAGGCTTTTTTATGGGCATAGCCCACTGACGGAAAATTGTCAGCTGGCAGAAAAGTGTCAGCAAATTGGTCAAAAATAATTTTTGGTGTAATTTAATTTTCATTATTCATGCAACTGCATCTCTTCGAAGATTGCAATATCTTATTTGCATGTCATAACCATTTTTTAAATATAATTAAGTCGATAGACTTTTCACTATGGGAATAGCCCACTGACGAAAAAGTGTGCTGACGGGAAAGTGTCAGCTGATCAGAATTTCATACCGAAAAATTGTTAGTATTGTTCCCTCGGTAAAATCGGTTTTAATGCAGCTTACAAAGAACCATTTAAAGGGAATGTGTATGGATTCACGGATAGAAGCAAAATGGATTTGTTCACATCTTGCAACGTAAAAGACGGAGATATGTCCACATGGCTTGCTCAAAACTGCATGCAATCAGTTAGACCCATATGGCTTCCATGCAAACCAATCGTACCTAGCACACAACTCAACAATCCATCCCTCAAATTCTCTATTCTTTTGTTTTCATCGGAAAAAAGAACAAGATTACCATTTAAAAAATCACATTTCATCCACTTATATATATGTAGTTTATTTGATATGCAGGGGAAATTTTGGTTTTCTTTCCTTTCCTTCTATGGGTGTAGAAATTCGGATGCATGTGACTGATAAACATTTTGTGTAGTTCATTCGATGAGATGAGGAGCAGCTGAAAATTATGGACTCGGTCATGTCTATACTACTCGAGCTTGACGAAATTCAAGTTTACATTTTTTTTTCCTTTTATTCTTTTCTAATGTAGAGGAGGACTTAATTTGTCCTTAATTAAGTTCTTTTTACAATAGGTCAGTTCCAGCTTTTAAGATTCTATGCCGCCTTTCTTTTGACAGATTTTTTTTGTTCTTTTCTTTTTTTTAAATTGAATAGGTTTTAAAAATTATTTATAAATGTTCTGAATTTGGTAGATTTTTTGTAACAGAAGAGGTGAGGTGAATAACAGTGAAATCTTTACACTCTATCAGATGTTTTACAATGGAACTTATAAATTATTTGTGAGCTATTTCTTTCAAGGAGTTCCAGTTGAATCTTATCCATCTAAGCTTGTTGGCAGTCGAGGTTCTTATAACTGTTACTTTGATTTTGATAAACTAGGAGAGGTCAGTTTCTGATTTCCATTTTGCAAAATATTAATTTTTCTTTGCTGGACGATTGTATTGAATATGTCTTTACAGTTCTAGATAATATATCTTTGATCTTTACAATGTTGCAACAGGTCACAGCCATAGTTATTGCAAATTTGAACAAAAACATCAATGTGAAATACTATCCTATGAAAATTGTCAGACGATCTAACATGCGACACAGGCCAATAGGCATTGGAGTTCAGGGTCTTGTTGATACATTTATCTTGCTTGGCATGCCATTTGATATGCTATCATAAGGTCTCACAATCTGGATGTTGAAGGCACAAAATTTGAACTCTGATATCTTTGATACAATCTATTATCATGTACTGAAGGCATCTACAAAGCTTGCAGCTAAGGAGGGTCCCTATGAAACCTATGCTGGAAGTCCTGTGAGCAAGGTATGTTTGAAGAAAACATGTTTTATTTCTTGTCTTGTATGAGCTTTTTGAAATTTGTTTAATCTTGGTTATTGGAGTCTTGGTTAGTATTAATTATCATAAAGGGTGTGATAAGTATACTGAAATGCGATGCATTGTGTTATAACTATCTTATAAAATGTACTACAAGGTTTTTTCTTTCAATTCATCACGTTATACTTTTCCTACGCAATGATACAATGTTGCAATGATACAGGGTATACTTCAACCAGAGATGTGGGGAGTTAAATCTTTAGAAAGATGGAATTGGGATGCCTTACGAGAAATGATTGCAAGGAATGGAGTTAGGGATTCTCTTCTACTCGCTCCAATGCCAACAGCCTCAACCGGTCAAATTCTTGGGAATAATGAATGCTTTGAGATTTACACATCCAATATCTATGTTGTTGAATTCATGTAATCTGTTTATTTGCAACTATGAATGTGAATGGTGGTTTAAATACCAACAAATAAATCATTAGCAAAATAAGATACAAAGCTATTCCATTCCTACATAGTTGAAGTCGTGTATCTTATTAGTATCAATAAATTTTACTATAGAAAAAAAATTGAATAAGTTGATCAAAACACACCTTCTTCCTCTACTTTTGTTTCGATATCTGAGTCTAATAGGCTATTCCATTTGTGCTCGTCTTCTTTGTAAACCACTTATTCTTTAGGGACTTCCATTTCAACATCCAAGTTGTTAAATTTTTTGTTCTCGTCACACATTGTTGAAGAATTATTAGAGGCAAACCGCTTAGTGAAGGAAAAAAGGTTTAGAATGTTTTAGCTAGGAATAAACCGTGCACTTTACGGCGAATAAGAAAACAAATCCAGTAGTTGTTGATCGAATTTGATTCTGAGATTAATTTTAAAAAGTTTCAAGAATTTGTGTTGTAGTAGTTATTCTTTTTATTCAAAATTATTTCAAGAATCACGTTGTTGTGGAAAAAATTGGCCCTTCGGAAATGTCAATTGTAGAAAGAAATTTCCTTAATCTGACCTTTATGTCATGTCGAAATAATTGCTCTTTCGAGATTGAATTGCTTTTTCTGATAATGTCCACAAGTTAACTGTATATAATTTAAAAGGTTTCATCAAATTATAAGTTAAGATTTTTTTAACTATGGTTTTAGTGTGCATAAGTGAAATCTGAGAACATTTCTAACAATTGTACAATAAATTTCCCTTCTATGTTTTAAGCTAACCGTTTTTAAATTTTATTAGGTTCGTTATAACTTGTTCATATATACTAGTAAATCTTAGTTATTAATTAATTTTAAGTTACAATATCAATTGTAATATAGTTATTTAATTTTTATATTCATTCAATAATATAAATTAATAACATGATTTCATTTAATTTTTATTTTTAATATTACTTTACATTGAAAAAATACATTTATGTTTTGATATTCTTAGTTCAATTTAATTTTAATTTTATTGTTAAGGTCTCTTTATTATAAGAAAATTAGAATTAAAAATAATTTATTTATATATAAATATTAAATATGGACGTTATTACAATGATAAAATTTATATATTATAATGTAATTTTTAAATATTATTCTATTTTTATTTAAGAAAAACAACTTGGAGGAGGAGGAAGAGGAGTAAGAAGAAGAAAGAAAGGAGGAAGAGGACGAAGAAGAAGATGACAAAGAAGAAGAGGACGAAGAAGGAGAAGAGGAGGAATAAGGATGAGGAGGAGGAAGAGGAGAAGAAGAAAGAGGAGGAGGAGGAGGAGGAGGATGAAGAAGAAGAGGAAGAAGAGAAGGAAGAAGATGAAGAGGATGAGGAGGAAGAGAAAAAAGAAGAGGAAGAGGAAGATGATGATGATGACGATGACAACGAAGGGGAAGAAGAGGAGGAGGAGGAGGAGGAAAAAGAAAAAGAACACGATGAAGAAGAAGACGAGGATAAGGAGGAGGAGGAAGAATAAAAGGAGGAGGAGGATAAGGATGAAGAAGAAGAGGAGGAGGACTATAACATATTGAATATATTTGGATGATATGTTATTGTATTTAGCTTGGATATTAATACCGGATTGTTTTGAATTTAAAGTATAAACTACTCTTTTTCAAAATGACAAAAAATTAAATTTTATAAAATTTGAATACAAGTGTACTTTTCAAATACCACACAGCATATGTTACTATCGGCGTAAACATTGCACCTCGTTGGTGCAAGTGCTAATTATATTATAAAATAAAATACAATATTACTTGTTAGCCGATAGGCTATTTGTGGGAGCTTTGCTCCCTGAAAAATAAATTTGCTACCGAAAAATTGTCAGCCTCTCTAACTAATTTTTTTTTCGATAGAATATAATTAGCAATTTAGAAAAATTAGCAATCATTTGAATGTTACCAATTTTGTTTCTCATTCATTTTAGAATCTTGCCATATCTCTCTCCAACCTGCCATAGCAATAGTCTATGTTTTTAGTATTATTTTATGTTTTATTTTTAGCATGCTTATCAAGTAAAGCTATCAAAATCATTGAGTATTTTTGTTATTCAATATAGTGTCATTTAATTATTCGATTGAGGGCTGAAGTTGTTCTGTTTTTTCAAAAATTATACACTGTTATTTATTTGTGTGATAACTGGTCTTTTATTACGAGTATGATTATCGTTTGCATCATTGCTCTTAAAACATGCAATATGGCTTCTCACACTGTCAACAAAAGTATATCAAGTTTTCTAAATATCAAGTGAAGAGCACCATTGTTTTGTAAATATCAAGAAGTGAAGAGTACCATCATTTTGTTAACATTAGGAATTATCTATTGGAATTATGATCTTATTTTGAAATTGGGATACTTTAACATTGCATAAAAAGGAAAAATATTTCATTATTTGATAAAATTTATGTATAATTTAATTTCTAACAATAACGAAACATCTCACAATTCGATGGAAGTTTAAAAGGCTATCAAGAAGTGAAGAGTACCATTATTTTGTTAACATTAGGAATTATCTATTGGAATTATGATCTTATTTTGATATTGGGATACTTTAACATTGCATAAAAAGGAAAAATATTTCATTATTTGATAAAATTTATGTATAATTTAATTTCTAACAATAACGAAACATCTCATAATTCGATGGAAGTTTAAAAAGCTATAAAGAAATTTAGAAAAATTTATGATCTTGTTTTTCCAAGAGTTTGTATTTTGAGGGCTTTCTAGATGGATTTTTCCAACAAATAGATCATAAGCCATTGCCTTTCTTTCATGCAAATTTCTATCTTTCCATAAATTAACATTTGGGTGTTGTGATTCTTCATTGGTTGACTTTCATCTTTATTCTATACATACTATAAATTGGCAACCTTTATTTCATTTGCAAATAACATGAGATTTGTTTATAAATCTGGCCACTTAAACTTTGTCTTGCATATTATCTGCAAAGAGCATTATATGTGCATTAGCTTTGGCTTGAAAATTACAAATCTTATAGTTTGAGTTCATAATGTCGTATTTGATAGTTTTATGCCATTTTGTTTTTTCAGAGCTTTGCTTTGATTGAAGTGGATTGCACCATAACTCACATCGACAAAACAAATTTCTATCTTATTTATTCATGAAGATTGTTGTAGATTTAATTTGATACTAGTGTATTTTAATCACAATCTATTATCATTACTTTGATCACTGATTATTAATGAAGTAGACTGCTTATTTTAATACTGAAAGGGATAATATTTACTTAAGCAGTCTATCAGACTTACTGAAATGCATCTACTATCGCCCATTATGGATCCCTTTTTCTTTGGTTGGGTGCGCTTTCAAAATCAAGACAGTAATATAGAGGTGCAACAAGACCCTGATTTTGAACACAAACCCTAATTTCCAAAGAATTGTTTCCCTGCCAAGAACCGGATAAATTAATATGTCCAGCCCTGCAGTTAAAGATGATTTGAATAAGTTCCAAACGTGCTAAAGACAACAACTATGTTTCAAGAGAGAACCATACGAAAGGACTTTATTTTATAGGTAGAGGCATTTGTTGATAAAATCAAGGCATTTTACACCAGAACTGGATCTTCCCTCAAGTTGGACTTGACCAGTCTCCTAAAGACTTTGATGCTGTGCCATTCACACGCAAATACAATTTCCTGCAGAGCATGAGCCCGTTAATGACGCCCTGTATGTGGCAGTAGAATAATCAAGGCATTGAAGCTTATGCTTTGCGGACAATGACACGTCGCTCTCTCTTGTACTCCACTTCGTCTCTCTGATGCATGATAACAAGTGCTCTTCTCACCTACAAAAGGGCAAAAGGCAATCAGTCCAAGACGTTTTTAAAGACATGGGCAGATAATACGATTGCTAAAACATTGTACTAATTGTAGCAAACCCCAAAAGTGACACAGTGACCTTACTGCAGCTACAGATCTCGTTAATTTTAACCGCTTGTTCACAAGAGATCATCTTAATATGTTTTAAGCCAAGTTAAAAAATTCTCAACAATAAACATGTTCCAAACTAAACAAGAATGAGTTGTGATTTCTTACAACAGATTCATTAAATCCCATTCTTGTTAAGTCATCAAGAAGGCGCCTCTCAGACATAACATTGCCAATTCCCATTCGCCTTTTTATCTGTGTCTCGACTTGCTGTTACATCAAAATAATTTGTTTCATGTCAAGTGCAACTCATGCTTCGTATACATTGTACATCTGTTTTGCAAAAAACATGGAATGAACGGACATGATATTCAGAAATTACTCAAAAACATACAATACAAACCTGAATTTCATTTCTCATTTCTGGTGTCAAGTTTATTTGATCAGTAATGCCAGAACGTGCAGCGTCCATTGTAGACACGTTGAAAAGTCTCAGGGCTTCCGTTACATGTTCCTCTGTTGCCATAGGCGACAATCGCATCTTTGCCATGGACTCACTTAAACGGATAATTGCTTCTAATTGCCTCACAGTAATTGGTATAGTTGCAGCTTCTCCACTTTCATGGGATTGTTGGCGCATTTGCTAATAAAAATTGGGGTTAATACATGATGTTAGTACTCTATCAATTGGTAACCACTGTGGCATACAGAAAATAATAAATAGACTGAGCATCATAGCACACCTGTCTGATTCTAACATAGTTGTTTTGTAGCATGGTAGCAGCAGCATCTGATAGCCTAGGTTTACAGTTTACTCGGCAGTATTCAATGAATCTGTGAAAAATAAGTTAGTATGCTTCATTAATCAACCACAACAAATGACAAAAACATTAGAACAGCATTATCCTTACCGTTTAAGCCAGTTCTCTCTATCCAGGGCATCTGAATCCTTAGTAGTTTGCCCTGCATTTGCATGTACTTTTATAACATGGCTCGCAATAAGCTGAACATATATATAAATGTGTTAGTCCGTGGCTTTTTGACCTACCTTGGCTTTTCAACTTAAATATTTCCGTGTGATGTTTCATCAAGGCCTACCTTATCTTGATCATATATCCGAACATCCTTCACAATAAAAATGAGATCAAATCGAGAAAGAATTGTTGTCTGCAAATCTATGTTGTCTTGTGCTGTCTATGAACATGCCAACAATGCACTCCTATTGTATCAGTATGATGGCTTGCCACATTTATAACATGCAAGATACTCCATAAAGTGTTTAAGAATAATGATTGATGACACACCTTGAGATCATCATAACGTCCAGAAGGTGGATTGGCTGCTGCAAGGACTGAGGTACGGGAGTTGAGAACAGTTGTAATGCCTGCCTTGGCTATGGATATTGTTTGTTGTTCCATTGCCTCGTGAATTGCAACCCTGTTTGGAATACATTAGAAGTTAGGTGCCAGTGCCATTCAAAGCCTCAACTCAAAAACACCTGAGTTGAAATAATGTATAAAAGCCAGTACTTGGTAAACATACTAACAATTTGTGTAGTCACATAATGATATAATAATAACCTACACTCAGGCATACAACGAATGTAGAAGAAAATCATTTACCTGTCTTCTGGCCTCATCTTATCGAATTCATCAATACAAACCACCCCTCCATCGGCTAAAACCATTGCCCCTCCTTCAAGGTAAAACTCCCGCTGCAATAAAGAGAAAGCTTTTTTATCATACCATATTTTACTCTACCCTGCTTTTGTTCGTTACAATATCTAAGCAGATACAGAAACCTTGCATGTCTTCAAAATTGACAACTCAACATTATGCAAAACCCCAATGAGCAGTGACAAAAGATAAAATAGTGAAATGGGGAAAGAATTCTGAATAAGCATTTATTTACCGTGCTGGAGTCACGAATGACAGAAGCTGTTAAACCAGCAGCTGATGATCCTTTTCCAGAAGTGTAGACAGCTATTGGAGCTGTCTTCTCAACAAATTTAAGGAACTGCAAATAGCATAATGAAAAACAGAGTACTTCAAAATACAGAAAATCAACATGCACCCAACAGCAGTCAAGCATGACAATCGTTTTAAATTGAAGTATCCGTAATATTCTGCCAATTTTAGCTGCCGTTAGCTTTAAGCATGCTTGTGCATGCTTAATAATCCATAAAGAACTCAACTGAGGCAAAACAAACCTGCGACTTCGCAGTCGATGGATCACCCAATAGCAAAACATTAATGTCTCCTCTTAATCTTACTCCATCTGGTAATCTCTGCAACAAAACGAGATTAAACAGTTAAATTGCAGATGTCGAATATGCATACAGCCCTAGCGTTGAAGTGTTGTAACTAACATACCTTTCTTGATCCTCCAAAAAGAAGACAGGCAACAGCTTTCTTAACATCAGGATGACCAAATATAGATGGTGCAATCATAGAACAGACCTTTGTGTATGCATCAGGTCTCTGAGAAAACTCTTTGAACTCCGTTTCCTAAGGAACCATGTAACAGATATTTAGAGAGGAGCTCGTAGGAATTAACTAATCAAATAAAAAGAAAAATGCAGAATCTTACTTCATCTACAGTAAAGGAAGTGGGGCCTCCGGTGTCAGCCTCTGTGGCTTGTTCAACACCTACAACTCTGATATAAGGCTGCCTAATGGCTACTGCTCCTTTTTGACTGTGAAGATTAAATTTTTGATTTGAATAAGAGACTAGTTTAAGATACAGCAAGTAGGCTACAACAACTCTAATCTGAAAATTATATATATACTTACGCAGAAGAATTGTTTGCTTGGAAAATACTGTATATACCCATTACAGTCACTCGTGTCCCAGGTACTATTGACTGTACTAGATTGCGATCAATCGCAAGCAACAAATTCCTAGGCAACTCTCCAGTGGGTACATCCTACACAGGAAAACATTATGTATCGTGTCAAGAAGCAAAACTTTTTAAAAATCTTATAGTTTTGCACTAATTTGCCAAGACCAGCAACATAAGAGAACATACTTCATAAACAGCTAATGCAGCATCCTAGTTGCCACACATTATCTATTAAATTAGCAGTTGTCTTTTTACTTCTCAATATATGAAGAAAACTCTCTTAACATTGACATTAAAAATAATGATAATGACTCTGGAAAGTTCTGGTGAGCTTTTCTTTCGGCTGGCTTTGGACCTGACCTTACAATGAAAGACAGTTGTATATAACAGACCACTTAACTAGCATCTTTTTGTATATGAGACCATGAGCTTACATTATGTGTGTTCATCTTTATTAGGCCATGGCATTACTAAGAAACCATATGGTCACTGTGAAAGCTATTTATGTGGAAATGACACGAAGATCAACGAGAGAAGGAAACCCAATATTGAGGTTAGAATTCTTTGAAAATGTGTTCATATTATTCTTAAAAACCAATGAAAGATCTTCTCTATTGGTCAAGTACATTTTGGTGAAACACAACAGTATTATTGGGCCTATTGTAAACGCTTTGCCCCATCATTGAAACATTATATAATTTAAGTTTTAAACAAGGGGTGAGATTTCTATCAAACCTGTTATGATAATTCATAATACATTGAGTTCTTTTCATGTATATTGTGGGCAAAGGATTAAAGACCAAGTTTACAAGAAAAACACCCTTATAGTGAAGACAATAAAACAAGAATATATTGGATAAATGTAAAGCATTCAATGAAACAAGATTGGTTTTACATTAGCATTTTACATACTCAAGCTACCATAGTTGTACAAATTGTGAAATAATGCATTTGCTGTTGGGAGTCTGCTCTTGAGATTTTCATTTATCCATTATTATTAGTAGAGTTTTACAATTAGCTACCCACCAAACATAGCTGATAAATACGCCTACAAGTTACAGATGGATAAAGGTTTTCCAACTTTTTCTTGATGTGCACAATCTTCTCTTTACTAAAAATTTAGAAGTGTATCACATGAAGATATTGCATAAATGTAAAACATTCCATGATATAAGATTGCTTATACACTAAGCATTTTACAAACTCAAACTTCCATTGCTATGATACAAATAGCTGAAATAATTCATTGGTATTGAGAGCCTGCTCATAGATGTTTCATTTACCCAACATTATAAGCAGAGTTTTACCACCAATACTACATATGCCTGCAACAAGTGGATGGAGGTTTTCCTTGATGACATAATCTTCTCTTTACGGTAATTGAACTAAGGGTATCATCTCTTCTATAGAGTGATCAGTGGTGCCCATCACTTCCTAATTTGTTTAATAACACTACAGAAATAGCTTTCAAAAATGGAGCCCCTAAATTTTGCTCAGATATGCAATTGGCAATTAAGATTTAAACCCATTTTATCCTTCTTTCTTTATTATGCCCTAGATGGTAGCATCATGATTGAAATTACTGACCAAGCTAGTTTGAGGATTGTGTCACTCATGAAAGATCAGTCTTTCATTTTGCAGTCTCAAATTTTACTCGTACACATTTATCCAAATGTTCAAACAGTCTATGTGATGTAATATTGATTGGGATGTTCTCACTTGATCTTGGGATATGAAGTTTTAATGATTGACACAACAGCTTACAGTACAGTTCAGATTTTTCAATCTCGTCCGTCCAAAGATTGCAGGAACCATTCCTAGAGACATGTAAATAACTCTGATAGCTGCCACTAAAATAGATCAAAGAATGTGGAACAGTATATGCTTCATGGTTCTCTACAATTTTCGGCATAGCAGCCAAACGTGATTTTGACCAAATGAACCTCAAGTTCTGGCCATTATCATAAAAGTAATCAGATCTGACAAGAGCGGACTGATTGTTCCATTACAGCTGCAAATAAGGAGCCTTTTTCAAGATAAACAAATATTATGCTGGAAATGAAGTGATGATGAAGTCGAATTGCCTGCCACTAAAACATCCAAAGCCTGGTCATGGGCTTTACTATCACATATTTAGATGTTGGTTAATGTTTCCTTTAAATTGTTACGAGCTTTAGACTTGTTTACACCCAAATTGGGTCACTAATAAACCCTGATAAGCTCTGCAGATCTTTTTACAAGATGTTGAGTACTTTTTATCTCTTGGCGCATGCCTAACAACCAATGCAGTATATAAGTATTTGGACATAATGTGAGCAGTATCTACAATCAAATTCATAAAATTTTCAGTCTATAATGATCATAATAATGCTTATGGATTTCACTATGTGTGCTTTTTATTGTTAACATTTCGGATCAAACTCTATGAACCATCATGAGGGCAGATAACTAGAAAAGAGAATTTGATTATTACCCTTCATGGGAGGGAATTGTTATACAAATGTAAACTGCAATAGAAACTCAGAATTGAGCTTTCTCTTCTCTAGCTATCTGCCCTGATGATGGCTCATAGAATTTGATCTGAAACGTTGGTAATAAAAAACACACATAGTCAAACCCAAAAGCATTCTTATGAGTATGTACAATCTTTCTTTAATTTCTATGGGTAGGAAATCTAGAATTTTTCAAGATAAGAAAGATTATGCTAAAATTGAAGTGATGATGAAGTAAGCTTTGCTGCTGCTGCAACATCCATGGCCTAGTCATGGGCTCTATTATCCTATATTGGTATACTAGCTAATGTTTCTAGTAATTTATTATGATCTTTAGTCTCGTTTACACCAAATTTGGTCGCTTTTTGACCCCGATGAATTCTGCATGTTTTTTCACGAGATTTAAAGTGTTTCAAGCCCTTTGGTCATGGCTGACAACCAATGCAGGATATGAGTATCTGGACATGAATTGAGCAGCAGGTACGATTCTTTAATTTCTGTGGGTAGAGTCTCGGTGACTATAATAAAGCTATAAAGAATATTGGAGCTTATCCAATTTAACAGAACCAGCCTCGTATCTTATCAAAGATAATTAATACTTCACTTCAAATAAAGTTTGAAAAAAAACATAAAAACATGTCGTAGAAGACACTGAAAAACAATGATCAGAATTCATTTATCGTATTGCTCAATTCACGAAAGCCCAATAACATTTCATAGAATCAATTAATTTATAGCCTACGGTGTAGTTAGCAAAAGTCTGACGATGCCAGTTTAAAAATTTAACTAATTTACAAACTGCAGTGTATCTAGCAATAGCCCGATGTAAGAGTAAAATTTATTTTTAAAAGCTCACCTCTGGATTCTCCTGCAGCTTTAAGGTCTGTTGATCGACATACTTGCTTTTATCCGGAATTACAACCCAAGGATCTATAGGACAAGGCTCTTCTCCGGGCTACATAAAACTAGGAATGATTAGCCGCCCACTCCACTAAGGTAATTCAATCAAAAACTAACCCAAATGCACAAGATTTTTAAAGATACCCACCTGCGGAACATGATCACAGGAACGAGGCACTATGGCACCACCCAATCCTGGCCGGCATGGAACAGACTTGACATTCTTACAGTTCTTACAGAGCAAAGAGACATATGTGGCCTTGGCCTTTGTTTTGGAAGCGGCAATAACTATTCCAGAGATCTTCACCAGTTTTGAGATAAAGTCGGCCTAAAAGACAGAAGATTTCTTACTGCAATTACTCACTACTGAATAAACGAATTCGAATGCGATCATAAACCATTCCAAGCTTATATACTCACACCGAGAGACCTCATAGATATAACATTTTCCTTGGAACAGAACAGAATTTGCACTTCTCCGCTTGTTGGCTCCTCCATTTCACCAGTTTCTCCGGTCACCTTGGATTTAAGTGCACCTAACACCTCAGACGCAGCAGTTTCAAACTGTCCAAATGCCATAACCAAGCCCTCTTTCAGAGCCTTTTTCACGAAATTCAAATTTTAAAAGACCTAACCTTAAATAGAACAAGCAGTCGAGTATCTCCACTGGGGCTTTCAGAAACAAACCAGAGGCAAGAAATCGGCAGGAGATTTACGGATCTTCTCAGATAAATCCCCATCGAATGAATCAATGTCCTCCATGGAAACTAGTAGAAACTTGGGATTGTGTATTAAGCCCTCTCTGCACAAAATAACAGCCACAATACTTATAAATGTTTGACATCAACAACTTTAAGCTTTGCCTGGAAGATTAATAAACCCTATTTCATCTACTTGTAGGGTACAGTCCTCTAAAAAAAAACCTTGAACCAGGATGAAAACTGGGCTACCTGAATATTACTTATGGTCCCAACAGAAAACGAACTTAAAGATTTACAAGAGACACATTGCTATTATATCCGCGGCAAAGTGTCAAACTAAGCAGCAAACGATATTAATAAAAGAAAGAACAAGAAAAATCTTTAGAAAAAGAAAACCACAAAGTAACATGGATCAAAGGTGCAATGGTTGTGTACAACCTGTAGGGGAAATCGCCCTTTTCGCCATTGTAGCTGCGAATGAACTCCTTGAATTTGCGCAGAGCAGAATGACGAGTGAGGGCGCCTTGATCTGGATCGCCTCTCGGAAACTGAGCTTGATCACTGTAGAAAATAGACCCCTCGTCCCACCCAGACATAATGACTAAATCCAATATGTCTTCACAGGAAACAGATTAATCCTGCTCAAGAAAGATAGACAGTAGTGCCTCGCAGTCTGTGGTCTCGGCTGCAACGATTCGATCCCAGCAAATGCTACCACAATATCAGAAATGAAAAACAGCGTTGTGGTAACATGTATTTTGTCTCTCGAGAATTTGGCGGGAAAACATGTAATCTACGTGCCAAAATACTGTGCCGAGACCTTTCCCGCCTAAAACTCTTTTATTAGCCGATAGGCTATTATGCGTTAGACTTCAGCCGGGAATCGTTATGTTTCATACGGAATTTTTTTCCGAGCAGATGTCTGACAACGGGAAAAAGGGAGTGCTAAGAAAAGCGGTGATTGAAGTGTTGTATGTCGTTACTCCAAAAATCCGGATTTACATCATGTATTGGTTATCTGTAATGTGCAAGAGGCGATGGACGTCTTGTGCGGCAGGCACAAAAATGACAATGAGTGATTGTTCAAATTTTTTTATAAGTTATTTTGTAATGAATAGAAATAATTAGGTTTTATAAATTCTGATGTTGTTTTCATTAAACTCATTATAACATAATAAATATTGGTATGGAATTCAAAGTTATTTTGTGTAAAAGTTTATGTTAAATTGTTATTAATAAAGTGAACTGATTACTATTTTTAACTTTAATTTTGAGGTATAGATTTTTATTAGACTTTGTTTCTTTTTCAAAAGGGGTTTCAATTATTGTTAATAGAAATTGATATAAGTCTTTAAATTTCATTTTAGGTATATAAAGATACAGATTTTGACATAGAGAGAGAATTAAATAAATAGATAGTTTATATTTTATTAAAGACATCGAATGTCCATGAAACCACATGTGAGGATAAAAGAGGAGACAGTGTTTTGTTATTATTGTGGCACAAGTAGAATGAATATAGTTCCAAGTCTTTCAATTGTAATCATACATTGTCAATGCCATTCTATCCATTGTCAATGCCATTCTATCCATTGTCAATCTAAGTGTCACAAGATTATGCAGCGAGGGTACATTAACGTTCTTAATAGACATCCAACGTGATCAATTCAGCTTTTCCAGCATGCTACTTGCTTGTACCAAAATAAGGGATTTGAAACAGAGTATGCAATTGGTTGGTGTAAAACCCAATTCAAAAACCTTTACAAGTGTTTTCCAAGCTTGTGTGCAAGAGAGAGTTGAAACGCGATGAGGAGGTCCATCAAGGAATAGTGGAAAGTAGCATTGTTTTAGATGCTATGAATATAATAGTTTAGAAAGATTTCACTTCCAATAAATTGGTAGCCTTAGGAGTAGGAGAAGAAGAAGAAGAAGAAGGTGCAAAAGGAGTAGTAGGAAGAAAAGAAGGACAAGGATGAGGATGGAGAAGAAGAGGAGGAAGAAGAGGAGGAGGAAGATGAATAAGAAGAGGAAGAGGGAGAGGAAGAAGAGGAAGGAGGATGAGAAAAAGGAGCCTGAAAATGAGAAGACCAAGAAGAAAAAGTGGAGGAGGAGGAGAAGGGGAGGACAAAGTAGAAGTGCAAGGTGCAAAAGAAAAAGGAGAAAAAGATAAGCAAAATACAAAGAACAAGGTATATCTTATTATCGGCGTAACCATTGCACCTTGTTTGGGTGCAAGCGCTAGTTATAATTCCACCAAGGCGTGTTGCATATAGAGTCATGCATTTGCAACATATAAACCAAATCAAAAAGCAAATTATTTTAAACTTTAATTCTACATTTAAGATTTTCTTTATGATAACAAAATTTAATAATTTTAATTAATTAAAATAATTTATAAAATAAATGTTTTGGCATAGCAGAGTTGAGCATGTATGCATTCTTGAGCTCGACAAGATGGCAGATGCAACTCCAATGTGATTCCCCCCTTTATTAACAAGAAATAATGAACATTGATGTCTCCTATATGGTAGATAAGGATAATGTGGCACTCCAATACATAACCATAATCAACGAGCTTTTTGGTAAAACTTGCAAGTGATTAGAGATCCACGGATGAGTGTTGAAAATTTGGAAAATGGCAGTTGTGAAAAACTTTCTTCCAAAAAAATAATAATAGTTGATTTTGATAATGAAGAAAATAGAGATGTGTTGCTAGGGATGACACTATGGTGCATTGGTGACAACTATGTCTTGTTGCAAGCCTGGGTTTCCTAATTTAATACACAAATTGTCTTCAATTGGTTTGTTCTTCCATTTTACCAAATATTCCAGGTACTCTTTTCCTCTTGTGCTTATGCCAACTCTTTGTTCCAAAATCTGCTCAACTTCTTCTATGGTGCAAGAGCACCTAGGGGTTAGCCAATTTGCCCCAAAATTTTGATTTGCAGGAGATTGTACATAGAGTGTTTAAATTTGGACTATCGGTATAGCATAGACCAATATCCTAATCGGCACAACACAAATCGATCGTAGTCATCAAGTTAGCCAACACTAGCGGCAAGTGCATTTAGAGTCAGGGCGACGGTCGATGATAATATTGGGCTAAGTCAAGCTGACGTTGGTATCAGTGAGCGGTGAGGTGCATGTTATGTTAGACCGATCACCGATGGAAATGTCAAGGTAAGGTATCAACGAGGACATCAGGTAGCAGCGCTGGGAGTTTGGGGTTCGACCGATACTGATGGTGGTATCAGGTTGAGTCATGTCGATATTGCTTATCGGTATGACTTACACTAATAGAGGAGTGACAAAGGGGTAAACCAATGACCGATGGTTTCATCGGAGTGGGTGTTGTCGATGGGTGACCAATTAGCGGAACAACCAGAAATCGATTAGACAAATCCATAATGAAATCATCAGGCAAAGCTAGGCTGATGGATGACCAATTAGTGAAACAACCAGAAATCAGTTAGATCGATCCCCGATCACATATTGGGAAAGGCTACACCAATGAGGCAATTTTGAAACATGTATGAAGAATTGAAGTTTTGTGGGTTTGTTTTGTTCTATTCATTTTGTAACGAATTTGAGGCCGATATAAGGCCTCTAAATTTCTAGTTGTAGGGTTGATTGAGTTAGACAATGGAATTAGTGGAATAGACGTAGAGTTGTTTTTGTTGTGTGTAATTACCAGTTGAAATTAATCAAAATTCTTGTTGCTAGTTACTTGTGTGTTTAATTTTTGTTTGCGGTGTTGTTTCTTTCATGTAGATACAATCTTATTACTTGATTGGATTATGAGGAACAACCAAGTTGTGAATAATGGCTTACATTTGATCTTTGCTTTTCAACATTGTACATAGAACAAATGGAGCCTCTGTATATTCTTTATCTTTTTATTAGTTTTATGGTAGGAACACAAGAAAATGTAATTCTCTTACCCTAGGCGAGCTTGGCTATAGTCCGGCTAGGGAAGAGTAGTAAAAATAAACTTGCAGGAGATCTTCATGATAGAGTCAAGAAAGATGATTGTCAAACCAGTCTAGAAGAACTGTTCAGTGAGTGAACAGAATGGAGAGGAGCCCCCATCTCCTGCAAGATAATTGGAAGAGTGACAAATAGTTGATAGATGAACTTATAGTTGTGAGATCATGGGAGAAGAGGGCACTTGAATTGGCAGGGAAACTCTAGGTGTAGGAGGATAGCAAAGTGAACCTCTTGTGTTAATGGGGTTCTAAGAGTGAGGAAGCCCTAAGAAGTCTAAAAATAGACTTAGTGAAGAACTAGGATAGTTCTTGGAGGAGTCTCCCTATCAAATTGGTATCAGAGCCCCAAGAGATTTGGGATTGTGGTGCAGGGCACCTCCCTGCTTAGCAATTTTGGTATGATTGAGGATGTCTAGGAAGTTTGTTTAGTTTGTTTAGTGTGATGAGTTAGACTAGGTTACATTGGCAAGGTCATTCTCTATGTTTGTTAGGACCTTTGAGTCCATGAGAGCTTTTGGGGTCACCTTGGTGAAAATGGAAACTAGTATTGTTTTGGAGTACAAAATAGGTTAGGAGTATGTTTTAAGAATCTCCATGTCTTCTTAGGGTCTTCGAAGTCCAATTTCATCATTGAGATAGGAAACAAGGTCATGTGATTCATATTGTAAAAAAGTTGCTAAAATGTTGCTAGCAACTTTTTTCTCAAAATGCCAAATATGGCTAAAACTAATGTAACTACCCTATGCTTAGTATAAGAGCATAGGATCAACATTTTTGGAAGGTTAATGAAGAATCAATGCAAAACATTTAATTCTAACACCCTGTACGGCTATTTGTGTTCTTCCTTGTATTCACAGTCCTATATCTCAGCAACTATACAGCTATGTACGGATTGGCATAGGTGATCGGGCTCCATGATCTTATAGTATTTACATTTAGCCTTCATATGCAATAGATAGTTTGGTTTGAAGTTCATTAGATTCAAAGTTTTAGGATTTTAAAGGCTACTGGTCTGCCAGGCCTAAAACTAGTGCCAACTGGTTAGAAATGGCTCTAACTTAAGTTTCCTCCAGTGGATTTATCCGAAACCATGGGGACATAGGGTTAGAGTCTGTAGATAGGATTCCTAGTTTTATTTTTGGTTTTTCAGAGGTTCTTAAGAGCCAAAATGGAAGCCCTATGGCTGACTGGTGAAACCAAGTGAGCCCTGACAGGGAAGAGGAGTAACTGGTACGGACGCCCAAGATCTATTGGAGAAGACTTAGTGGCATTTTTGGATGTTCTAGTGAGTCTCCTAAAAGGATTCAGAGGTGGTTGGAGGTGAATTGAAGTTTGGAGACAAGTTTGAAGAGTTTTTACTCTCACTAGTCCAAAGGCTTAATTTATAGGCTAAAAACTAGGGCCTGCAAGAAACTAGGGTTTTGGGTGTCATCAAAGGTCAGGATTTTGGAATCTGATAGAGTTGAGTGATACCTTAGATATTTTCAAGTTTTTCTGTGGGGTCAAGTGGAGATTTTGGAAGCACCAGGACAATTTCGGTGAAAATAGACCTACTAGGATTTGGGCAATTAGGCCTCCTAGTGTTTTAGTGACCAATTGGATTGGTAGGGTAGTTTGAAGTATTGGAAAGGGTGCAAAATGACCTAAGAAGGGTCAAGAAGGTAAATAATTAACCAAGTACATGTGTGGGAAGATTCTAGTCAGAGGTTTGACATTCTAGGTGAAGGAATAGTGAAGAAAACTAAGTTTTTGAGTAACTAGTTGGACTAGTTGGACTTGTATCTTTGGAGGCTTCTTGAAACCAACTATACCTTGGAGGAGAAGTTGGTAGGAAGGGTCTAAGAGATCCTAGTTGGTGATAAGATCCAATAATTAACACCTTTGGAAGGTTGGATTAAGTAACAAAGAAGTAGATTGTCAAACCCTCTGCATTAGATTGGAGATGTGTATGTCAAAGTGTGAATCTAGTGGATTCTCTAAGATGGTGACCAATGCAAAATTGGCCAAGAAGGTCAAAGACCAAGAGGAAGAGAATAAACAATTGAGAGAAAGATTGGACCAACTAGCCAAGAAGTTGGAAGTAGTAGAAGATAAAAACATAAGAGGTGAATGAAAGGATAGGTGAGAAGGAAGGGAAGGATGAGGCAGTGGAGGATGAAGAACCTAAACCTAATCCAATGGTGGAACAAGAAGCTTTCCTAAAAGCTTTGAAGGCCCTAAGTGGTAAGGCATTAGAGGGTATACCACTTTTTAGTGGAAAAATGGAACCAGACTCAGTCATTGACTAGATAGGAGGCATGGAAAACCACTTTGAGTGTGATGGGATAAGTGAAGCTCAAAAGGTGAGAGTAGCTAATTCAAGGCTCAGAGGCTCTGCTCTTACATGGTGTAAATTTTTTCAAACAAATAGGGAAAAAGAAGAGAAAAACCATATAGCTACATGGAGAGGAATGGTAGCCAATGTTAGGGAAACCTATATGCTAGAGGATTATGAAATCCAATTACACAAAAGAAGATAGCTTAAGGCAAAAGGAGTCTGATGTTAACACTTACACCAAGGAATTCCAAAAGTTGTGCATAAGGTCCAAGGTGGTGGAACATGAAAGCATTAAGGTTGCTAGATATCCTAATGGCTTGAAGTGGTCCATTCAAGAGGAGTCGAGTCTTCTAAGTCCTAAAACAGTTCACCAATTCTATCAATTGGCACTAAAGATAGAGGAAAAGAGTAGAAGGAAGCAAGATTCTAGCTCAAGGAATAGAGGAAGAGGTAGAGACCAAAGAGGTCATAGAGGTGGCCACCAAGGAGGAAGACAGAATGATCAGAGGAGCCAAGGAGAGTCTAAACTTGTTGAGCGAGGTGGTGAGACAAGTTCTAGAGGAAGTTATGGACGAGGTAGAGGAACTCGTGGAGGTTCTAGTAGAGGAGGAGGTGCAGGGAGGAGTAGTTCCTATTTTGCAACCATGAAGTGCTACAACTATGGATAGATAGGACACCCTACTTATAGATGCCTAGAGAAGGCCTCCTCTTCAAATTCAAAGAAAAGAGTGCCTTATGCACAAGAAGACACATCAAGTGTCAAGTCTCCAAAGGTGAATCATATAGAATCAAAGATGGGTGAAAATATTATGCTTAGGAGAGTCTTGATCAGACAACTAGTGAAAGAGAAACCTAAACAAAGGAGAACCTTATTTAGGGTTAGGTGCAAGATACTTACCAAGGTGTGCAAGGTGATTGTGGACTATGGTTCCACAAACAACATCATATCAGAGGAAGTAGAAAAGAAGCTTAATTTGGTGAAGATGCCACATGGCATTCCCTACAAGGTCACATGGTTGAACAAAGGGTAAAGTGTCTTGGTAAATGAACAGACATGGGTAGAGTTCTCCATTGGAGGGTATAAAGACAAAATCCTTTGTGATGTGTTGCCCATGGATGCTTATTATCTTCTCTTGGGCATACCCTGGCAATATGACAGGAAGGCTATACATGATGGACATGAGAATACCATCGCATTTATGAAGGATGGAGAAAATTTTAAGCTCCACTCTCTGTTAGAAGAAGATGAATCTCACACTAAGAGTCCTAGTGTGTTACTTAGTAGTGGGAAAAAGTTCATGTATATACTCCAAGAAGAAGGTAGTGAAGGGTATGTCATAGTTGTGAAGCACAAGGAAGTGGAGAATCCTAAACAAGCACCCATACCAGTGGAGGTTCAAAATATTCTTGAAAGATTCAAGGATATAGTTAGTGATGGTACACCTGCAACCCTACCTCCTAAGAGGTCTATAAGTCACCAAATTGACTTTATTCCAGAGGCCTCGTTGCCAAACAAAGAAGCTTACAAGCTCACACCATAGCAGAACCAAGAAGTGGCAAGGTAAGTGCAAGAGTTACTTGACCAAGGATTTGTAAGAGGGAGTATTAGTCCATGTGCAGTACCAATGGTCCTAGCATAAAAAAAAGGAGGTAAATGGAGGCTTTGCACTGATTCTAGAGCAATTAATAGAATCACTATTAGATATAGATTCCCTATACCTAGGATAGAGGATCTAATGGATTGCCTTGGAGGAGCACAATAATTTACAAAATTGGACCTAAAAAATGGATACCATCAAATTTGAATCAAGGATGGAGATGAGTGGAAAACAACCTTCAAAACCACTTAGGGGTTGTATGAGTGGCTTGTTATGCCATTTGGGCTTACTAATGCCCCTAGCACATTCATGAGGTTGATGAATGAAGTGCTAAATGATTACATAGGTAAATTTGTGGTGGTATATTTAGATGATATACTCATCTTTAGCAAGACAAAGGCTGAACACTTGGCACACTTGGAGATAGTCTTAAGGAAGCTACATGAAGAACACTTGGCAATCAATTTAGAGAAGTGTGAATTCCTCAAGCAAGAGTCAGTTTACCTAGGATTTTTGGTGTCTTGAGGAACTTTTAAGATGGACCCAAGCAAGTTTGAAGCCATACTAAACTGGCCTACACCAACCACAGGGATAGAAGTAAGAAGTTTCTATGGATTGGCTTAATTTTATAAAAAAATTATTAGGAACTTCAGTGGGATTTGTGCACTAGTATTGGGAACTATCAAAGGTGGGTTGAAAACCAAGTTTAGGTGGACTCATGAGGCAGGCCAAGCATTTGAAAATCTAAAGCATCAAATAGTCACCCAACCTATTCTCCTATTACCAAATTTTGATAAGTTGTTACATTGGAGTGTGATGCAAGTGGAGTAGCAATAGGTGGAGTGTTGAGTTAGGAAGATAGGTCTATAACTTTCTTCAGTGAGAAGCTTAATAAATCTAAGAAGAAATATTCAGCCTATGATTTAGATTTATATGCCTTGGTGCAATCACTTAGGAAGTGGAGACATTATCCCCTACCTAAGGAATTTGTTATTTTCACAGAAATCAAGCTTTGAGTTATATCAATACATAAGACAAGTTGAGTAATGAGCATTTGAAGTGGATGGAATATCTTCAAGCCTTCACATTCACCATAAAGCATAAGAAAGGGAAAATGAATAAGGTGGCAGATGCTTTCAGTAGGACATTGTTGACAGTCCAAGAATTTCAGCTCCAAAGCATTGGCATAGAAAGTTTTAAAGATCTCTATAAGGATGATGAGGATTTCTCTTAAGCATACAAGGTGTGTTCTAATTTTTAGAATCATTTCCACAATGAATTTTTAGAATATACATTGCAAATTGGTCTTTTGTTTAAGGGGAACCAATTGTGTGTACCTAAGGGGTCAATGAGGGAAAACCTCGTTCAAGAGAAGCACAATGGCAGTCTTAGTGGGCATTTTGGCCTCAATAAGAAATTAGAACTTGTACAAAGGCTAACCTAGAGATGTGAGAAGGTACATGGAGAAATGTGTAATATGTTTGAAGGATAAAGGAGGAACTAGTAATGCAGGCTTATACGTGCCTTTACCCATTCCCAATAGGCCATGGGAGTGCATTAGTATGGACTTCATAGTAGGACTTCCCAAGACCAAAATAGGGTTGGATAACATATATGTGGTGGTCGAAAGATTTAGTAATATGAGTCGTTTCATCCCTTGTAACACTACCCATGATGCTATTCATATAGCTCAACTCTTTTTCAAAGAGGTTGTGAGGATATATGGCCTTCCCCTAAGCATTGTGTCAGACAAGGATGCAAAGTTCATGGGACATTTTTGGAAAGCATTATGGAGTAGATTGGGAACTAATTTGGCTTTTGGATCAGCTTTCCATCCATAAATTGATGGTCAAACTAAGGTAATTAATAGGGTTTTAGGTAACTTTCTTGGATGCCTAACTAAGGAATATGGCCAAACATGAGATCTAGTCCTCCCACAAGTAGAATATGCTTATAATGACAGTGTTAATAGGACAATTGGAAGAAGTCCTTTTGAAATAGTATATGGACTGCACCCCAGGGGAGTGTGTGAACTCGTAGATTTAGGAAATATGGAGTATAAGAGTGGTCATGCAGAAGACTTCACTTAAACCATGAAGGAGATCCAGGAGCAAGTCAAGAAAACTCTAATAGAAGCTACCCCAAAATTGAAAGCCAAGGTAGATGAGAGGAGAAGAGATGTTCAATTTGAAGTAGGCGACTATGTTATGGTTCATTTGAATAAATCCAGGTTGCAGAAAGGGGTACTTACAAAGTTACAAATGAAAAGAGTGGGACCATGCAAAGTTATAGCCAAATATGGGGCTAATGCTTATAAGGTCGAGTTTCCTTAAGATCTAGCAATCTCACATGTCTTTAACATAGTAAACCTGGTTAAATACAAAGGACCACTATCAAAAATAGATCTGAACAGTTAGGATATCATATCATATGTTGGCATAGTTGCATTACCCACTGCAACTAAGATCCAAGCAGAGAAAATCTTGGACTCTAGAGTCAAAAAGAAGACTAGGCATAAAACTTACATGGAGCACCTTGTTTAGCAACAAAACCGTCCAAAATCTGAGGCTACATGGGTAGAGGAGAGCACTTTCCCCAAGCTCGATATTGATATCTCCTTGTTGTCCCTTGTTGTGCCCTAGCTTGTTTTTCGCAGAGGGGGAGTATGGCGCAGGAGCACCTAGGGGTTAGCCAATTTGCCCCAAAATTTTAATTTATAGAATTTTAATTTGCAGAAGAATGTACATAAAGTGTTTAAATTTGGACTATCGATATAACATAGATTGATATCCTGATCGGCATAACACAGACAGATTGTAGTCATTGGGTTAGCCAACACTAGTGGCAAGTGCATTTGGAGTTAGCGCAATGGTCGATGGTAATATTAGGCTAAGTCAGGTCAACGTTGGTATTGGCGAGAGGTGAGGTGCATGTTATGTTAGACCGATCACCGATGGAAATGTCGGGGTAAGGTATGTCGATGAGGACATTGGGTAGCAACGCTGGGAGTTTGGAGTCTAATCGATAGTCGATGATAGTATCGAGTTGAGTCATGTCAATATTGCTTATTGGTATTTTTTACACTAACAGAGGAGTGACAAAGGGGTAGACTGATGACCGATGGTTTCATCAGAGTGGGTGTTACCAATGGGTGACCGATTAGCGGAACAACTAGAAATTGGTTAGACCGATATGCGATGGAATCATCGAGCAAAGCTAGGGTGATAGATGACCGATTAGCGGAAGAACTAGAAATTAGTTAGACTGATCCCCAATCACAACATCGAGAAGGGCTACATCGATGAGGCAATTTTGAAACATGTATGCATAATGGAATTTCTATGGGTTTTGTCTGTTCTATTCATTTTGTAATGAATTCGAGGCCAATATAAGACCTCTAAATTTCCAACTGTAGGGTTGATTGAGTTAGACAATGGAATTAGTGGAATAGATGTAGAGTTGTTTTTGTTGTGTGTAATTACCAGTTGAAATTAATCAAAATTCTTGTTGCTAGTTACTTGTGTGTTTACTTTTTGTTTGTACTGTTGTTTCTTTCATGTAGATACAGTCATGTTACTTGATTGGATTCTGAGGAACAACCAAGTTGTGAATAATGGCTTCCATTTAATCTCTTCTTTTTAGCATTGTACATAAAATAAATGAAGCCTTTGTATATTCTTTATCTTTTTGTTAGTTTTATGGTAGGAATGCAAGAAAATGTAATTATCTTACCCTAGGCAAGCTTGGCTATAGTCCGGCTAGGGAAGAGTAGTAAAAACAAACTTGCAGGAGATCTTGATGACAGAGTCAAGAAAGATGACTGTCAGACTAGTCCAGAATAATTGTTTAGTGAGTGAATAGAATGGAGAGGAGCCCTCATCTCCTACAAGATAATTGGAAGAGGGACAAATAATTGATAGATGAACTTACAATAGTGAGTTCATGGGAGAAGAGAGCACTTGAATTGGTAGGGAAACTCTAGGTGTAGGAGGATAACAAAGTGAACCTCCCGTGTTAATAGGGTTCTAAGAGTGAAGAAGCCCTAAGAAGTCTAAAAACATACTTAGTGAAGAACTAAGATAGTTCTTGGAGGAGTCTTCCTATCATTATGTCTATTTCTTAGGATAATCATTCGGTACTGTCATTTCTTTATCAGGTTTATGATACTCATACAAGTTTGCAATGTTGACTATAGGTGAATGGCCCACACAACCGAGAGGTATATCAGATTTGAAGAACATGGTTGGAGAAGAAAAGAGAAGTGCTGAAGGAGAAGAATTTGTTGAGTTGATGAAGACATTGCATGAGGAAGTAAAATATAAATTGGAACATAGTAATCATAAATACAAGGATAGAGCAGATAGATCAAGAAGACATAAGAATTTTGCAGTTGGGGATGAAGTAGTGGTTCATTTAAAGAAAGACATATTTCCTATTGGAACCTATGGAAAATTGAAGATGAAGAAATTTGGTTCCTGCAAGATATTGAAGAAGTTTGACAATGGAAATGCTTATGAGATTGAATTACCTGATGACATGGATATATCACCTATATTCAACACTGTAGACTTGTATGAGTATCATGAACCTGATGAAGAAATGACAGTACTGAATGATTATCCTAAGAAGCAAACAGAAGAAGTTGAGCAAATTTTGGAACAAAGAGTTGGTAGAAGCACAAGAGGAAAATAGTATATGGAATATCTGGTAAAATGGGAGAACATACCAATTGAAGATAGTTCATGGATTACATAATTTGAGCTGGATTCATCTCGGGTTGTACTTGCTGCATGATTAAGAGAATCATCTCAAAACAACCCCAAGTGTCTGATGTAGCTGGAGCATCTCAGGTTCTTAGAAAATTTTGTATCACCAACAAAAAGTTAGAGTTGTTAGTTGTGCTCGGTAGCTTCTTTTGGGCTCTCGGTGATGCATTCCTATTTTCACTAACGGGGCTCGGTTGCTTCTCAGTTTCTTCATTCACTAAGTTGGATCGGTTGATTCACCGAGTTGATTTCTTGTTGCTCAGTAATCTTGCTCACCGAGTGGTTTATTTTGGATTTCTGTTGAGGCTAACTCATGCATTTAATTTTGGTCATGAAGTTAATGGTTACATCAATAATTGGGAAGTGTGTGGACCTAGATCTGGTCATTCCCTTCTCCAATGTTAGATTTGAAGGCCGACTTGTTTTGGTAGCCTCTTGTATAAATAAAGTAGTTTGTTGTAGTTTTAAGAATCAGTTCTAGTTAGGAGATAGGATCTGCAAGTTGAATCCTCAAGGTTGGAGTCATAGTACTGGAACTTTGATTGTATTTGGTCGTAAGAAGGCCTTACAACCCGACATGTATGAATTATTTTATGGTGTTTGATATATTAAATCTTCACATTCTCTCTCTCCCTGTTACTATTTTATTGCTTCAGTGTTTTGTGTTCACAAAAGGTTGGTAGTTTGGGGTGTGCCTTTGGTCCCTTCTACCTTATTTTCTTGTGTCAAAGGTAGATGAACCATATTGGATCAAATTGTACAAGTTATTATTTGAATATTGATTTTGGTAAATGTAAACCACATTGGAGATCAACATGTCTGTATATGATGAAAACCTACCTGTTAAGAACAAGTTTAAACATGCAAACGTTAATGACAAAGATCATATTCAATCTATTTTAACATGTTCATAAACTTTTAAAGAACACTAGTCTTCACCATAACCTTAGATGAGCATGAAGCAAGTGCACCCAAGACTTGCTTGATTTAAGCTCTTAGAGAGGTTGTGGGTGTGCTCTCCCAACACAAGTATAGGTCCCACTATGAATGCAAGGTATAATGAAGATTGAAATGCTCAAGAAGAATCTATAGAAGCAACTCTCAAGCACTCACTACAAGAGACCAAAAGAAGCTCAAGGAGGAGCTATGAAAATAATCCTCAAGTTCTATGGCATGCAAGTATGCAAATGAAATATGAAGCTAAATCACTAAGTTCTAAAACTTGAAAGAAATCTAGCAACTACCAAATTGTTATCAAAATTCTAAGAAAACAATTCTAAGTTTAAACTAGCATAATAACTCTAATGCAAGAATGAATGGATTTTGCTTGAGGCAAGGGTCCTATTTATAGGATTTTGGAGGACTGAGGTGAGGTGGCATCTATGTGGAATCCACATAGGTTCCACCAACGAGACACATAAGCCATACAAAGTCCAAGACTTGCTCACACATGTGTGAGCAACTAGGGATGTGAGAGGTCAATGTGTATTTCAAGTACATGTATAAGTGTGTGTAAGACATGTGCAAGAGAAAAAGTCTATTTTCACCATTTTAGAAGGTGTAAGAAGTGTCATAAAAAATGTAAGAAGCCTTATTTATGCAAATTTTAGCAATTTTTGAAAATGTCATTTTTGGAAATTTGCTCACACATGGGTGAGCAAATAATGAGGACTAATGGATGTAGGAATCCAAAAATTAGACTAATTAACCTTAGTTAATTAGTGAGTAGGTTTATTAGATAGAAAGTGATGTGTGTAGGATAGCATCTAGGTTGGCTTTAGGATTAAATTAAATTAAATTAAATTAAATCATGGCTTAGTAGAAATAAAAATGTGAGGGAATTCAATAAATTAAAAATTTATTTAAAAGGGGAATATGAAGGAACATGTATTAAATTTAATTTTAATACATTATGAAAGGTAGTATTTAAATTTAATTCAAATACTATAATTAGTGAATTTATTTAATTAAATAAATAGATGAATTTAACAAATATGATTAATGTTATTTGGGGTCATTAATTAAATTAAATTAAATTAATGTTAAAAGGATGAATTTATGTGTCTACATTTTGCCCCTCTTTGAAGCGGTGTCAGAAATGACATCGCATCAAAGAAAAGAAAATATAGATGCCCCAAAGGAAAAGCTAGTAGGAGGATGTGCCCCCTCGGGAAAATAGGCCAAAAAATAAAAAAATTTGGTCAATTTTCACGAAAGGAGGGAAAAAAGACTTTGCATGACTAAAAGGGGGGCGGGGGGGGGGGGGGGGGGGGGGGGGGAAGAAAAAGAAAAAGGCCAAAAAGACCCTTTCCCTTTTTTGAAAAAATGGACCTCTTATAAAAGGGGGAAAAGGGGGAAAATGATTCATTTTTACCCCTAAGGAGATGGAAAAAAGGGGAGATGAGAAGGGAGAATGGCAAGACATCGGGACAAGATGCAGCTAGGTGAGCGGGTGCGGGTCTACCAGCAAGTAGTGGACAGGGGTGAGCCGGTGAGTGCCCGAACCCTTCTTTGTCAATTTTGTATTGTGTTTATTGCCATTTTTTAATTTTTTAGAAAATTTTGGGGATGGGATGAACAGTAGATTTGTTAGGGATAGGCAGGGTGGAGCCAATAGGTAGCTCCACCCCTGACTTGGCGGCATGGCCGTTGGGCGGCTCCTCTTGTCATTGGTGAGCGCAATCGCCCATTGGTGGACGAGTGGCTCTGTCCAGCCAAAGCCAAGCGTAGCCACCCGCCCTTAGGCCAGCGGTGTCACCCGTCTACAGACAGGTGGCTCCACCCGCCCAAAGCTGGGCGGTGCTGGCTAGTGGCGTCGCTCATGTGCTGACGGGTGGCTCTGCCCGCCTAAGGGCTGGCAGTGCCACCCATCAAGAGGCTGGCACCAACTAGAGGGCGGGCTGGTGATGGGGGCGGGCCTGGTACCATGTGACAAATGGCGGGGCTATGGAAGAGGGTGAATTTCTTGGTTTAAGATGATCAACTCCACTATCAAAGAGAGGGGGGGGGGGTTGAGCAAGGGAAAAGAAGACAAGGGGACGAGGGGAAGTAATGTGAGGGTAGGGATAGGGTAAATTTGGTGATGACTAAGACTAAAAAAGGGTATCAAGAATTGGATGCAGGAGCCAAATTATTAGATTTGCTCGAAATAGCGATGACCAGACATGATGACACTATGAGAGGAGCTAACCGAGGTAGAGTGGGGAAAAGTGACCTTATGCGGCCTACAACATGTGCATGAGTGGCCACACTTGAGAGTGCATAATGGGGTGATGAAAACATTGATCGAGAGATGGCACTCAAATACATCAAGTTTCCATTTGCCAACCGAGGAGGCAACATTGACATTGTTGGATGTATGGAGGATTCTACGGGTACCAATTCGGGGGGAGATGGCTGAGTATCAGCTAGAGATGGCAGAGCAATTCATGGAGGAGAGTTTCAGACAATGTGCAGACTAGTTACTGATTGACTGACATTGGATGTCATGGTGAGGGGGGATGGAGGCAGGATTTGCCCGACTAACATTGTATTTAGCCGGATTGGTAGGAGGGAGGTTGATGTCAGACCACTTAGGGCATGGTTTTCTGATTGGATGGGCGAGGGTATTGAGCTGGATGTTGGAGGAGGATGGGACAAAGTATTGCTGGGGATACACAATTTTAGCACAGGTCTATTATGACCTGCATATGTGCGCATACCATACTCAGCCAACGATGGGACCCAGAGTTACACTACTACTAGTCTGGGTGTGGGAGCATATCATAGTGGTATGACCATTGCAAGGGGAGGGTTGACGATAATGATATGAGCCATTCACATGTCAGTACTGATCACCCTTATCATATGGAGATGTGAGATCAGTGGAGTCTTGGCGGAGGATATTGGATGAGTTGATATAGTTTGAGTGGACACCATATAGAGGGTGTGAGGCATGGGGGTACTGGGATGAGCAGATAGGGAGGGAGGATGGTGCTCTGGATGCAGAGTACTTAGGATATGTGCAGATAAATTGTTGGTTGATCGAGAGGATGATTTTTTAGATAGTGAGATACATGCCTTCTCGAGTATGCAGATAGTTTGGCTTGAGGCAAGATATAATGCCAGACAGTTATCCACACCCGATCGTCTCGAGGGAGATTGGGTTAGTATGGGGCATCAGAGTAAATCTCTAGAATGCTAGGAGCAGTTGGAGAGGTATGCAGCCAGTACCATGGACAACAACCTAGGGGCAGGTGGCAGATGTAGGGGTGATGACTGAGTATGTAGCTTGGTGGGAGAGGCATAGGCCATCAAGGCTAACAGAGCCAGGAGTAGGAGAGGCCATAGAGCAGACAGAGTCAGAGATAGAGTCTGAGGAGGAGGATGAGGAGGGGGATGATGAGGAGAGACTAGCAGTAGTTCCAGGATTCAAGTGGGGGGTGCAGAGGTAGGCGACAGAGCGGTGGAGGGAGATAGTGTAGAGACCTATTGTAGGTGGCCCTGCGCAGGCAGTGCAGAGGGGGCGAAAGGAGGCGACCCAGGAGCCAATGCTGAAGGATGAGGATATGGAGCTAAGAGGAGCAGGAGGGGATGAGAGGCAGGGCGATCAAGAGTAGGTAGTCATTCTTTAGTCAGAGGTGACATGATTAGAGGCTTTGGTGGAAGCAGAGAAGGATAGAGCAGTTAGGACAAAGGTAGCCAGGGTGGCAGAGAGAGACAGAGCAACCAGGGAGAGAGAGAGAGAGAGAGAGAGAGAGAGAGAGAGAGACTATGCGACGGGAGTTGGCCATACTGCAGGGTAGAGTGGGTACACGACAAATTACTAGGACATGAGCTAACACAAGTACTAAGGGGATAGCGGGGGAGGTAGCCTATTGTCGGGCCAGATAGAGGAGATGCAGAGACAAACAAACATTCGCACCCAGCGATTGACAGAGGAGAGGGACATGTGGTAGAGAAGGGCAAAGATATACCAAGGGGAATGAGAGTTAGTGAGATAGGGAGTGACGACGATGGGCGTAGGACAGTTAGTGACAACCATGATGGATACACAACGAGAGGCATCGAGGATGGGAAGAGAGGTGGACTATTATATGGCCCTCTATCATCAGGCAGTACATGTAGAGAAGAGACATGCCCCTTAGAGCAAGGGGTATCGAACAGGACTCGATGGTGTCATCAAGATCAGTAGCCAGGCCACCGAGGGATAGGATGATAGGAGGTGAAAGTGGGAGATGAGCAGAGAGATCTACTCCATGAGGTGGACAGGGGGGTTCAAGATGACAGGGACATCTTCCAGTGGTTGTGGGATCCAGTTGATTATACAGGATACATTATTTGTGGATTTTTAGATGAGATGCATATGTATAGCAACACTGAGGTGCCTGATGTATCATTTTGATGTACCACGATGTTATGATATATACAAATCTTTTTATGGTGCTATTTCATGAGTTTATTTGATGGATTATGAGATTATGCATAGTACTATATTATGATACTAATGTGTGTGATGCAGGATGTGTGTGATTATGTGAAATGTGCACTACATGATGTGCAAAGCTTATAAAATGAATTGATGTTTTATTATGCATATGTGATGGTTATGAATGTGCAATGCATAGGTAATGATTAATGGTTAAATAGATATATTTGACATGCAATGGTAGCTAAATGAACTTAACTATATGAGGTAGAATGCAATGGAATGAGCTAGTGTCACTTTATTATTATGATGTTTTTGTTTGTGTATCTGATATAACCAATATGATCAACTGAACCACTAAAGAAGAGGGAAGAGATGATGAATAAACAAGACCCTTGTCTCAAACAAAAAATGCAGAAAAGAAACAAACTGAAATGCAACCTGACTACATGATTTAGTGGGATAACTTGTGCTCATGTTGGAGAGCGCACCCTAGTTTGATATTGCAATAGGAGGTATGCATCACGTGTTATAAAAGCACATATGACATTGTTCCATTGCGTGGATTAGACTCTCAGATAGCTGTAGAAACAGAGATGTAGATTTCCTGACTATGATAGAACCTATGACATACTTATTAGAGAGGTCTGGGCACACTTAGGTCTTTTAAGGGACATAAGTATGCTAACCTATTGCCCCCATTAAGATATGCATAATCATAACTGGGAAACCAACAAAACATTCCTAGAGTATCCACAAATAGATCATACCGCAATCGACACTTGCATCAGATTTCACCAGTCACAATATACCAAGATATGGAAGATCGAGGTAATCATGAGTAGGATCTACTGATACAAAAAGATAAAATCAACAAAGAAGACCTCCTGACCAAGTGGTCATTCAGTCCATAGTTCTTGCCATGAACTGGATAGGATTGACAAGATTGATTTGAGTCAATTGAGGAAGGACACATCCTGCAGGGCAAAGATTGATTGACTAAAATGGATATTCATTGGCAATAGATGTGAAAGGAATAATAACTCAAAGATTTGATTTTGATGTTGATTTTGATAAGCACTTTTGCGATCATTATGTCTGGGAAAAGCTCAGTGTGATGGGGTTAAGCTTAGCTTGTTGGGAATTGCGATTAGATCTTTATGGCTATGCGGGAAGCGATGACTGAAAACTAAGACTAGAATGAGGATGGATATGTACAATGGATGGAAAGACAATTGATCCAAATCTACTATCATGGTGCCCGAGATAGGTTTTCACCATAATACTTGCCCAGACTACTTGTTTGCCAAGTTTTTGCTGTTGGATGAATTCTCTTTTTTTTTTTTTTTTTTTTGAGGTGCCTGTTTACCATGTTTTTACCAAACAATGATTTTTTCAGGAACATTTTCTGCTTTTTAGGATTTTCTGCTTTTTTTATGTTTAGGATTTCTTCAGGATCTTTTCTACTTTTTAGGATTTTTTTCAAGATCTCTTTCTAATTTTTAGGATTTTTTGTTGAATAACACTGTACATGAACTGAATGCTGAGCTATGCATAAAAGTGTTTCAAATGCAGAATATTTATAGGATTAGGGAGCAGATCTCCCTTAGGTATTACAATCTGATATGCCCTAGAACTGAATTTAGCAGTAATAACAAATGGGGCTAACCAATTGGGTTCAAACTTCCCTTTCTTTTCTCAGTTCTGGAGATTCTTCTTGTTATGATGCATGACCAAATCACCTACATCAAACTCAGAAGGTTTGATCTTCTTGTTAAAATGTAAGCACATGCAATTTTGATACACACGGAGGTGGTTAAGGGCGTTGAGGCATCTCTCATCGAGGAGTTGCAGCTCTTGCAAGTGAGCAACCCTATATTCTTCTTCGGACATCAGGTTCTTGAGAGAAATCCTGAGGGAAGGGAGCTAAATTTCAATGGGAAAGACAACCTCAGAACCATGGACAAGGGTGAATGGAGTGGCACTAGTACGAGTATAGATGGAGGTGCAGTAAGCCCAGAGGGTAGGATTGAGTTGCAGATGCCAATCACGGCCAGCATCATCGACAATCTTTTTGAGGATCTTTAATATGGTTCTATTTGTAGCCTCAACTTGACCATTGCCCTACGGGAAGTACTTAGAGGAACAATGTTGGGTAATTCCAAATTTCTTTCCAAGGTCAAAGACATCCTAATTCTTGAAGGGTGTTCCATTATCAATATGGAGATCTTTGGGGATGCCATAGTGGAAAATGATATAATTCAGGATAAACTTGGAAATTTGCTTACCAGTTGTATAGGTGAGGGGGATTGCTTCGACCCACTTGGTAAAGTATTCAGTGGTGGATAGGATATACTTGTGACCATTGACAAAGTTTGGAAATATCTAGCCTACAAGATCAAAACCCCAGCGGGAGAAAGGCTAAGGTGTGATGCTGGGTTGGAGGGATTGAGCGGTAGCATGTATCAAATCGCCATGCTACTGACAAGGAACACATTTCTTCACATAATGATAGGCATCCCGCTCCATTGTCGACCAATAGTATCCAGTGCGGAGCAACTTCTTTGCTAAAGTGAGACCACTAGAATGGGTTCCACAGATTCCTTGATGCACCTCTTCCAAGGTTGTGTGTGCTTCCTCTGAATTCAGACATCGAAGAAGAGTTCCATCAAAGTGTTTATGAAAAAGGGTGTCTCCAAGAATAGTGTAACGAGAGGTGCAACGGATGAAGATTTTTTGTTGGTTAGGTGTAAGAGTGAGGGGAATGGTTTTATCATGAAGACAGGCAAGGATTTCCTGATACCAAGGTGATTCAGGACCAATAATTTCACACACCATCTCAAAATCCGACTGGTCATGGGCAGGGACCATAAGATTCTCGACAAGAAATTCACACCGTGTGCTTGTTTCTGGCATGGATATTAGTGAAGCAATGGTAGTCATGGCATCTGTTGCTTTATTGTTTGCTCTTGGAATTTACTAGAAAATGATGCTTGCAAAATGTTGTTTGAGATCTTCAACTATGCGTCGGTAAGGAAGCAACTTATCATCCTTTGTGTGAAATTCATCATTGACTCATTTGATAACTAATTAGGAGTCACCAAAAACAAGCAAACTTGTGATCTTCCATTTAATAGCTTGGCGAAGCCCTGTGACTAAGGCCTTGTATTCTACTATGTTGTTTGTGTAAGGAAATGTAATTTTATAAGATTTAGGGATAAAATCCCCTTGAGGTGTCACAAATAGAATTCTTGCCCCCGATCCTTTATGGGTAAAAGATCCATCAAAATAAAGCTTCCATTGAATGCTGGGAGTGACAGTCATGATAGTTTTGTCAGGAAAGTCTATGATAATAGGATGATCTCTAGGAATGGGAGCTTTTGCAAGTTGATATGTTATTGCTTGTCCTTTGATGGCTTTGTGTTCTGTGTACACAATATCAAATTCACTAAGAATCATGACCCATTTTATTGTGCGACCTATCAGGGCAGCTTTAGATAACAAGTATTTATGTGGGTCAATCTTTGCTATCAACTGTACTTTGTGATTAAGCATGTAATGATGTAGCTTTTGTGTACAAAAGACTATAGCTAGGCAAGCTCTCTCAATAGTTGTATAGTTGAGCTCGTAACCTACTAAAGTCCTGCTAAGATAATATATGGCACACTCTTTTCCATTGTCATCTAACTGTGCTAGGAGAGCACCCAATGCTACTATAGTTGCAGAGATGTAGAGAATCAATTTTCCTAGAATAGGCAAGACCAACACTGGTAGATTAGCTAGATATACCTTGAGCTTTTCAAAATCCTTTCGACACAAGTGATGGGCTCCTAAATATCCATCTTTTTCACTGCTTTTCATCCTCTTTATAGAACAAGTTGATTGCACATAGACATGAATTTATGGTTTTAAGCATATGAACTTATGGTTTCTATGTATATGTTATATGTGTGTGTGTGAACATAAGATGGAAATGTGGATACTTCTAAAGACATAATATCTGCTTAAATTCATGGACAGGAATGGTGAATATAATAGTTATACATATTAATGGATGTTTTCTCTCCTAAGCTATGTTTTGGGTAGTTACCTCCTATAGCCATAGGGTTTGCAAGAGTGATAATTAAGACTTACACCTTTTCCTAATAATGATGATGTGGATATATATGTATATGGTTGGATATGTGCACATTGATTGTTTTGCAAGAGTTGACCATGGATATTCAAGGACTAGCATACTAGCGCGAGAGTCATCAAAGCCAACCGTAGATTGTAGAATTTTTGCAAGCAAGTCAATACTTTCTGTTGCATGCAATTCGTAGATTTAGTGTGCACTATATTTTGGGATTGTTTATGGTCAATAATGTTTCTGTTGTGAAACTTTATGGGTTGTAACTGATCCTCATTAATGAAGTGATCGTAGATTTAGGAGATAGTTGTAGCTTCCTTTTAAATAATTGACTGTTGTGACTCTTTTGGAGTTAGTTGAACAAAGTGGTTTTTAATAGAACTTTTGCATATCGTTTCAATCAAGTGTAATCATTTTATGGATAAATAGAATGTTCAATTCAAGCTTGCAACTTTCATCTTGATTGTACTTCTCATTCACTCATTCAAGGGCGCCCACTTGATGAGTGAATTATTTTGTTAGTGTAGAGTTCATTTTCCTGTTCATTTATATGTATTAGAACTCTGTTGTTCCTGCAGCTACTGATATCAAAATCAGTAGCTTGTTCCTGTAGCACAGTCAGTTGGAGTAGTTCCTAACTGTGATTTCCTGCTTTGATTATAATACATTTGCTTACCAGTTTTAGTATAGTTTTCCTAAAGCATAAGCATTTGAATTCCTTAAATAGGCTTAGAAGAGGAGGTTTGAAGCATATACTTTGCAAATACCATTCCAAGTTTACATCCCTGGTCGATAATTAAATGAGACCAAATAATGCATTTAGGAATAATTTGGGGTGTCCAATCCTAAAATAGGCAGTCCATTGCTCTAGGTTTCTGATACTATTGTTTGGCCAAGCAACAAGCATTCCCAAATGAACTTAATATCCTTTCTTAGCAGGTGAGAGAAAGGATGCACCTTGTCTACTAGTTGCGACACAAACCTCCAGATGGATTGAAGTCTTCCTTGTAAGCTCCTTAATTGTTTCAAAGTTTTAGGAGGTGGCATCTCCAAAATGGCTTTCACATTCTTAGGATCCACTTATATTCCTCTGCGAGACACAATGTAGCCTAAGAGATTACCTAATTACACACCAAAGACACATTTCTTGGGATTCAATCGAACCTTATACTTTTCCAATCTGTCAAAGATTGTAGTGAGAAAAGCAATGTGTGATTCTCATGTCTTGGATTTTCCTAAGATATCATCCACATAATCTTCCATGATCACATGAAGAAGGTCATGGAATATGGTCGTAATGGCTCTCTGGTATGTGGTGCCTACATTCTTGAGACCAAAGGGCATGAAATGATAACAAAATGTACCTCGCGGTGTAGTGAATGCAATTTTATGCTGGTCTTCCACTACTATGCAAATATGATTATATCCATAAAAATCATCCATGAGGGAAAACATCTCGTGCCCAACAGTCAAATCCATTATGATGTCAATGTTTGGAAGTGGAAAATCATCCTTAGGGCAGGCGAGATTAAGATCTCTGAAATTAGTACAAATTTGGATGCCCCTAGAGGGTTTACCTACTGGTACAATGTTTGAGACCCATTCAGGATAATCTATTGGTCTGATGAATTCTACATCTAGCATCTTTTGCAATTCAACTTTAACTAGGAGTGCTACTTGTGGATGCATCTTGCGTAATTTTTGCTTGACAGGTTTGATTTTAGGATCCATAGCGAGATGATGCAAAACCAAGTCAGTATCAAGTCCAGGCATATCCTTATACGTCCATGCAAAATTAATGTAGGCTTTCTTAAGAAATGTAGTCATGGACTCTTGTTCTGTCTCATCTAGAGAGGCTGCAATGTAGGTGATCTTAGGATCTATTTCTGTGCCCAGATTAACTGCAATTGTTTCTTCTATAAGGATAGAAGATTTCTCTGATGGTAATGAAATGAAGGGCAAGTCAACTTTCCTCTCCTCTAGCACCTCAGAGAGGTTTTCACTAGAGGATGCGTCCTTTATTTTATCTTTTTCTCCATCCAAAGGTGCCTCAGAAAGGTTTTCACCCAAGGATGTTTTATCATTTTTATTTTTATTTATTTTTCTTCATTTTTGTGAATAAGGGAGTTAACTTGGCTACCGAAGTAGGATTTCTTGCTATATTGAATCTGATGTTCATTGTCTTGGAGATTTCTTAGTCTGAAAAGTGCTAGAACTGCCTCATTCGAGTCGCATATGTCTAAGGAAAGTGGTGAATCTTGTTGGTCCCAATCGATTAGTTCAAGATTGATAAGGGGAGTTTGGATGAGGAAAGGTTAGATTGGTCGATATGGAGGACACGGGTATCAAAGTCATCTTAAATATATTGGAAAAGAACTTTGAAGAGCTCTTCCTTGGTATCTGAATCAAATTCAATCAAACAATAGTCCTTGGCAAAGGTTTTCTTAGTTTCTATGGAACCTAGTCCTCTTCCTCGAGGGTATCCAGTTGCTTTTATGAAAGTTTTTATTCCTATTTCATTTTCTCCGAGGCTAGTGCCATGATATCCCATACTTTCAACAATGGGTGTGGCCTTTATATACTTCCCTTTAGGAATGTCTACAGGTTTGTCTTCTTCTTCATCAAAAATCTAGGAAAGAACATTATGCTCCATATGTTCATCTAAGAGAGATCCCCAATGTTCAAATGTAGTATGTTTACACTTCATAGTTCTTTATTTTCCTTAGGAAAAAGTTGTGAAGTTTTTCCATAAGACCTGGGAGAGAGAGGGAGCTGACCAATGCATAGGGAATTTTCAAATTTGTATTCCCCTGGGCCTTGATCGGTGAACCTAACTTTCTTTTTAGGCTTAGTATTATTTTCTTCGGTAACCTTTTCTTTTCCCTTGGCTTGCTTACACAATTGTTCTTTAGAAGAAATGTGCTAGATGGGAATCTCTTGTGAAATTGGATGAACACATTCATTCAATGGGCAGTAGTTTGATTATTTTCCTTCCAACCTCTTGTAATATTGAAAGGGTTCATGATCGCCAAGAATGGTTATTTCAGCTCCATGATGTGGGAATTTCAAACATTGGTGAAATGTGGATAGGACACCTAAGATAGCGTGTATACACAACCTACCCAAATGGATATTGTAGGGTAGATCCAAGTCAAGCACTTGAAAAGTAGTTTCAATAAGGGTTGGGCCCACTTGTAAGGGAGTGCAATGAGACCTTTACTCACCCCTTCTCTGTCATCATATGATTTTATTGTTATTCTCTTATTTACATCAATGAGGTCCTCAGAAAGACTGATATTGCAGATCATGCTTAAAGTACAAATATTCAGACTGGATCCATTGTATATAAGGACTCTTTTGATTCGGGTGTTATGGATGGTGGCTTGGATATGCAGGGGTTTATTATGATGGGGGTCAAGACCTCGAAAATCTTTGTCGGTGAAAACCAGGTGTTGTTGGGCAGCCAAATTTATGATCATTGCTTGGCATTAAGAGGCATTAATATTTTCTGGGACGCGAGACTCGGTTAGGGCATTCTCAAGGACCTCTTTATGAATGGGGGATGTGTGTAAAAGCTCTAGTATGGATATTTGTGCAGGGGTTTTCTTCAACTGGGAAAGCAAGTCATAATGCAAGGTAGGTTATGTTGAGGTAGATGGTGCAGTAGGTGGATCCACAATAGATGGATTGGCAGCGGCTTGTACAGTCACGCGGGGGTGGCGAGTAGTAACATTACAATCCGCACTCTTAAAAATCAATATTTTTACATGAGTTTCGGATTGTTCAATATGGCCACACAGTGAGTCAAATCGACAGACATCATTTTCAACTAATTTTCCACAAGTGTGTTCATCTCCTAAGATTTTGTTTGGTGAATAACTGTAAGAAAAGACCTTGGATGTGGATGCATTGTTTTGATTATGTTTTGGAAAAGGTTTAGAATAATTTTTTAGCCGAGCATTAGAAGTAGAGGCATTTTGTCCTTCTACTTCAATTTTACCATCATCAATCAAATCTTGCACAAAATGATGAAACTTCATGCATTTTTTAATCTCATGCCCTTTTATGCGATGATAATCACAGTATTCATTATCCTTATACCAATTGGGTTTGGGTTGATTTTCATTGAAAGGCCTAGTGTTAGGGTAAACCATCATCCCTTGATCAACTAAACATCGAAAGATGACATCAAGAGAATCTGCTAGTTGTGTAAATTGTCATCGTTGTTGTTGTTAATTGTTGTTGTTGTCACCATTATATTGTGAGAATAGAGAGCCCCGATAACCAGATCCTTGATTTTGACTTTGGTTATTCGAATTATTCTGATTGCTTTGATTATTTAGATTGGCTTGATTATTATTGCAATTGTTCTGATCATTGTTGTTGTGATTGCCTTGGTTATTATTGTTGGATGCTTGGACATTTTGGATGTGTTTAGCATTTTTCACTCCATCATTAACAACACATTTGTTCTTAGACCAGAACTTGGGTTTATCATTAGTCTTGTTAGATGAATTAGGGGTATAGTGTTTAATTGCTCCTTTCATCAAAAGTCCATCTTCAATAGACTTCCCCTTTTTAATGAGTGCCTCGAAGGAATTTGGGGCATCCATCTTCATCTGAAATGACATTTTTGTAACCAAATTCTTAGTAAAGATATCAACTAGATGTGAGTCTAGGATTTTCCAAGGCATGTGATTGGTGAGATGTCACCATCTTTGGAGAAAGTTGTCAAAGGTTTCTCCATTTCTTTGTTTCATGTTACACAAATCGCCAAGGGATGCTTGATGTTCCATGTTATAAGAATATTGTGTAACAAATTTTTTAGCGAGGTCATGGAAGGTGGAGATGGAACCCAAAGGAAGGTTTAATAGCCACTCTAAGGCTGGTCCTCCAAGATTTCTAGTGAAAAGTCTTAGGAGAAGATGATCATTGTGGGAAACTTCTTATGTTGCTACATAAAATTCCTTGGTATGTTGCATAGGGCATGAGTCTCCCTTGTATTTATCAAACTTTGGCATTTCAAAATTGGTGGGGAATGGTTGGAGAGTGATTGATTTATCAAAAGGATAAGGACATATTTCTGCAAAATAAAATTCCTTCTTCCCGCCTTTCTGCATAGCTAGCATTATGCCTTTGAGCTCATCAATTTGTTGGACTAATTCAGGAGGATTAGTGATGATCGTATGGGCTTGATGTGTTCCTCCTCCTGATGATGCATTATGTCCTCCCGAAGGGGGAAGATTGGTGTTATGTCTTTGATTGGTGTTGTTTGTTTGTGAAGAGTTTTGATTTTTTAGTACTCCACTAGGCTTTGAGAAAATAGAAGCAGAGCGTCATCCTGAGGACCTTGGTTGTTGCTCAGGTGCATGACCCACACTTAAACCATCGCTACTCACCCCATTGCTTGAGTTAGGCTTGTTTAGAAGTTGTTAGATTAATTCAAGCGTATCAGGGGGAGTTTGAGTTGTGTTATTAGATGTTGATGGCATTATATGCGCTACTTTGCTTTTGTTGGTTCGAATCAAGTTGTTCTCAAGTAAAGTTTCATCAAAATTATCAGGGAGGGTAACACCCCTTTAGACAAGATTCATTAAGATATATGGCACTGTTGGCTTAGATTAGGTCTTCCACTAAGCTTAAATTGTTAGGATCATCAAAGAATTCTTCAGCTCATGGATTGGAATTGACACTTTCGGGTATTAATTTGTTAGATTCTGTGGGGTTCTTCTTTCTCATTAAAGTCTTCTTGATAGACAGTTTCCTGATCGTTATCCATGATGAGAGATTCTTGTCTTAGCTTTGCTTGTGATCAGGTAAGTACTATGCATGAGTGACCTTAGAATGGTTGAATTGAAGAAGGGTGAATAGTTGATGAGGTATGGAAAGAAAAGGATTTGGTGAACTAGGAGAAACTTGGACTAATGATTAAGTCTTGATGATTGGTTGGATTGATTGAATTGGATTGATTGATTTTGATTTAGGATTAGATTGATTAATAAAATTGGATTAAAGAGGAACTAAGCCTCAAGGATTGATTGGATTTAAAGGTTTGGAACAAACCTAGGTGAAACAAGACCTTGTGATTGTGAAAACATAAGATTAGTTTTGATTTAAAGTCTTCTTTTGTTTGGGTGATAGACTGGTGATCCCCAAACAAAATCAGATTGGATTAGGACTACTAGAGAAAGACTCAGTTCTCAAGGTAGTAAGGGATTAATGTTTGCTTTGGAATTAAGGTCTATGAGACACTATTGGAATGATTCTTTCACCCTATGGCTTGATGAAGGTGTGAAAGATGGATTGATCTAATTCTGATTTAAAGTCCAAGATTCTGATTAATACTCCTAATGTTTTGGGATGTGGATGAAGAAAGGGGTGTTAAAAGACAAGAAAGTGATGAATGACTTGAAGAGGATGAATAAAGAAGGTCAAAGGTACTTAGTCAAAGGTACTTAGTCATAGGATTCCCAAGCGACAAAGGCCATGTTCACTTTGTTCTTGGCAACAAAATTAGCAACCTGATTATTGTAGATGATTTTATCTAATTTCTCAACAACCTCTAGAAATTATTGAATGGGTTTCAAATAAGATTGGTTGGCTTTAGTCTTTTGATCAACAATTTTCTTCTCTCTATGGACTCATGCTATTGGGACTTTCACTTTCTTATGTTTAACATTATCAGTCATGACTTGAGGATACTATGTTGATAGATCAACACACGTTCATGGCAAGAACCAATGTCATACATACATCATTTTGCTTTTGGGATAGTCGACAAATAGTCCCACACGAGACAAAGAAATCTTGTGGGAGAATAGGTAGATGATCTCGTTGGTAAATAACTTTTTAACTTTCATTTTGTGTATGTTCAAACAAAATTCTTCATGGGGTTTGATAACTTCGAGAACACGCACAAGCAATTTCTACTTTAAGGAATCAGTGTGACTAAAAAACCCTTGCTCATTGACTTAGGCACACATCCAAGAGCTAATCGAAATATGGCCACTACTGAACATGCAATGGATCAAGCAATGTTGTATTATCCAGTTCCAAGCGCCCAAGGATGACATGATATGATGAGTTTCTTGGGGAGATTACTATTCTCCTCGCACAAGGATTAGAAAGCCTTCAAGGATGGACCGGGTAGACCTCTGATTTAATTGGTGTCTAGTAAGGTTCGTGGCGTCCTCCCAATTAGTTTGTACGCACGTGACTCACTTAAGAGCCTAGTTGACCATGCCAAAATCATAAGGATATTCACCTACCTTGGGCTACCATCAAAATGCCTCGCCTGATCTTGAGAGGATAAGGTGAGAGTTTGCTCAACACCTTGTTTCTATACCGATCGGGGAATTACCAATTTGAGGTCATTCTCTAAAGAGGAAGTACTTCTCTCTAGACAGGCCTTGCTAGAAGTGTAGTCAATTAGACTTGATCTTTATCTTCACCCAAGATCCATAAAGGCGAGGGGAGAGGATACAGATACAAGTGGATTGCTTCCATGCCACTTATTTTACCAAAGTTTATGCAAGAATGGAAAACCTCTAAGGAAGTGTTGAAAAACACTCCTTCAAACGTGCCAAGAAGTATTCATTCCAAATTGAACCCAGTTTAGACTAAGTGTTTTCTATCCTAGAACATCAAACACTCATTTTCGTAACATACAAGGTTATTTGAAAAGCAAATGACAATGCTTGAAAATGAAATTTGATACTTTACAAAATCAAGAAAAAGTGTTAATCCCCTTTAACATTCAAGACTTTGTTTTGATTCATCGCATTGATTCATTATTGCTTAAGCATTCAAGATTGGATTTTGGATTGATTTTAAAGCACCAAATCAAAATGTTTCATTGCATTGATTTATTGTCCTTTAGGCATTCAAGATTGAATTTTGGATTGATTTTAAAGCACCAAATTGAAATGTTTCATCGCATTGATTTATTGTCCTTTAGGCATTCAAGATTGAATTTTGGATTGATTTTAAAGCACCAAAGAAAATGTTTGATTGTTCATTTTAGCCCATGTTCATTTTAAACGCAAATCTAGATATGAAGTGGTGTTTGCACATACAAGGTTCTTTTTAATGCACCAAAGGAAAGTGTGTTAATTTTGTTTTAAAAATTTAAACCAACATTCCCGCCAACACCTGCAAACAAAGAAGAGAGTTCAAATCTTAGAATGTTCAAATCTTGGTGAACATTATGTAAAATCACTGTTAGAAGTCATAGAATGTCAGTATCTTCCAAAAAACTCAGATCAACAAACTTAAAGTGCAAGATATTATGATAACATGCTAAAATCAGGTAGAGACGCCTGTGTACAGGTAAAGACGCTTGTCTGTCAGAGATGCTTGTTTCCAGACAGAGACACTTGTGTATAGGCAGAGATGCCTATATATAGGTAGAGCGGCCTATGTATAGGAAGAGATGCATATCTGCACAAAAACAAATATTAACCACCAATATTTGAAAGTTTTATGCTCCCATTAAGTTTCAAAAGCATAAAAAGGTTTCTTATGACAAAGACACAGTGATTTTTAACCTTAATATGTCAGAAAACTTTACTTAATCAGCTTAAAAAGGACAACACAAAGAAAACTCCCTTTTCTAGCAGAGACACTTGTGTGTATGCAGAGACACCTATCTGCATGAAAATAAAGATTTGATGAGTTTCATGTATTTTTCTTCATTTGCAGATACAGTTAGGTGTTTTACTAATGATCATTATCCTTAATATGATTACCAAATACAAGTTTTACTAATTAAAATAAACTAAAATGAGAGAAAAACTATTTTCTGGCGGAGACGCCTGTTTACAAGTAGAGACACCTATTTCCAGGCAGAGACACCTTCGGTCGGGTGGAGACACCTGTCTGGAAAATTCACGGAAAAATTTCACAAGATCAAGAAAAATAGTTAGAAAATGGGATTGTGGGTCCCACCGAGCGTGCCAAAATGTATATGATGAAAACCTATCTGTTAAGAAAAAGTTCAAACATGCAAACGTTAATGATAAAGATCATATTCAATCTATTCTAATATGTTCATAAACTTATAAAAAAACACTAGTCTTCATCATAACCTTAGATGAGCATGAAGCAAGTGCACCCAAGACTTGCTTGATTTAAGCTCTTAGAGAGGTTGTGGGTGTGCTCTCCCAACACAAGTATAGATCCCACTATGAATGCAAGGTATAATGAAGATTGAAATGCTCAAGAAGAAACTATAGAAGCAACTCTCAAGCATTCACTACAAAAAGCCAAAAGAAGCTCAAGGAGGAGCTATGAAAATAATCCTCAAGGTCTATGGCATGCAAGTATGCAAATGAAAGATGAAGCTAAATCACTAAGTTCTAAAACTTGAAAGAAATCTAGCAACTACCAAATTGTTAGCAAAATTCTAAGAAAACAATTCTAAGTTTAAACTAGCATAATAACTCAAATGCAAGAATGAATGGATTTTGCTTGAGACAAGAGTCCTATTTATAGGATTTTGGAGGGCTGAGGTGAGGTGGCATCTATGTCAAATCCACATAGGTGCCACCAAGGAGACACACAAGCCATGCAAAGTCCAAGACTTTCTCACACATGTGTGAGCAACTTGGGATGTAAGAGGTCAATGTGTACTTCAAGTACATGTGTAAGTGTGTGTGAGAGATGTGTAAGAGAAAAAGTCCATTTTCACCATTTTAGAAGGTGTAAGAAGTGTCATAAAAAATGTAAGAAACCTTGTTTATGCAAATTTTAGCAATTTTTGAAAAGGCCATTTTGGAAATAATTAGGACTAATGGATGTAGGAATCCAAAAATTAGCCGAATTAACCTTAGTTAATTAGTGAGTAGGTTTATTAGATAGAAAGTGATGTGTGTAGGATAGCATCTAGGTTGGCTTTAGGATTAAATAAAATAAAATTTAATTTAATCATGGCTTAGTAGAAATAAAGAATGTAAGGGAGTTATATAAATTAAAAATTTATTTAAAAGGGGAATGTGGAGGAACGTGTATTAAATTAAATTTAATACATTATGAAAGGTAGTATTTAAAAATAATTCAAATACTATAATTAGTGAATTTATTTAATTAAATAAATATATGAATTTAACAAATATGATTAATTAAAAAATTAACTATAATGTTATTTGGGGTCATTAATTTAATTTAATTTAATTAATGTTAAAAGGATGAATTTAGGTGTCTACAATGTCTTTGCACTAGACAATGACATGGGCCATGACAACACACTACTATGTGTGTAGATCAAATTGATCTTGATTTGGAAGTTGTCATCTACAATTAGGCTTCATTCCTCTATTAAAGATTGGATCTAAAACATAGAAATCAAGGCAACAAAGTTCTTCCACCTAAGATGTGGTAGTAGATCACATTTAAAAGCAATCTGCTTTCAGACTCACATGAGAAAATGGGTCCCAAAAAATCCTAATAAGGATGACTTATAATTGGCAGCAACTATCAATCAACCTAAGACTAGGCATAAAAATGAATTCAAATCATAACAAGTAAATATCTCTCTTCTTGTCACTTGCCGCCCTCCTCTTAAATGTTGTCCTTTGGAAAAAAGTTATCGAAGAGATGTTAGTATCATAGGGTCAAGGACTAAGTCAATTCTACTAGTCATCCTATTGATTTCGGAAGCATCTTTATTATCTCAAGTATAGGTTCTTTTGCAATTGAGGTGTTAGTTTACCTAACCAAGGGGATAGCAAAGATGAGATTGATAAAGGATCTAATGACCCTCACTCGTATTGTGTCATCTTTTACTTGAAAGAATTTGGAATTTTAGAGTGACAATGCATAATCCAATCATCTTCCAAGGCTTTAGGTCACACTCAAAAGGCAAAATGGAGGGTTGTCAAGGAGACAATTAAACAAAAAAGGTCGGAAGAGGCATTAGAAAAAATATTTAGTTAATATCAAGGAATACATTTTGAGATCTAAGGGAGGGAAATCGCCTCCCTTGGAAGGTAATGTTCAAGAAAATCACATGGAATGTCACAAGCTTAAACACCCCTGACAAGTAGTGCACAACCAAATGGTACCTAGAAATTTTGTTGGATGACATAGTTTTTTTACAAGAACTAAAATTTATTTAAATGTGGCAAAGCATTTCTCAAAATATTGTAAACAATAGAATGTCCTTTTCAAAGTGTTGTTAGTGCTTCAAATAAGTTGGGTATTCTTTTGAAGGCTACCAAATTCTTGTTCTAGAAGATGGATAAATGTCAAAACTGGATGTTGTGTGGAGTGAAAGACTTGTGCTCAAACTTGGTGTTTATGATTTTTAGCATTCTCAAACATGTTCACCACAATAAAAAATTTCATATGTGACAAGTTTTCCCAAGTAAGACTAAAGAGGTGAATCATTGTAAACTATTTCTACATGGTGACTTCATTGCCATCCTAAAACTAAGCAATAAAAGTAGTAGATTGAACAAGGTTAATAAAATGATTATTGACTTCCAATAATTTGTGGAAAAGGCCTATTTATGTCAGTGCACACCAAAGAGGTTTACTTGGACAAATAGACATTTTTATGTTCATAAACATCTCAGAGAGGCTCAACCACTTTTTGTTTACATATAATTGGCTCTAAGCTATTTGCATCCCTAATTCTTCCATTTTCCCTATCGCCTCCTCCGATCACTTATATTTAACCAATTACAACTCTTGTGAAAGGCTACTTTGGGTTCAAATGTATGTGGTTTAGGGATCTATAAATTTGATTGGGATTTTTGAGCATTGGTGGAGAAATTTTATAGGTGAAAGAGGAACTATCAATTATGTCTTTACTAAGAGATTGCAGTTTATTGAATACAGATTTTAAGAATTGAATAGGACTTGCTTTGAGAATATTTTCAAAGAAGAAAAAAAGAATGGAAATTGAGATGGCACCTCTTAATGAAATATTCATTTGAAATGAGATTTTTTTGGAAGATTTTAAAAAAGAGAACACTCTTCAAAAGGATCATGTCTAACTACTTGTAATAGAGGAGTTTTACTAGAAGGATAAGGCGACAGGGACCTAGCTAAATGTCAATGACTTGAATATAAAATTCTTCTATTCCTTGACTAGGTTAAAAGAATGCATAATAGAATTAAAGATATTATGTAGGCAGATAGTAGAGTTGCAAGCAATAGGAAAAAGTGGACCAAGGAGTGGTAAGCTTCTTCAAGTAATTGTTCTCTCCAAACGGGGTGGTTGATTACCAATTGGATATATCCTACCTTGACACTATATTTCCAAGTGTATTGAATACGATGGAAATGAAATGTTGATGTCCTTTTTTTCCTAAGTGTTAGAGCGATCCCAACCTATAAATAACTTTCACAATCAGAGAAAGACAAATAATTTTTTAATTATACAAAATATATTGAGATATTAAATTGTGAATGTAAAATGGCCTTCTTATATAGGAAAGGTGTGGAGATGATTAAACAAATGAGATGAAAGGATAGATAGAGAATAGGTAAAACTCAACCACATAAATACAAATATTAAATCATGATGCTAAATCCTTAAGTTGGACTTCAAATTGACATAATGGACCTATAATGAATACTATGTTTCCTACAGAAAGTCAAAATACTAGGAAAAGAAAGTCAAATACGTAAATTGAGGCTTAACTCATCAAGGGGCATCCCATCCTCTACAACATGTCTCAGGACCTCGATCCTCGTCGGCTTCAATGACTTTCATCGTGGTATTTTATTCATCCTTCACAAAAGAAAACAAGTGATAATAATAAGAATGAGATTTTCACAAGGTAACACTCATATTTAATATCACTCTTAGGTTACTTTTTACTTTTTAGGCTTATCTTTTTGTTTAGTCATTTAATGCACACATTTACTAGATCGGCCATAACTTGAGTTAGAAAGCTCCAATTTCCACACCGTTTGTTGCAATGGAATCATGACTCAGTTTATTAACTATTTAAGTGATTTTTGAAACATTTCAAGTTCATTCTGAATGGTTTTGATAAGAATTTTATCAACAAAAGACTCTCATAATTTGTTATGGTATATATGATTCTCTATTTCACTTTCCTGATAACAAGCCAAAACATGGGGCCATATAGCTACTTGTGAATTTTATCATTTCTCTAGTAACCCCTAGGTGATTTATGGTTTTTCATTATCACGTGGTTTTAAAAGGTTGTGGTTCCTAACGTTCTCTTGTAGGAATTGTGCACTAGGGGCTTTGATATATACTTTTCATTTACTGATTTCTTGTACTTTAACTTGTATGTGCATGTAGTGTCATATACCGCTAAAGTGGAGGTTAAATGTATCATCCTAAATTGTAAGTACCTAAGTGGTTCATAACTTCATGACTGTTTAGCACCTACCTTACTATGTTTTCATTATAGATTGCATGCTAGGACTTCATAATTGTACTTGAAGCATACCTAATTCAAATATGGGTCCCTGATCTCTCCAAAATTGTTAAAAATTGAGGTGGGACATTATTTCTAAGTGACCTCCTCTATTTTTCATCCAATAAAAAAATTCATTTCATCTCCTAGACCCTATTTGACCTTTTATGGCTTTAGAATACAATCCCAACATCGTAATGAATTGTTTATACTTATCTTGCATTTACTATCTGACCAAGACCCCCATACCAAATTTTGGCATGTTTAAGGTGGGACAAGTCACCAAAACTAACCTATCCCAAGGGATTTGAACCTATATTTGGGGTAGGGTCCTGTTTGGAGGTATTTGTAGGGTTTTGAGATCTATAGTCAGCCTACTTAATTCTATCTCTGATTTTTTGTATAAAAGTAACCCTCACACTTCATTTTGGTAAGATGAAAGCAATTTCAAGGTTGAAGCCCCAATTTGAGGACATCCCATGAAGTGAGGACTTGTTATCAAATGTTGCAACAATTTCTATCAACCATCTACATTAATTCTCAAGCATCCAAGTATTCAAGATATATTTTCAACACCATGAAGACACAACTTGATCATGAAGATGGTTAGGAGATCACTGACTGATGATTGGCTTTTACTCTTCCTTTTATGGTTGGGTATGATTTCATGTTATTTTTAGATCTATATATTTGTGCTTTATAACTAGGTGGTCATGTTTCAAATCTATGTTTATTTGCATACACTCAATCACACATTGATTGCATTCATACTAGGGTTTCACTCTATCATACATGGGGTAGATCTAGTTACTTTATTTATGTATTTAGCTCATAAAAATTTATACATACTATAGATTCATGAGCATTACACATTATCTCTATCACATAGGCTATTTGTAGATGTTGGAATCACCAAAATGGGGGGTTGACCAAGGCAAACCCCTATATAGAAACACACACCAAAAAAAAATCTTAGATTTGCAGGTCCAGACATTCCCAGATTGAGTTACTAGTTCAAAAAACCCTCTCTGATACAAAGACAAATCCACTATGAGAATTTGAGTAGAAAAGTTCAGGTATAGGTTAAAATTGGACATGTCCCTCCTTATTTTCAGGGGTAGAGGGTTTTAGATCCTTGTGTGCTAGATCTGTAGAAACGTCTCATTCTGAGACTTGTACAGTCAGAAAATTTGGATTCTAAGTGCAATTCCTCCTTCTTATTTCCAAGTACATTTGTTCTTCCCCCTTTTTCCTTGTACATAACTTGCTTTATTAGATCAGATATGTTATTTCATTTCCAAATCATAGCAACAAAGGAATAGAAACCCTAAAAGTATAGGCCTTGTATTGGCACTCTTCTCCTTTGATTGTGTTAATCAGGTTCACTTTATGGTAGTTTCATATTCTAATGTGTGCCATGAATTGGTTAATAGTAGCTTCTATGTTGCTTACCATTTTATACATAATAGTTTTCAATAACATATTCTACGTTCCATATATTATTGTTATATGTTGCAATATAAGGAATGTTTAATGACCATCTTGTCATTGCCTTGTATTTTATTGATGAATGATTATAATTACAATTACTTTTTGTAAATCATAACCAGGTGAAATGAAAAATAAGATGAATTCAAGATATACTAGCTCTTGACAATGATTGATAGGCAGTAGCATGTATATCATTCAATCCAAGTACTTTGACATGTGGCATCAGTAATTGTCTAATAATCAAATTATTAATAATCTAATACAAGCAACAAAGAGTAGGGATGGTATCATTCAATGCAAATTCTTTAAAATGTGACTCCACTAAATGTGCGAGAATTAGATAGGTTGCACATTCTTTGTTCCTGTAATTTTGAAGTGTTTATATATATATATATATATATATATATATATATATATATATATATATATTCAAAGATGGTTCATTCCAGAATATTTATTTTTGGGTGCATTTGTAGTAAAAGTTTGAGTATTTGGCAATTAGTATTAAGGCGTGCCATAATTTTAGCAATGTTCTTAGAAAAAAAATCTCTTAGAGCTTCATTTGATATGTTAATTTCCTGGTTTAATGTGATATATAACAATTTTATTTCCAAACTTTTTTTATGTCTATAATACAATTTCTCCATTTTTACTACATATTTAATTTAGATAGAGTCTCTCCATTTTTAAAAATCTCTTATGCTTTTGAGAAACCCTATAAAAACTAGATCTACACAATAAGACTTTTAAAAAGCATGATTGATATTCTTTAATGGAACACATAAAAATGACCACCTGAAATTGAAAGAAAAGAATAACAAATCAAAAGAAATCATGAAACCCTATGACAAATGCAAAAACACCATGTAAACTAGATACAAGGAAAATAAAAAACTAATTAAAATAACTTCATATAATTGAAGTCCAAAAAAAAGAAAATAATAAAACCCATTGATTCCCCGTGTTTCTTTGAAGATTACAAAAAGTCACATAAGTGTAAAGAATCAATAGATAAAATGGAAAACCTAGAAATTCATTTTGATCTCTTATACTTTTCCTTTGCACTATATATCTTGTTGTGATAGGGTTTGTTCATTTGCTCGACATATCTAATTCCACTGGGTTTTGCCATTTCTTTTGACCTCTACTCATTTTCCTTTCAATTTCACTCTTTCATATGATATACAATAATTTTATTTTCAAACTATAAGACATATGTACATGTATAAAAAATTTGAAACACCCCTCATCAAATTAGGTGGTAATTTGCATTTAATTGGATGTGATAATATATTTTCTGTTTACAGGAACTAATTTTATAAAGCTAAAAATTAATATTCATTAAATGTAATTTGTCATCTAATTTTCTTGATGCTATTTCAGAATGACTTGAAGTCATATGTATGTACACCAAGGCTTTTAGGTATGAAATCAATCATTTTCCTAGAGCTTTGTCCATTAAGTTGTGATAAAAACAAGCAATGCAAAATGACATTTAACTCAACCAATATTGTTTAAGATTTATTTTTTCAAACATATATGTATGTGCTATAGTTTATAAATTTGTGCATATTCTAAAACAAATCTAGCATTGACGAGAAGCGTTAGGTTGGGATAACTCATATTAACACAACTTTTATTGGGTGCAATTACACATAGCTTTGAGAACTTGGTAAGTAGTATTTAAGAATTGTACAAGGCATTCTTGATGCATATCTTATTTCAAATATTTAATCAGTAGCTAGGCACTAGTCTTTAGCTCATGATATTGCAGAGCAAAAACATTTTTTAACATTTTATATCACATATCTCAATGGTTGAATGTGAGAATAGAAAGAAAATAAGAAAAAAATATTGCCAATAATAGAAATAATGGATCCATATTTCAAAGAATTTGCATGAACTCATATCAATCACATTGTATGACAGTTATTATAAACATTTATGAATTGTATAGTTGTAATACCCCCAAAATGGGTTATAGGACCATTGACCTCCTACATTGACAAATCGATCGAAATCGACACAAAAGTCCTAACCAAAGGTACATCAACACATCAAATCATCGAAACCCTAATCAATTTTATCTTAATTTTGCATCGAGGAATATTCCTAATTTTCCTAATTATCTTTAATTGAATATTATTTGGCGATAAATGTCATTATTTATCCTAAATTTGATTAATTAAATATGATAAATATTTAATTAATTAGGTTTAATTTTGCCACTTAATTATTTAATTAGATTTAATTTTATTTATTCCTAATTAATATTATTTTATTTTGACAATAAATCAAAAATCCTACAAATAATTGATTAAATTCTTATTTAATTAATTAAATCAAGTTGTCAGATTTAATAATATAGTCTTGGAATAAAGTTTGATTTAATAATTGATTAACCCATAAATCGATTATTTTAATTAAAAAATCAGTTAAGTTGAGAATAATTCATTTGAGTTATTAAATTAATTCATAATTATCCATGCACATTCAGAAAAGCAGTTAAACTTTAAATAAGTAAATCAGTTCAATTTGTTATCTTTTTTGAACTCAACATCTATTGTGAGTTGAAAAGCTGATCTAAACTTCGATTTAAGTTAAAAAGATGTTTTTGCATGATTTTGTGAGTTAACTAATTCTAATTTCCTAATAACTCAACAATCAATCTGAGTTAATCAGGACGAAATTTTTGGATTTCCATGAGCTTTCAAAAATCTTGGATTTCTATATAAACAAGGGTCAGCCCTTCACAAAGGATCTTCTTCAATCTTCGAATCCTTCAACTTGGAGAATCACGCTTTTGTGAACATGTGATTGCGAGATTTTTGTAATTTCATTCATTGTTTTCAAATCTATTTTTCATAGCATGGCATATTGTTGTTAGATTCAATTGCATTCATACCAATTTAGATCAAGTTTCATATCAAGTTTTTCATCATATTGCATAGAAAATCCAAAAATATAGATTAATTTGCATTCATTTTCATCCATCTTTCATCATTTAAATCCTTTGTTTAGGTATTGCATTGTCACTGATCTCGGTCATAATCTGAGAATATCAAACTCATACCTACTAGAAGGCAGTAAATCACCTGGTTAGCATAGTTTATTTATTTGCAGATTTCTTGATTTGCTAACCTCTAATGTTTTACTGAAGTGTTGTGTCTTCAGCTAGGTAAAAAATTTGCATGCACATTTTTGGCGCCCACCGTGGGGCCCTAAAATGGGTTTCACTTTTTGATTCTATCAATTTATGATCATTTTCTTTCAAGCTTCAAATTTTAATTTTTTTTTTCCGTCCATATAGTTTCATACAATATTTTAGAAAGTCGTTTCAGAGTCCCCTGGTTGTTGTACAACATACAACATTCTGGATTGTCATATGGGTTGTTACGTATAGTTGTTTGGAAGCCACATTGTTGTATGATAGTATACCCATCATCATATCATTTCCCAATTATCGTATGAGAATTGTAGAAACTCGTACGAGTTTTCATGCTAGTTTTACATAATCGTATCAAATTTTTTAGCAGATTTTGGAGTTTTTGATTTCAGATTTCTGCTAACAGCTAATGTTAACGATTGATACTTGTTGTTTCTGATCATTTTTGCTCGCGAGAAAAATCAATAAGGATAAAATTAAGGTAAAATCTACTAAGTGCGTTGTGTGGGATCTAAGGTATTTCGTTACATCCCTATAACACTTTGATTTTGGGAAATAAAATGAACCTCCCACATGTTTAGTTTGAGTGTTTTCTTGCTTTCATAAATCACACGTTCATTTTGGGCTCTAAAAAGAATCTAGATTTGCTTTCTTGCATATCTATTACACATAGTAATTAGGCCCTATGAGCACTATTTATGGAGTTCTTGAGAGAGTGGGCTTCATTCGCTTATTTTGCATGCGAAGCTCTTCACGAAGATAGATCCCCTTGTAGGTAGGGAGGATTTGTTATCATCTCACGGTCTTACTTGGTTTAGTCTTCAATTTTGATGGTATGTTCTCTCTTGGTCCCACTTAGAGAGCTCGGTAGTCATTCTTGTTGACATACGAACCTTGGTGAGGTGGTTTCAATTTAGCATGTCAATCAATCTGTTTGCCATGTTTTGGTGAAGTGAAGAGGCTAGAGGATTATGCTTTGTTCCCTTTTTGGGCAACATCAGAAACTCATATCCTTGAATCTGAACTAAGTCCCCATGTGGCTCTTTTTGTGAGTCTCCTTATTAGATAGGGTTAACTGTAGTGGACATTATCTTTATTGGGTCAACCACATGGACAGAACCTCAAGTGATAATAGCCATTTTCATCGTGGTAGCAGCAACCGCTATATAAATGTCCTTGTGGAAGAAATCTCCATAGGTGTAGTTTCTTGTTGGGCTATCAGATCTCCTCAGCATCTCTGATTAATTAAATTCTCAAAATGTGTCAAAACCCTAGTGCACCTAGATTGGAGTTCGCCCTCTTGAGATTACAAAAGTTGCAGAGTTGACCATTACTACGAACCCTAGTGTCACCAATTTTTTATTTTCTAGGACTATGTGCATGATTGCAAAACATTTTGAGAACATACACAAGCAAAATTCTTAGGGGATAGAATATTACGTCACTATTCTTGTTCATGTGTAAGGTTGCTTTGTCCCTTGCTCATTGTTTGAAGATAATTTGCTTGCTTGAAATTCTCGGATTGTTGTCTTGCGTGCCTAATCTAGCTAATGCATCTAGTTGGTTATTTAAAATGAACAAACCCAAGACAAACCACTATGCAGATCTACATAAACCCAGACAGAGAAATTTACAATCAACTTGATATTGAAAATACCAAAAATCTGAAAAACTTGAAAAATCTGAAGAAGAATCATTTTCTAGTGTTTACTGTCATCCTGAAAATCTAAAAGTCGTACGAGTTTTTGCATATTGTCATATCAGAACCCCCATAAAGTCATATAGGAAGTCCTATATTTTTGTACGAGTGTTGTCCATAAATCTTAAGCAAAATTGAACCTTGGAGTTGATTGTCGTACAAGCTTTGCAAATTGTCGTATCAGACCCCATCCTGACTCGTACGAGCCTGGAGAAATTTGTATGAGATTTAATTCAAACTTGTCAAAAAGCCTTCAAATTTGTCAAGAATTCAATCATTATAGTCAACCATCAGATTCTATCAAAAAATTCACTATGTCAGGAACAAAGCAGAAAAACTAGAAAATCCAACTATTTTTCCTAAAGTGGTATCTGGAGTTTGATCTAGCCCTCTGATTTTTTTTATTTGAATCCCATTTTATCTTGTGTCAAAACCTTGTCAACATTATTTTCAATCCTCAAAATGGATAAGTGTTGCGATCTCGTGTTCGCTATCTTTTGGGCATCTACCATACATCTAGGGCACAGTATCCTACATTTGCATCCAATCAGTCTTTTCATCAATCGACCAATCCAATCTTGACAAGGTTGCATCATTTTATTTTTCCTGAATCTAGTCATTCATTAGTTATCTTAATCTAGCTCTTTCAATTCACTCGAGGTTAATGGTGGAAACCAGAGCTTCCTCACACATAAAACCTAGAGAAGAACCAAAATTATCACCTTTATCTTATTACGTTGTTAAGTCCATTAATCAACCTTATGATACAACTCGGTATGAAGAAGACGCTCTAGGTAATCTCCATCTAAAAGAAGGTTTTTCTAATCTCCTCAATCAACCCACAGAGGTAATCAATCAACTCCACATCCAACAATCCCTGGTAGTCCTCACAACACCACAATGTCTCAAAGAGGAGCAAACCAAGGTTCCCAAGGTCACCACTCTAATCATGGTGGAGATCCTGAACCAACACCATGTTACAAGTAGTAGTTATCATTGCATCAAAAGATTAACCTATTAATATTTGATACAACCACTAGACTTATAGAAGACACATGAGGTGGTTAAGCCATGTCACAAATCTCGAGGGGAGCGCTGACCATTTTACCAACAATCTCCCCCTCAGCATTACCTGAGGGGATTTGAACCTATGACCAAGCTCTGATACCACTTGTTACAAGTAGTAGTTGTTGTTGCATCAAAAGATCAACCTGTTAATGTTTGATATGACAACTAGACTTATAGAAACACAAGAGGCAGTTAAGCCATGTCACAAATCTCGAGGGGAGTGTTGACCATTTTTCCAACACACCATCTGAAGTTGAGCAATATAGAAATGATGATGACTTCTGAAGATTGATGAAACATTTATTGTAGGAAGAGAAAGAGGCCTATTTCTTACAACTAGCTCAACAAGGGGCCAAACTTTCTCAAAAATTTAATGTCGAGAATATCATCACACAAGAGGAAGAAACTCCCATCATAGCCATGCTGAAACAGATGCATTCCATGCAAGTTAAGCTGAATAAGCTGGAAAAAGAGAAGGAACCTAAAGAATTCTCTATGGAGGCTCTATGCCCCTTTCCATTCGATAAAGAATTATACATGCCACCATTCCCAAAAAGAGTGGAGATACCAAAACATGACAAATACAATGGAAACTCTAATCCCCAAGATCATGTCAGGGAATTTTGTACTCAATCCATGGAGTTTATGCATGAATCAACCTACTTAATGCATCTTTTCCCACGATCTCTGGGAGGAACAACCATTCATTGGTTCTCTAAAATGCCTCCAACTATCAAAACATTTGAGGAGCTAATCAAACTATTTTATCAACAATAATCCTACAATATCTAGCATCTGATCACCATGATCGATATCTGCAATATGAAACAAAACTCAGGAGAACCCTTCCTGACCTTCCTGAAATGATGTAGGAAGAAGTTTTCACTATATGCTCAACCTATTTTGGAAACTGAAAAACTCGAGATCTTCATCAACAATCTGATTCTGGAACTCAATTATCATCTGTAAATGCAAAATAATACATCCTTTGATAAAATGGTAGATAATGCCATCAAAATTGAAAATGTGCTTGTTCAAAAAGGAGACATATCGTTTCATAAAGAAAATAAGTACGAGTCAGGATCTAGTTCCAAAAACAAAGATAAAGTCAAATTCTAGAAAAATAACAAAGATGTTGTAATGGATGGTGTTGTCGATCACGTTAATGTTCCATCAAAGGCACCAGTATTCAATCTTACCGTTGGCACCCAAGCCATAAAAGCTTTTGAACAAAAGGCATCTGAATCTTCTAAAAAGTCTAATGACTATAAACCATGGGTTACAAAACCAAAGTGTGAGTTCACTCCTTTGGGTGAGTCCTTAGAATCTACCATGAAAATAATATTGGCAAACAAAATCATCACATTGCCTGAAATAAAACCATATGATCCTGAAGTTAAACCTAAATGGTGGAAAGAGACCGATTTCTATGACTTCCATCGAAACAAGGGTCATAAAACCAACAACTTCATGCACTTGAAGCATCCCATTCAAGACAAAATTGATGATGGACAAATTGTGATTGACAACCATAAAACCAACAAAGATCATACAACATTCACAGAACCATTTCCGAAGCATAATCAAGGAGATTCATCTTCTCAACCTAACATGGGTGAAAAAGTCAATTACGCTTACTCTAGAAACAATGTTGTCATAAACATGGTTGAACCATGCTTATCTGAACATTGAAATGTCATCACCATTGTAAGAAAGGATAGAGAAAATCAATCAACAAATGCAGTAACTCGATCACAAGCTCAGGTACATCTACAAGGACAAAAATCGGGTTCATCAAATGCCCCTAAGGTGCCTTTCAATCTTTCATCTGCTTCTAAACAAAGGGCTACCTCAAAATCATCAAATCCTAAAGAGACCAGACCAATATCATACAATATTGTCCAACAACTCCAACATACCAATGCAAAAATATCCATGTTTGAGTTGCTTCGGATATCTCTTGCTCATAGGGCTATTATGGATAAAGCTCTACTTGGTTCCAATGTTCCTGACAACCTTGATCTAGACAGATTTGAGACTATAGTTGGTCATTTTACATCACCCCAGTATATCTCCTTTTCAGAGGAAGATGACAATTCACTGAGTCATCTACATAACCAGCCCTTGCACATTGAAGTCTTAATCCAAAACCGTCATGTCAAACATTTGTTGATAGATGGAGGTGCTAGTCTAAACATATGTTCTTATAAATTGGTCACATAACTAGGATTATCAGAAGATGCTATTGATCCTAAAAAGAAGATAACCATAAAAGCATATGATGAACAATAAATATCTTCCAAGGGAACAATTGTACTACCTATCATAACAGGACCAGTTATCATAGACATCACCTATCAAGTTCTGGATCTTCCATTGGCCTACAACATTCTTCTAGGGAGACCTTGGATACATGAAATGCAAGCTATTACATCAACATACCATCAATGTGTAAAATTTCCTTATGATGGAATAGAGGTAACAATTCCAGCTGACATATCTACATCTTGCAATGCCTTGAAAGAGAGTGCTGACAAACTAGTTCCCCATAATAGAGAATCTTCCACTAAGCAAAAAGACATTGCATCTACATCCAAGATGGAAGACATTTCCAAAGAGGTCAAAATCAAGGACACAGGCATGGGAGAATATACTATGGAACCAATCCTATCTCTAACATCTCTCCCGGTCTCACCTAAATCTTATGGGCAACCTTTAAAATAGACAAAACAAGCATCCAAAAAACCTCAAGCTATCTATAATGGAAGTTTTGTCACAAAGAAAGTGTCCAAACAAGATTTTGAAGAGGAAGAAGTTGTGCTTGCATGGTTGTACAAAGATGACTCTCAATTAGTGCAAAAATGTGACTACAAATCAAACAAGATTCCTTCAAAGTCATATGGACCAGGTCACAAACTCATGTCTAAAATGGGATACACAGGAAAAGGACCTCTATGAACAAAAGATAAATAAATCATACAACCTATTTGTGAGGCCTCAATCCGAGCCTATCATAGCCATCCAGTTCAGCATTTGAGATAGACATATTTTATGATTATATTTTAATGCTCTATGTATTTTACTGATACTTTATGTTATGGTTTAATCACTTTAGTAGTTTGATGCACATTATATTATGATTGGATGATGATTATTGAGACATCAGTTTAGAACTTACATGTGTGTTCTTAATTATGTTTAATGAATGAATTATGATGTCATGAGGATATTTAATTTTCAAATTAAATTATATATGTATGCAATGATTATGTTTCAAGTTTAATTTAGTGTTGAATTGTATATTTCATGATGAGATGTATGTAGGTTATGGATGAATGATTATTGTCATGTGAATTATGAAATGACAGATGAATTATCTTGATTATTAATGTTATGAATTTACATGTTTTATTCCCTTGGACTACTGATATTGGACTTGAGTGTGTAGGGAAATAGGCCATGGTAAATTCGGGGAACCATCGCAGAGACTAATGTGAAAATCCGTTTGAGCCAAGGTTGCTTCTAGTGAGAAGCCAAAAACCTCATTGTAATGTATTTAATTTGTAAAAGTATGGTGCATGAATGTAATTGATTTATATGTTAATTGTAAATGTTATTTATTTAAGAATGCCCAAGTGGATATGCCACATGGCTTGTGATGTGTCTTTTTTTTGTTTGTGTCACTTGACACATGTGTGTGTACTTGTGGCCATGACATGTCCACTTGGGGATTGGTTGAACACCAACTTGGGAAGGTACCCTTTAGGATCCCCATGAAAATCACTTGGTTAGAGAGCTTGAGGTTTTGTCTTATCAATGAATTTCGAATTTGAGCTTCATATGAGTTTTTGGGAGGCTTAAAAGGTGTCTAGGGAAGTGTTAGGGCCATTTTTAGTAAGCCCACTTGATATACCTATGGGTAAGGGACATTTTTAACCATAGAAAAACCCTGTGTTGACCAAAAGACCCCTCCAAAAATTTAATTTTCAAAATGGACGAAAATCAACTTTTGAAGCAAGGTCTTGAGTAGAGTTTCATTCAACATTGATACAAGTCTTTGGTCCACTTTTTGGGCAACCTTTTTAGGAATCCTTATTTGGAAACCTTGTAAGAAGCTTGGGAAGGTCATCCAATTAGAGTGAGATCCTATCCCTAGGAGAGTGTGTGGAGGCCTTTTTAGAGGGGACTCTTCTTTTGGAAGAGTTTGACACCCATTCTCTAGATTTGGAGACTTAGCTATTTTGGAGAGGACTTTGGGAGGTGGAAAAGCTCTTCATCAACTTTATTCCATAAGCTTGGATCAAGGTTGGTGGAATTCTTCACTTTGTTTGTTTTTGTTTGCATGTTGAGAGAAAGAGCTCTCATGTATGTTATTCTTGTATGCAAAATTTAGTTATTATGTTTGTTGTAGTGTATGTGTTGAGAACTTGTTATTTTTGTGATAATGGAGGATTTGTGAATCTTAAGTTTTGTTGTAGTGTTATTTCCTTTGTGTTGTGAAAGTGTAGTTTTTATGGATGTTATGAGAATCATGAGCTTGTTGTTGAGCATGATTTCTTAGCATTGTAAATGTGTAGTTTCATTTGTTGGTTCTTGAAGTTTTCTTGTATGTGATATAATCTTTTGTTGAGGGAGTTCTCAAGGCCATACTCACCCTTGGGAGGGAAGAGTAGCCTTGGGGGTGAAGGGTGTAGAGTCTCTCATTAGATAGGAGAGGGATGAAACATGGATGTATGGGCTCCATGTAGCCATCTCTATTATATGTTTTGTATATTGGGGGTCATAAGGAGTTTGTTGAGATTGTATTTGTGGTGAAAGATTCATGATGAGGAAGCCAAGTGATGGCTTATCTCTTATCATGAGATGTGTTTTCTCCCCTTCAAATGGTTCCACCTTCACCCCTCTTGTTTTTTTTGAGTCATTTTGAGACTCTTTGTGTTAGCCTTGGAAGGGAGATTTCTTTATGTTTTATGTTGTATGTTGTTATTATTGTGGATTGCTTGATTGTCTTCTTGTCTTTGTGATGGTTCCCCTAGCTCGGGGGTGGCTTCATAGAAGCCTAGGTTGGGAGGTGAGCACTCCTTGGCCTATGTATTTTTGGATTACAGGATTTTGGAGCCATTAAAGACTTCATGGTTGGAGTTGAAATCTTGAAGAGTTGATGATATTTCATATTTGAGTTGGATCTCTTGTGTTTCAAGATTATTGTTATTGTAAGGGAGTTTTGTGAATCCCTTGAGTTCAATGTATTGTGTAATGGAGTTATCACTCCAAGTCTTGTATTTGTAACAAGTGTTGTTGCATCAAAGTTTGAAGAAATGAATGGTTGTATATTCCTCTTGAAAGGTTCATGTTTATTTTATGTAAATAATGTATGATGCACAAGGGAAATGCAAATGTATTATGTTGTTATTTTTTATAGTACTTCAAGAAATGAAATTGTAATAAAGATTATTAGTTTTCCTTGAGTTCTTTGAAATGGTCCTTGAAAAATAATAATGTTAGTGTTGTTGTTAGTGTATAATGAATAATGAAAGGAAGAGTTCACAAAATTCTTTTGTAGAAATCTCCTTAGTAATTGAATCATTAATATGTGAAAATAGTTATTCATGTTTATGCTCAAGTCATAGAAATATTGAAGTTTACAATTTCAAAGTTTAGTTGTTGCTTTTGAAAAAGTTTTATATTACAATCACAATTGCTTTTATGGCTTGTTGGAATAAATTCATATCACCTTAAATGAAGTAAGACAAAAAAAACTAAATAGGAAGAGAAATAAATCAACAAAGTGAAGAAAGAAACAAGTGAAGTAAAAAATGATTTTTTTTTGTGTAAATGAGACCTACAGGTCTCTAGAAAATGTATGGGAAAAGTTTCCCATACATTTTCCATTACACAGTCATTATTTTATTGTATTCCTTCATCCACTTGGCAGTAAAAAGAATAGTTTTTAAAATGCTATGACAAAAAGGAGAAAAGCCTATTCCTATTTTAGCTATGAAGCCTAGTCAGAGGGTGGGACCCACATGGGTTCCCACCCCAAAGGACCTAAAAAGGGCTTCTTTAATTAAAAAAAATGTCATATGTTAAAACCCATCTCTTAAAAAAAAGGCTACATAAAATAAATGGGACACTTTTTTTAATGCCCACGTAGGGCTTATAAGAAAATATGTGTAAAAAAAAATATTAAATAAAACTTTTTAAAAAAATATATATATATATGAAAATTTGGGGAGGGGTTAGGGGCCCCACACCCTGTACCCCCCTGGTCCCGACGGCAGGGCCTGCCACAATAGGTCTTCTGCGCATGGCAGCCTGCTACGGCAGACTTGTCGTGCCGTGTGGACCACCGCACTACGGTAGGGCCGCACGGCAGTCCCCCTCGGGGGACTTTAAAGGATTGTGACGTGGGGGGGGGGGGGTTAGAAAACCCCCTTAATAAATTTAACTTTTTTTATTTAATTTAATTATTATTTATTTTATATTAAATATTATTATTATTAATTAATATTAATAATAATAATTAATATAAGTAATTTTTATTAACCTAATTATTATTTATATTAATGACTATTATTAATATTAATTAATATATGTATTATTTGTTAATAAAAATATATTATTATTTAATAATAGTGTTAATTAATATATAATATTAATTAACACAATTTATTATTTAATAATTAATTCATTTAAATGTTATTAATAATCATAGTAATTAGATGATAATATATAATATGATTATTGTTTAATGTGTTATTTATTTATTGATAATAAATAATATTATTTATAAACTAATTAAAATATTAATTAATGTCTTATATTAATTAATATTTGTTATTCATTAGTCTTAGTATTCAATAATATATTTATTTACCTTGTTATGTAATAATTATATTAATTATTAAATACTAATAGTTAGTATAATTATTATTCAACAATTATGTCTTTATTTAAGCCATTTAAGGGTTTAGTGTACATAGCTTCTTTACAAGAATTATGGAGTAAACTATAGGAAATTTTAAGTTAAATTGTAACTTAAATTTTAGAACTAATGGAATTTGTAAAGCTATTAATTAGCAAATTAGTTTCGTATGTTATACTGTCAATACACTTTATATATATATATCTTAATGATCTAATGTAGTGTAATATTGACGTTAGGCCTAATTAAGGGTATTAGTATAATCATAATTCATTTTGGTAACCTACTTCTCCAATGATGACAAGATCAGGAACCAAACCTTTTCAAGTATGGTAAACCCACATGGTAGACAACCTAAGAAATCTAGTTATCATCACCTTAAGATGAATGTTCATTAGATCTGTACAAATTTAGTCCTTCGTTAACCTCTAATCATAAACTTATTTAACCCTTTAAAAAAAAAAGGTTGGTGTGTTTTTGAGTGAAATTTTATGGGCATGACACTATTGAACACCATGGGAGAACAAATAAGGAAACTACAGGAATTGGATATCACAAGAAGCCCTTCCACCTCAATGGTAACTCAGCTCATGTCCTAGAATAGATAAGTCCAACAATAGAAACTCAGCTAAAGGAAGAATCACAACAATCAGACAGTGATGATTCAAACACCACTGATCTTATTCCTTATGAATGTTTACCTCAAAACATACTAGATCTTCTTAAGGATGAAGAGAAACCTAAAGAAAATATCAACTTAGTAGATATACAAGAACCTACTACTGAACAAGAAGAAGGTAAACCTATCACAATAGATGAACATGACAGTGATTCTGAGACAGACTCCCATGAATATGAATTTTGCTCAGAATCTGAAGGTAACCCTGCTTGGGGAATCCGTCCAAATTTTGCACATGTTCTCAGATTTCCCAAAGGTCTAGATGAAGAATCAGAAGATGAATCAAATGACTATGAATGGGGAGTTATTCCAGAAGAAGATGAGCTTATCATTGAAAAACACATTGATGTCATTCACCAATATTCACCTAAATTTGACGTGAGTCTAGAGAGAAATGATGAACTTCACGAGTCTGATCCACCTACTGCTGAAGTGGAATCCAATAATGACGTTGAAATGATTCATGAACTGAACATTCTGAGTAGTAATATCACCTTTAAATTTGAGAGTCAGGTTAGGACCAATGATGACAACACTGTATGCATAAACACCCTTTCCCAATCCTCCCCTACATTGACTATCCAACATCCAGAGCTTATTGACCAAACATCTATCGATCCGAACCAAGATATCCATACCTTTCGAACTGACTATGCTCTTTCATATTATCTCAATGCAGTGGAACCTATGATGACTTCCATCAGTGAACCTAGCATTAGCATGAAAGAGTTAGATATCAAATATCTCAGTCAAAAGAACAAAAGAAAAAAGAAAAAGAGTTATGAGGGTGAAAACCACTTTGTGGCAGTCTCAGAACCTAAAATAGTAAAAACAAAAAATGTATTTGAAGGTGAAAACCTCTTTGACGTGCCTAAGGATGATATATTTAATGTCCTTCCAAGTCATTTACAAGACAGATCTCCAATGTTGATAGAACCAACTCAGTCTATTAATTTGGGTACAAGAAAGGAACCACAATTGATTAATGTAGCTCAATCTCTGTTAGATGAGGAGAAGCAAGCATTTACCAAGTTCTCAATAGAGAAGAGAATCAAATTTGCATGGAAATACTCAGATATGCCAGGGTTAGATCTCGATCTCATCATGCATCATCTTTCTATAGCTCCAGGAGTCAAACCTATTAAACAAAAGTTACGGAAGATGCATCCACATGTTGCACTCCTAGTCAAAGCTGAGCTAGAAAAGTTACTAAAAGCCAGATTTATTTGAGTCATAGATTATGCAGAGTGGATCTCAAACATAGCTCTTGTTTCAAAACTAGATAAATCTATCAGAGTATGCACAGACTTCAAAGATGTAAACAAAGCATGCCCTAAGGATGACTTTCCACTACCAAACATCGATATGATAGTGGACATGACTGCGGACTTTGAAATGTACTCTTTAATGGACAGTTTCTCTGGATACAACCAAATCAAAATTGCTCCAGAAGATCAAGAGAAAATAGCTTTCACATGTGCATGGGGTACCTTTTGTTGGAATGTCATGCCATTTGGTCTTAAGAATGATGGTGCTACATATCAACGAGCTATGACATCTATCTTCCACAATATGATGCATCGAACTATGGAGGACTATGTTGATGACACCTTAGCCTAATCAATGATCAGATCTGAACATTTGAATGACTTAAGAAAAATACTGGATAGAATGGAGAATTTTAGTCTCAGAATGAACCCTAAATAGTGTGCTTTTGGTGTCACTTTTGGAAAGCTCCTAGGCTATATTGTTTCAAAGAAGGGCATTGAAGTAGATCTTGCTAAAGTCAAGGCTATCATGGAGATGCAACAACCTAAAAATATCAGTCAAATGAGAACCTTACAAGGAAGGGTGCAATCAATCAAATGTTTCATATTTCAGCTAACAGATATATCACAACCTTTCACAAAGACATTACATAAAGGTGTGACCTTCTCATGGAACGAAGAGTGTGAAAAGAACTTCAATCATATCAAGCAATATTTGGCAAATCCTCCTATTTTGATGCCTCCTACTCAAGGGAAGCCATTTATTTTGTATGTCTCTGCCATAGATACATCACTAGGGGCATTACTAGCACAACATGATGAAAATAAGAAAGAGAGAGCTATCTACTACATCAACAGAACATTAGTAGCCTATGAGAAGAACTATTCAATGATTGAGAAAGCTTGTCTAGTTGTGATCTTTGCATCACAGAAACTGAGACATTATATGTTGGCTCATACAACACAATTAATAGCTAAGATAGATCCATTGAAATACTTATTGAGCAAAGCTGCCCTCACGGGTAGACTAGCTAAATGGGTGATTCTATTGAGCGAGTTTGACATAGAATATGTTGAAAGGAAATCTATCAAAGGCCAAGTCATTGCAGATCAGTTTGTTGAAGCACCAATGTTTGATTATACACCATTATAGATGGAATTTCCTAATTCATCCATCATGCACATATCTTCTAGGACTTGGTGTCTTTTCTTTGATGGATCTTACACATAATGGATTTGGAGCAGGCATATTGTTCATAACACCACAAGGTTACTCAATACCTAAAGCATTCAAAATAAAATTTCCTTGCACAAACAATATTGTTGAATATGAAGCTTTACTTAATGGCATGAAGATAGCAATTGAGTGGCGAGTGACAGAGTTGCGCATTCGTGGAGACTCACAGCTAGTCATACACCAAGTCAATGATGTTTACCAGATAAAATATGAGAAACTTGTTCCATACAAACACATGGTAGATGACTTAAAGAAGTATTTCATCTCAGTCACTTTTGAGCAAATTCCTAGAATGGAGAATAAGGCTTTTGATGCTATGACAATGCCATCATCTCTATTATAGTAGCCTGAACATGAGCTATGTTATGAGTTCCTGGTGGAAGCACTGTCATTTCCTGCATACGATTCCCCTAAAACCCGCATGGTCTGCATTGTTGTTGGTCATGATTCTTCCAGATACAAACACCTTTTCTCCTACCTTCAAGAACAAATCATCCCTGATACCTTCAACCGCCATGAGAAATGATACCTTATCTGAAACTCATCCTGATATGTCATCATCGGTAATGATTTGTATGAAAGTCTAGATGGTACACTTCTTAGGTATTTAGAATGTGAGGAGTCTCAATTAGCATTAGAGGAATTCCACGACGGTATATGTGGATCACATTCCAATGGTTTAACACTAGCTCAAAAAATTATTAGGGCTGGGTACTATTGGCCTAAAATGGAAAAAGAGGCTATCAAATATGCTAAGAACTGTAAAAAATGCCAAGTGCATGGTAACTTAATTCATGCACCAGGGAGAGAATTGATTCCCTTTACTAAACAATGACCTTTCCAACAATGGGAGTTTGATTTTATAGGGGCTATATATCCACATTCTTCCAGTGGACATACTCATATCATTACAACTACAGATTATTTTACAAAATGGGTAGAAGCAGTTCCTTTGACTCAAGCAACTAGCAAACAAATTTCAATGTTCATTCTGAACTATATCATTTTTCAATATGGGATTCCACATTCTATAGTCATAGATAATGGTGGCTAATTCAAGATAAGGATGTAGATTCCTTGTGCTCTAAATTCAAGATTACACAACATTGGTTGTCCATATACTATCCTCAAGGAAATGGGCAAAAAGAAGCATCAAACAAAAATATGTTGAAAATCCTACATTGCACAGTTAATAAAATAGGAAGAGAATGGCATCTCATGATTAATTCAACTCTTTGGGCCTACAGAAAAAGTATCTGAACGCCCACTGGGGCTACACCATTTGATTTAGTTTATGGGTTTGAAGCGGTGCTACCTATTGAGGTTGAAATCCCATCACTAAGAATCAGAATGCATGGTCTAGTAACTGATGATGATTACAGAGTATCTAGGTTGCAATAACTTGAACTACTAGATGAGCACAAAAAAGCTGCATATGATCATCTTAGAGTATATCAGAAGAGAATGTCTAGAGGCTACAACAAGAAAGTCAGACACAAAGAATTTCAAGTTGGCAATCTAGTCTTGAGAGAAAATCCTAAAAAATAATCCTATAGAGAGCGCAGGGGGAAGTTTGAACCCAACTGGTTGGGTCTCTTTGTTATCACTGCTACTATTGGCTCTAGAACCTATAATCTCTCAAAAAATGAAGGAGAATAGCTCTGAGAACCAATCAACGTTCTCCATCTGAAGAAATTCTACACCTAAGGCATTCAGTCTATGGTAAAATGTCCTGAAAAAATTAGAAAAATTAGAAAAAGTCATGAAAAAATGATCATCCTAGTGAAAACCTAGCAATAGGCGCCTTGATGTATCACAAAAAAATACAAAAAATGAAAAATACAAAAAAATTGAAAAAGAGGAAAAATACAAAAAAAGAAAAAGTGCCTTGGTGAAAACCTGAAAATAGGTGCCTTGGTAGCAAAAATAGAATCTCTGCCAAGATGGTGAAAACTCGGCAAATGGGTGCCACTTGTATCAAAGTGCTCCATCTATTAGCGCAATCTTGGTCTTTCCTAGCTTTCAATCTACTTTAGTTTGTATATATCTCTTAGTTTGCTTTCGCATCCTATTTTCAATAAAGTCGGTCTAAGCATCAAACTAGTAAAAGTGTCGATATCCTATCAAAGCTTCAACTTGGGGGCAATCAATGTCATATCCTATGGTCCTCAGTATCTTCAGACAAGTCATATCCAGTCAAGTTCCTTCCCATGCTATGTCTGAGTCAGTCAGTCAGTCTCCTCACTAGGAAAGGATTTTGCACCAACAACAAACAAACAACAACAACAACAAACTGAAAACAATCTTTGATGCATGCTTTAATCTTCTTTGTATGTTTACTGATTCACATTAAATTTTTTGCATATTCTATCCCCTTGAACTCCTCAATGATGTCCTTCACAGGATTTAGAGAGTGATGATTGGGGGCATAATCTTTTATTTATTTTCTTCTTTGAGTGAAAATCTAACAACTTTGGAAATTCTGGATTGAATTGGTGTCCACTATAAGTGCCTCTATCATGTATTGGATGGCCATGTGTACCTCGACCATCGATACCCAGATACTTCAAGGAAGTTTGATCTAACTTTGTCTTTTTGAATGAGTTCTTAATCCTACTATGAAACGAGCTATTATCCAAGGATGTGAATGATAAAGGGTCACTATGAATAATTCACATTGGATATGGAATGAATTCTACAATTGTTTGGTGTGTTTGTTCCGCAAGGCATATTCAGGTCATCATAATGTTTATGTTCTAATGCTTATACAAATTTCTATATCAAAATGGACATGATATTCAGGTCATCCTGACTTTTGTGCCTTGATGCTTATATCTAAATCCGACATAATAAAATTAAAATCAATATTCAGATGTCCATGGTTGCCTAACTAGTGGACATTGTATTGATTTATTCGGTGTTACCTAAAAGAGAAAAGAACAAAAAAAAATTTGTGATGATAAAAGACTGACACATGATCAATGACTAAGTCCTAGGTCTGCATTTCATTTGCATTTTGCATTCTGCATGGTTACATTTTCTCATGATTTTGAATTCAGCATCATGCTTGATATTCTCCAAATTGTGCTAAAACAAACTATTAGTGACTGAGTATCATACGAAGGTCCCTCCAAACTAATCAACAAGTAAACCTATTTTCGGGTTCAAAATCAAAATCTAAGATTGTTTACCTTGTCAAAAACATGATTTAAATTTTCAGACCCAGGACGACCGATTGCTTGCATAATCAACCTTCCATACATCAATGAAATCCAGAATTCAACTTAATTGATTATCAAACATCAAACTATCAAAATTTCAACTTGGTCAACCATGGTCAACTCATGATCAAACCTAGTCAAACTTGGTTAGTAGGACCTCCAAATGATGTAGAACGCGTCTTCAGACGTGTATAACCACTTCTCAAATTGATTAACATGCTTCAACAATCTCTCAATGCTGACTTTCTTGTTAGATTTTGATTTTCATCCTGAAGGGGGCATGGTATTACACATTCTTAATCAATTCAGTCAATTAATTTTTCTTTAGTAATCAAGACAACAACCACGTCTAGTTGTTGATTCGTCAAAAGTCCTCGTCACTTGGGGCACATCGCTTGGGGCATATCAGATTCATCAAGATCCATATCAATTTGGTGTTCTCTCACAACTTGTAAATTGTATTAGCTCTTCGTAACCATCGGTTCATTAGTGTTATTTCCTTGGTTCTTCGTAACTGAAGGGTTCAAATTTGACATCCTTTCGATTCCTTTGGACATTCAGGTTTGGAGTCAGGACAGTCATTTCTTCGTAATCATAAGGTTCAAAATCAAGCATTTTGACACTTTTTCGTAATCACAGGTTCATTATTGATATAGTTAACATCATCTCGATTATTTGGTCAACCAAGACTTGAATCACCAAATCTTCAAATCAATCAATTTGTTTCTATCTCGAACCAGTTAATCTTTCAAGATCAGTTTCTCCATCACATAGCTGAGTCCACATTATCATCAAAAATAGATTAATCTTTGAACCACTGCACTTCACATAGTAGTTCAAAGAGGGGCAAAATGTAATACCCCAAAAATGGGCTATAAGACCATTGACCTCCTACATCGACAAGTCGATCAAAATTGACACAAAAGTCCTAACCAAAGGCACATTAGCACATCAAATCATCGAAACCCTAATCGATTTTATCTTAATTCTGCATCGGGGAATATTCCTAATTTTCCTAATTATCTTTAATTGAATATTATTTGGCGATAAATGTCATTATTTATCCTAAATTTGATTAATTGAATATGATAAATATTTAATTAATTAGGTTTAATTTTACCGCTTAATTATTTAATTAGATTTAATTTAATTTATATCTAATTAATATTATTTTATTTTGACAATAAATTAAAAATCCTACAAATAATTGATTAAATTCTTATTTAATTAATTAAATCAAGTTGTCAGATTTAATAATATAGTTTTGGAATAAAGTTTGATTTAATAATTGATTAACCCATAAATAGGTTATTTTAATTCAAAAATCAGTTAAGTTGAGAATAATTCATTTGAGTTATTAAATTAATTCATAATTATCCATGCACATTCAAAAAAGGAGTTAAACATTAAATAAGTAAATCAATTCAATTTGTTATCTTTTTTCAACTCAACATCTATTGTGAGTTGAAAAGCTGATCTAAACTCCGATTTAAGTTAAAACGATGTTTTTGCATGATTTTGTGAGTTAACTAATTCTAATTTCCTGACAACTCAACAATCAATCTGAGTTAATCTAGAAGAGATTTTTGGATTTCCACGAGCTTTCAAAAATCTTGGATTTCTATATAAACAAGGGTCAGCCCTTCATAAAGGATCTTCTTCAATCTTTGAATCCTTTAACTTGGAGAATCATGCTTTTGCGAACAGGCGGTTGTGAGAGTTTTGCAATTTCATTCATTGTTTTCAAATCCTTTTTTCATAGCATGGCATACTGTTGTTAGATTCAATTGCATTCATATCAATTTAGATCAAGTTTCATATCAAAATTTCCATCATATTGCATAGAAAATCCAAAAATATAGATTAATTTGAATTCATTTTCATCCATCTTTCATCATTTAAATCCTTTGTTTAGGTATTGCATTGTCACTGATCTCAGTCATAATTTGAGAATATCAAACTCATACCTACTAGAAGGCAGTAAATCATCTGGTTAGCATAGTTTATTTATTTGTAGATTTCTTGATTTGCTAACCTCTAATGTTTTACTGAAGTGTTGTGTCTTCAGCTAGGTACAAAATTTGCATGCACAATAGTAAACTAAAAGCACTTGTATTTTATCATGACACAATAGAGAAGTCTTTCTATTTTAAAGAGTTATGAAAATGAATTATCAAACATTACAGAGGGCATACCTTCATAGGCAAGCAAGAGGCTCATATGAAGCTATAGACCCTACAAAGAAAAAAGTAAAAAGAAAAAAGAAAAAGATTAAGTATGTGCAAGCAACCTTCAAATAAGACAGAACAAATCATGCTTGTTTGAATGGAAAATTATTTACAACATTAACTAATGATGCATAAATCAACTCCATAAGAAACAACAATCTCTAAAATTTCTACAAATATTATTGTATATTGCTTCTTTGTAATAGGCAAAGAAGACATTTTTTTGCAAAATATAGGAATTCCACATACAACAACATTTTGCACAAATTTAAATTCAAGCACTATGCTGAGTGTTTATTAATGTAAGGCTAATTGTATCAGAAATGCTTCCAATTGTAATGACTGTAAGATGCTACAAGGAGATGAGTATGTTGTCTATACAAAGTTGCTGACACACGAATATCTACTCTACCCACATCCATCACACTTTTTGTTACTTGAACAAATGGTACAGTTCAAAGATGCAATCTAGACAACTTGTTTATCTTTTGGTTAGAATTTACCATAAAATAAGTAAGAAACTTTGTATGATCCGTATGTTTTATAATTTTACCTTTATATTTGTTTCAAAAAGCATACTATAAGTTTGATAAATTGATTACTTTCTGAAAATCATAGTCAAAGGAAATGTAAAAGAAGCTAAATTGAAGATATACCAACTCTTCTTATATATTGTGAACATTAAACTTATAACCTTTGATGTTGAAAAAATTAAAAAAAATCATGCCAAAACTCATAGTAGATATAAAGAGAAATGGAAAATCCATAGGTAAACTAGATATATGGAGCAAGAGGGTGCATAAAGTTTATAGGAAACCTTTGCACATGCAAATGTTAAAAAATACTTCTTGGCCTAGTACTCGAAGTACACAGTCTTCACAAACTTATGCATAGCTACTCATATATGTCATGCAGATTGTATGCTATCTTGGAAAAAGAGATAAAGCAAAACCAAAATTCACTGAAGTTAGAAGGAAAAGCAAAATATATCTTAACAAATGTAGAAACCATAGCTAAATATAAAATTGGGAAACCGTCATTTAATGCAGGTCTAAAAGAAAGAACACAATCTAAAGCACTAATTCCCTTTATTTTTTGGAAATCTATAAAATGTTAGAAAAATGAAAAGATTTAACAAATAAAATAAAACACCCAAAAATTGCAATGGCAAAAACATCATCTAAATTACCTGAATGCATTTAGAAAATAGAGTGATTTATCTATGCAAACCAAGGGGTGCCTCAATACTACTTGTCAAGTTCTCAAAGCTACATTACAACAACCAAAATATAGAGCAAATGGGAAAACCATTATATAATTTATTTATTTTCCGTTGCGTACACATTCCAATGTACTCAAGTGCTAAATGATTTGAGATCTTATTAAAAGTGCATCACTTGAATCCCCAACTATGTCACACAAAATCTAACACTCAAGTTTTTAACAATCATAGGATACGTGCAAGAGCTCTTACAAAATGTCAAAGTCAACACCCCAATCTGCTAACCCTACTTTGAAAGCCCTAAAGATAATTTTAAAACTTAACAAGCTAAACTTTTTACCAATACAAAATATATCAAAAAACAACATTCAATTAAAAAGATATTTAAGAGAAAAAGACTTGTACATTGAATTCCTATGTAGCAGATGCACCCCAAGGCCTTCTAGTTTTAATTATTTCTTATGTGTTTGTTGTTAATACAAGAAATTGTTACACAAAAAGAAAGCAATAAGCAAATTCTAAAACGCCAAGCAAAAAATGTCTAATATTGTGAAAAAACATTTTTAAAAAAAAAAAAACTACGTAAAATAATCAATGTAAAACATATAACTCTATTTCATGCAAATTTGAATGTTATGTGGAAAGTCAAAAAGAAAATAGTGAATAATGAAATTTGACCACAAAACTAAACAAAAAATAGATTGTAAATGCATAAACTATAGAATATTACAATTCAAATTGCAAATATATGCACTCAACATAAATAATCCTTGAACTATGACGAGTTAAAAAACAATTACAAGTAGCCTAGTCCATTTTTTATATGAATTTTGCATCACATAATAATGAAACCCTATCCGAACTAGATAAAGAGAATAAAAGGATAAACCCTAGGTGAATTTGAGGGTAACAAATCAAAAGAAAACTTCAAACCCTAGGCCAAATGCAAAAACCTTAGATAAACTAGTCAAAAGGGAAATGCATTGCAAATGAGGGAATCATCGTATAATGCAACTCCAAAAGAAACAATTAATAGAAAAAAATGAATCACCTAGAAATTGCAATGCCAAGAACACCATCTAAATTATCTAAATGCCTTTAGACCAAAAGAAAACATCAAGCCCTAGGCTAAATACAAAAAACCTAGATAAAATAGTTAGAAGGAAAATACATAGAAAATGGAGAAATCGTCATATAATTCAAGTCCTAAACAAACAAAACAATAAAACCCACTAATTCTATGCAATTGTTTGAGGATAACGAGATGTCAAAAATGTGTAAATAGTTAACATATCAAATGGAGAACCCATAAATTACAATGCCAGTAACACCCTATAAATTATTTGAATGCCTTTAGACAACACGATAGTTTAATAATACAAATCCAAAACCTACATTGCAACAATGAAAATACAGAGAAAATGAACAAACTGTCATATAATGCAACTTTACAAATTAAATGAAGTATCCAAAAATTGGATTTCGTAGAACTTTGTCTAAATTACTTGATTGCCTTTACACAACATAACAATTTAACAAAATTAAACTAAGAGCCTCTTTAATACTACTTGCCACGTTCCCAAGACTATCGTAAAAGCAAACACAAATTAAAAGAAATGGACAAACCCTAGTCGAACTAGGTATACATACCAAATGGACAAACCCTACTTGAAATAGTTATATACAATAAAAAGAAATGCAACCATAGTGATCAAATAACAAACAAATTCCTCATACTCGTAAGACTTTGTGTTAACAGACTTCTATGTAGGTCGTCGAAAATGACCCTTGAAATCTCCAAAAGTTAAAAAACTAGATAAAACCAAACCAACCTTCTCTAAAATTAGAAGGAAAAACACAAAAGATATTTAAAAATGGAGGAACCCAAGCTAAACTAGATATACAAAGTAGATGGAGAAAATAACTAAAATTCACTCCTCAGTATTAGATTTTCAATAATGAAAATAAAACCTTACTTGTCTAAACAAATCCTTTAAACAACACTCATTCATATTAGCTCAATGCTCCTGCATCTGAGATAACAATGTGACATTCCCTTTCTATAGTAGGAGTTGATAATAAAATTAAGAAATGAATAAATAATAATAGGCTATAATATAATTATCATAAAAATTAAATATATTATTCATATAAAAATAAATGAATGTAATATATCAATTAATAAAATATACTATTATGAATGCAATAATAATATGAATATAATTAATGAATATTGATTTTATATCAAATACTCACATATCACTTTGTAACAATATAATATATCATGTACAGTGACTCTTATCAATGATAACAACAAATACGACTATGGTTAAACCCATCATATGTTGATGCTTCATCACATGCAAGGTCTACATGGGAAGGATTATTAGTAAATACGATTATTATAGGGAACAACTAGTATTAATATGAAAAACCTCTTATAAATGACTGGTATTAGTATGAATGATTACTAAGGGGAACAAATACAAACTCTTACATTGATATGAAGGTGCAACAATCATGAAAGGATGTGATTAATATTGGTAACAAGGGATGCATCTCTTGAATGAAACATACATAAGGCATCAATCATCATTGGAAGAAGAGCATCAAAGGGGAGAAGATCATTTTCAGGGATACTCATAAAATCTAACAAGAACATCTTCTGCATTTATTTATTATGTTGCATGTTCATTTTTTGAGGTGCATATTAATTAATATTGAAACTATATTAGACTCTAACTTCATAAGCTATAATCTATATTTATAACCATCAATAGGATGATTGGAAAATAAAACATGTTTCCAAGTGTACACTTTGTGTATGCTTTGTGTCTTCATGCATTAATGTGTATACTTTGTGTATGCTATGTGTCTTCATGCATTAATGTGAATGCTTTGTGTCTTCATATATTCATACATGTGTTTCATATTTTCAAATGCATGGTATTAATTTTAATTGATCTAAGAATGATTATAATATCAATGCATCCTATAATGCAAATGTTATTTTTTAGAATTCAATAAACCCCATTATGGAATGGCTTAGATCCTTTTCTATGGAAGAAAAAAGGACACTTATCCTAAGATAAGATCACAATTCACTTTCAAAAGAAGAGATAAAACATACATTGCAAAACTAGAGCACCGCAAAAGGTAGATTAAGGATAGACACCTATGATTATTCAATCATTACTTGATGGGGAAAGGAAGACTGTGATGCTCCCTTTCTATATGATTTAATAATAAAATTAAGAAATGAAAAGATAATAATAAACTATAATATAATTATAGTAAAAATTAAATACATTATTTAATATAAAAATAAATGAATATAATATGTAAATTATATGTTGGGAAAAGGGTTCAACAATGTAGAATAGGTAAATCACCTCCCTTTTCTACAATTGCACATTCAAATGGAAGATGACCCCAATAGGTTGAAGAAGAGACTCAAGCACTAAATGGGGACAATGATCCTTCACTAAATATGTAGTTGAATGTAGATAGGAAAGTGCAAATGAAATGATGATGCAATGTAAATAATTGATTAAATAAACAACTGAAAAAGCTGGTAAAAACATAGTGTAATAGATACACAGTGCACATAAATTCATAGAAATGGAAATCAAAAGACAAATTTGACCCATGGATGAAATCTAAGCTCAAAATAGCACAAACATGATGACAATGGTGACATGTTCCTAGGACACGATGACATTGGTGATGTGTTCCTGATGTTTTTGTCTAAATTTTCTATAAATTATCAAATTGTTCCCATTCTACCCAAATCTGCTTTGATAGCTCCATAACCTGTTCTTGCACACATAAAAACGTGGAAATTTTTTGGCTAAAGGGGTTTTCCTTGGTCAACCCCTCCTCAGGAATGAACCTTGAAATGAAATGCAATAAAGGAAAGCATTCTCTCATGTAGAAGAGGCTAGATCTAGAGAATGAAGCATATCATGCCTTGAAGATGCAAATACTTCTTTAAATGTGATCAAATATGTTGATGTAATAGCTTTGACTAAACACAAGAAGCCAAAAGGAAATCATGAAAGAAAAAACCTCATGGAATAGATGTTGTAATTTTCCACAATGCTGGATTGAGAAGAGAGAAGACTTGAATGAAGATGGATAGATGTGGATCACCTTCCTCGATAGAAAACTCCTTTTCTTGGCCTCCAATGGGGGAAATAATCTAGATCAATGGAAGAAAACACCTTGATTGTTTGAAAATATTGAATGCTTGAATGTTTGAACTTGATGTCTCTTGATTGCTTAACTTGTTTCCTTGTACTTGATAACTTGATCATGATAATGGTTGCACTTAACAATAGATTGTGATTGCAAAATGAGGAGAGATAGAGGGTTTATATTTATATCGCATCATTTTAGGGGTTAAGAATTAAGTAGATTGACTATGGGATTGGATTTCCCCCAATAACCTGACATGGGTCTCCGGGAAAATTTGGACCCCATCCACATAGGACATGTTGCCAATGGTGAAAATTCCCTAGGAGAATGAGCCCATATTTGATCTGGGTGCTAGGAACATAGGGTATGTGTAGGATTTCTAGTATGACTCATTTTGGGGTTAGAATAGATCACAAAGGCCAAAAATAAGTATATAGGGCCTAGGTGAGGAAATTAAATATATAATTAGAGGAAAAATAGAGGAATACACCTATAAATAAGGTCCAAACTCAAGTTTGAGCAAGATTGCAAGGAAGGGATGACCTGTACTTGAATTTAGGTATCCATTAAGTTCCATATGAGGTCCTACCATAGAAAATACACTAAAGTGGCTATAAAATAATCCTTAAATTGTACAAAAATTAGGTGCTTACAATTTAGGATGGTACATTCAACCCCCACTTTATCAAGAGTACCAGACAAGCTCATGCTCACAATAAAGGAAGATGAGAGAAATGAAAATGAGTGAATAATAAAGAGGTAAGATATCACTGAGTTTAAGGACGCAAGCCCCCAAATAAAGGATCTTAACTCAAACATCTATGCACAAGGGCACAAAAAAAACAAAAAAAAAACAAAACAAAAGATAAAGACAAAAGACACAAAACACAAAGAGGGGTTAGTACTAAAAACAAAACTCCAAATCAACTAGTAGAAGAGACCTCGATTGAAAATGTTTGAACCACTAATATCATATTAAAAAAGTTATTGCAAGAGAATAAGTGATTACATATAAAGGGAAATAACATCATCAAAGATGATGTAAAACTCTATGATCTAACCCACTAGCATAGCTATGAGAGCATGGAAAGAGGAGACAGACCATGAATTTGACAAGTTAGCAAGTTGTGTTATGCTAGGTGATCCATGGGAGAAGAAGATAAATGAGAAGAGTAGAAAGGCTAGCAAGTTATGTTATGCTAGTTCCACTCATCCCAAAAATAAATTAAGGAGAATTGATGGTCTAGAAAGTTGCGTTATGCTAGTCAATTCTACCTTGAAAATTTGTGCATGAGAGTGGCTTTGAAATTTTTGTGCTTAGGGGCAGGTTAAAAAAATTTTGTGCATAGGGGCATCTTGACGATCAGTTTTACATAAAGCATTATCTCCATGTGGATCTGTAAAAAAAATGATCAGGCCTAAGGAAAGCATTTTCTCCAAAGCGATTAAAAAAATAGGATTAGTCCTAAGGAAAGCACTGTCTCTTTAGGGATCCAAAAGAAATAAATGACTATACCAAAGAAAAGTATTGTCTCCTTAGGGATAAATAAACAAAAAGATGCATAATATACAAGGGAGGCCACAAGTATGCCCCCTTCCTTATGATGGAAACATAGGTGCCATCATAAGGAAAAGAGAACAAAGATACCTACTTCCAATAACACGAAGATATCCTTCAAACAACAATGCATGCCACAACCTTAGCAAAGAGTGAAAACTCTTGTTATTTGAGGAAATAGATAATCGTGAATGGACATTCCACAAGTGAGAAGAGACCCTTGAAAGAAAGAGATCTTGGTTGCAATACATATACCTTCAAGAGGAGTTCTTGAACAAAGACAACATCTTCAAGACAAATTGGGAAAGAGAAGAAGAATGCACCCTTTTAGCTCCTATCACTAGGTGGAAAAGGGATTCTTGATGAAGGATAACATACTTAAAGACCCAAAGTAAGGGAATTTATTTAGGATGAACATAGTTTTACAAATAAAGAAGAGGTTGTGATTTACGATACACACCTCTTGTATAAGAGAGAATCCTGAAAGAAAACAAAACAATCCCTTATAAATAAAACAATGTCACATGATAAACAAATGACACTATACTAAGTAAAGTATATATTTGGAAAGAAAAAGAAAGATGAAGATGCGCACATGCAACCTTTACCTCCAAGTGTGTTGTTAAGGGCGAATATAATATTATAAAAGTTCTCTTATAATAGACATACACTTTCAAACAAAAATAAGTTGTATAGTAGGATGTAAATCTCCTAAAAAAAGAGAAAGTCCCAAGGTAAAACAAATACATTGATGCAATAAAGGACATCATACTATAAGAGAAACAATTCAAAAGGGGGAGAAGAATAAGAAACAATAATGTGCCCCTAAATAGATTATTATTTTAGGATAGACATGCCCTTTGAGGCATGCAAAAGATTGTTAAGCAAACATGCAAGTATTTTGTATGAAACAAACAATCACATACCACAAAGGATGTACCATCATAGAATAATACACAACCATAAAGAGACAATGAAGATAGAGAGGAAAGGATGCCACATTATGCAAACTTAGTGAATATATCAATTATACAAGATATACACTTCCAAACAAAGAATAGATTTTCGAAGAAGGATGTCAATCCCATTGGAGGGAAAAATCCTAAACAAACTAGTCCATGAATAAAAGGACATCATAGTATAAAAGAAGTCACCAAAAAAGAGATAATGAATCGTTTGAAAGGAAAGAAAGATGAGATAAATAAACCTTGCTCCACAGATGTGGAGAAACAGGGAAGACTTCCTATTATGATGCTCACAATGCACATTATACAAAGAAAAGAGCCCCCAACAATGTAAGCTACTAAATTTACATAATGAAGAGAAACATAATAGGAGAAAAGAGATGCTAAGGTATGTTTTTAATATTAAGAAAAAAGTATAAGATCCATTGTTAAGAAAGAAGAGATCTATCAACTAAATCTTGAATAAACTATCTAAATTCAATACAATCAACAAGAGAGTGTTTGTTGATATGATGAAATTGACATGAAAATTCACCATTAATAGGTATTTGGGTCTTTGAATTTTTTTGATAAGGAAAGTGAATTTTAGGTTCATATTTAATTCTCCAAAAGATTCTTTTAGCTAAACCCAACCAGTCATCAAAAGGAGATGGGACAATATATTGTGCTAGTAGAAGAATGTTAAGCGGAGGTTTTGATTGAGTAGTAATAAAGTATTTTCTTATTAATTAAATCATGTTTGATTTAATTACCAAGTCACTTATTATCTTTTTCTACTTAAGCTAAACTTTAGGCATATAATAATTAATTATTATTGTGCAACCTAGGTTTACCTTTTTAGGTTTTCAAATCTCCTTTTATAAGGATTGATCTCCTTTGTTTTCATAACAGATTGTAACAGATTATTTATTATTGAATTGCAACTTTTGTTTTTGCACATCAAGAATGATTTCTCCTCTCTCGTGGATCAATGCATTCAGGCCTCCATAGCTTCTTGCTTCTTCTCTCTCTTTCTATGACAAGTGTTTGCATGTAGGTGTTATTGGGAGCTATGGGTTGTTTACTCATCAACTCCAATATGGAATTAGAACTTCAGATATGTTTGCCCCTATCCTCTTCTTGAGAGATTTGGTAGTGTTCGTAAGATCTATGTTTTCAGAGGGTTTTCTGTCAGATATGGGGGGACCTCTTTTTCTGGTCATCTTGGCTTCAAACGGACCTCATAGTTGCATTCACAGCATCCAAGAACCCCTAGCCTCGACATGGATCTCGAGGCACTTTGGACTTAAACAAACCTCTCCATTGAGCTTGTAGCATCCAAAAACCCCCAGATTCATATAAGGCACATCCAATTCGGATGTCGTTGCATTTTGAGGCTTTTTTTTTTTGCATACTAGGTCATACGACCTTTGCATGCAAATCAAGGCAAAATTTGTACAACAATGACAAATAAATTGAGGCAAAATTGTACAAATTTGGCATGCAAATCGAGGTAAAAAATTGATGCAAAAAGCCATACTGCCTAGCACAGATCCTGAGGTGCACATGCAATTTTGAAAAAAAAATATATATTTTTTGGGCGGTGACAACCATTTGGCCGTCAAATTTAAGTTCGTCATTTGATGATGTCAACATGCATGCATCATCATCATTTGCACCATTTTTGGGCACTCCAACGCAACAGATGGTATTTTGCTCATAACTTGAGCATGTGGTGTCAAAATTAGTCAAACGAGATATTGTCGGAAAGCTGGTTCCGAGCTCTATTCAGATTTGGAGGTTTGAATTTATGATTTTACATTTTTTATGGTTTTTTTTCTATCAAATCGAAATGTTCCTTTTTGCACTCTAAGAGCTCTATCTTGCGCATTCGGACTCCATTTTGGGCAAACGATATATTTATGGAAAGCTTGTTCTGAGATCTTTCCAGTGATATGAGTATTTTTTTCCAAATTCTCCTCTAGGTACATTTTATTTAGATTTTTGCATTTTTGCAATCTGGTGAATATCTTGGATGTTTCAAATCTTGGGATCTCTTCCCTTTGAGGGATGGCTCATCTTAGGTTGTTCTTTTGTTTCAACAGCCTTTGCTCTTCTTTGAGCAGTGTATACTTCACTTTTGTAGCATTCTTTTATGCACACACACTGAGATAAAGTGCCATTTTATTGCATGTATGAGATTTTGCACATGTTCATGCTCTATGTACTCACACTCCATTATAAAGTGCCAGGGCGATGTCATGTTTTCCTTTGTTTTCCATCTACTTTTGTCATGTGAGCGTTCCTCCAATGACATTAGCCTCATGTATCTCTATATGTGTTTGTACTCTCTTTGCAGTTCATATTGGATGATCTTTTCAGTGTACTTGTCATTACTCCCTTGTCAGCATTATGGGGGGGTTTCTACTATTGGTTCTACTGCTTCCTTGGTTCGATAGTGTGAGCTATGTATTGAGTATTTGATTCCATATACTAGGTGGATGCAGTGGCTGGGTACCTATGCATTCCGGTGAGTTGGATCATTTACCATATGGACACTCTTTCTTTCCTATTTTGGACACACTCTTCTAGCTTTGATTGATTAGCTCTTTGAGCTTTTGATGTTTCTATGCCATCTATATTTTCAAGTTCAGGTGTTTGCCTTTATTTGCCTCCTGATTCAAGTAGTGTCATTTGAGGGCACTCGTGCAGATTACAGTATTATATATCTTTGACTTTAGTTGTTTGCCTTTGTTTGCCTCCTGATTCGAGTAGTGTCATTTGAGGGCACTCATGCAGATTACAGTCTTCTATACCTAGTCATATTTTAGTGGAGGATCTTTAGATCATCAGTTACTTCTTGATAGAGTTTGCAGCTTCTTGCTTCAGTGATCTTGTACATGTTCATCTTTGTTCCTATTTTCTGGAACATTCTTAGTTTTGGACCTTCTTCAGTCCTTCAGACTAGTCTTTGTCTCTTTTTAGAGTAGAATTTTTCCCATGTGGTTTTATCTATTTCTCTGCTTTTCAAAGACTCTCTTTTGTACTTGGGTACCTGATCAGGTCTTTTGTTGTCAAGACCCATTTGCTTTCAATAGTTCTTTCCAGGTTTTTAGCTTCTCCCAAAGTTCATCTTAAGGGGGGGTGTTAGAGTAATAAAGTATTTGCTTATTAATTAAATCATGTTTGATTTAATTACTAAGTCACTTATTATCTCTTTCTACTTAAGCTAAACTTTAGGCATATAATAATTAATTATTTTATTAATTATTATTGTGCAACCTAGGTTTTACCTTTTTAGGTTTTCAGATCTCCTTTTATAAGGATTGATCTCCTTTATTTTCATAACAGATTGTTATAGATTATTCATTATTGAATTGCAACTTTTGTTTTTGTGCATCAAGAATGATTTCTCCTCTCTCATGGATCAATGCGTTCAGGCCTCCATAGCTTCTTGCTTCTTCTCTCTCTTTCTGTGACATGTGTTTGCATGCAGGTGTTCTTGGGAGCTATGGGTTGTTTACTCATCAACTCCAATAGTATATTGAGGTATGAAACCTAGACCACACCTAGTGACTTGTGTAGGAGGATATATAGGAACCTGAATACCTTGTTCACTAATGCCAAGTCCTAACCCATTGTAACCTTGTTGAGTGGTGATATCATATCCCATATTGTAATTGACTTTCAATGTAGATAGCACATGAGATTCATCATGAGCTTTATGGAAATGTGCGGTATAAAGAGGAATATTCTTTGTAGGGATATCCCTATCACTATTCTTATCATCTTTAGGTGGTGAGGAGGAAGAAGGATTATCAACATCTTCCTTTTTACTTAAGTTCTTAGGAGATAAGTCATCAAGGAAATGCTTGACATGAGAATTATGAATAATGCTTTGATAAAAGGAAGATTGTTTAAGATCATCCAAGAAATTGCATAAATTAGCCTCCCTAAGACTATCCATTAAAGTAGGTTTAGGAAGACGAGATTTATGTCTCACTAGGATGGGATCATTAGGAGCTAGATCTCTATCATCATGATTAGTATGAACTACAGGAGTAGGATTATGAACATTGACATAAGTGTTATCTTTAGATTCATGCTCACATTCCATGCACTTTGTTAAAATTTTAATGATAAAATCACATGAACTATGGATAAAGGATTTAAAATATGCCTTACAAGGAAGAAAGATATTAGATATCCTTGTAACGGCATATGCAAGAATTCTATGAAGGAATACAAACATCATGAAATACAAGAAATTATGATTCACTCCATGTGATTGATAAAGAGAAGCAAGGAGAAATGTAACAACATAAATTATCACACACCAATCTAACTTAGTAAACTCTATGTTAATGAAATTTAATAAGCACACAATGAGATCTAACACCGAAATCAAAAGTATGTAAGAAGATTTGGTTCACCAAAATGTATAGTGGGAAAAGGGATGCAATGCAAATATAGGTAAATCACATGCTCTTTCTAAAATTGCATATTTGGAAGGAAGATGCCCCCAATAGCTTCAAGAGGAAACTCAAGTACTAAATGGAGGCAATGATCCTTCACTAAAAATATGGTTGAATGTAGGTAGGAAAGTGCAAATGAAAGGATGATGTAATGTAAATGATTGATTAAAGAAGTTACTAAAAAACTGATAAAAACATACGGTAATAGACAAAGAGTGAGCAAAAACTCATAGAAACAGAAATCAAAAAATAGATTTGACCTGTGGCTAAAATTTAGATTGGTGTCAAGCACCCTATGACAAGTAAACCCATATTCTCCTTAGGATTGAGTTTAGAAGAGAAGTAAGGAATTGGGGCTTAGATATGTTAATTAGCAAATGCATTATAAAATATTCATTGATTTTGTAAAATTGAGTTGATTTATATGCATAGTAATGTGTGGAAAACACTAGAAATTGTCAACCTCCTAGTTAGGGACACTACACAAGCCTCCACCACCAAGTTTGAACCACACACCTAGCATTATCGTATATTTTCATCACAAAGACAAAAAGCCTATGAAAATTACAAATGAAGGGACATACGACCTCTCTAACTCCTAGACATTTAATGCACCCACACAAGATTTTTGATAAATGATAAATAAGTTGCTGCTCGTTGGCCATTGTGAAAGTATTTATTTTTGCCAATTAAAATAAAAATATACAAATTCAAATTTTCCCCTCTCTTTTCTCTCACGGAAGAGAAACACAAATAATTTGTAGACTATGGCACATACATATATATTTATAAAATTCTGAAACACCATTGATTGAAATAAATGCCACTTTGCATTGAACAAATACAATAGTATACCTGTAAGATAACTAATAAAGTAAAATAGAAAATCTACATGTAAAACACACCGACACTTTTGATACCTCTTCTCCCCTTGTAAAATTGATTGTTCGAGACGTTTGAATTATGTAATGAATGAAAGATTTTAATAATGTCCATGAGGCCAAAGAAAGCGATGGGATCCACTATTAGCATACACCCCAAGATAGGGTGTCAAGAACCTTAGTCAAGTTGTAACCTCTTATTTAAATTTGCTCTTCAATGGTGGATTTTGATCACCAGGTTTACTGTTATGTCTAACTATTTTTCTTCAAATAAAGAACTTAAGCTGCCCACCTCTAAAATATTTGCATATCCAAAATGGATGTCATTATATGTTGGACATTCCATGATAAAATGATGCTCTGTCTTTAACACATCCATGTTGTAGAATATACATATGACTTTTTCCCATTCTTCCTTTGGTATCATCCATCTACCTGTTTCACACCTCAAATGGCGAGAATTAGCCATGAGTTGAGCTATAAGATTTTTTGCTCTCCATTTAATTTTTGCTCAGATGTATGATTTTTCCTTATGATCCCCTGTGGGATTGAATCCTTTGACACAATATATTTTTTTTGTTCATTTTGCTTTGACCATATGATGTTCCTGAAGTTTTGCCATACATTTTTTTCTTAATTTCTTCATTGTTATATGGACACTCTTGAATGTTAACATCTCATTTTTCATCCATTTGTCATTTTGTTTCATCCACATGTTCTTTCTCCTATCTAGTCTCTCTTCCATAATCAACTTTGGCCAATAATGTTTTTCCGTATTTTGTGTTTTCTTTAGGTAACTCAACAACCAAATCATCGTTGAAGCTTCTAACAGAAAGATACATGTTTTCACCAATAAGACCTCATAAGGTATCGTTGTTTTAATTTTAAGGTTGTTAATGATAATATGTTATGAATTCTTTCTAATTGTCTCCATTTTTATCTGACATACTGCTGCCCCAAATTTCACACCCATCAAGGATCACATAATTAGCTAACCGAACTCCCTCTCCAATAATCTTGTTTAGCTATTCTTCTAACTTATCAATATAGTTGGCAAAAGCAAACAACCTCCTTTGACCCCAATATCTCTACCAAAGTATTCTGACATCCCATCTATGATTTTGATTTTAACATTGACTTATCCATAAAGTCTGTGTACTACAGCCCTAAGCTCTTTAGGAATTTCCAATTCCTCCGTTCTATTCTAGAATTTGTTGCGTGGTACCATGTCAAAAACTTTTTTAAAGTCTACATAATAGCAAAAAGCTTCAACACCTTTTAAGTGTTCCATATTTTTTCAACCAAAAATTTAAAGATAATACCGTGATCAATAATGAAATGTTTCGATCTAAAACCAGTCTGCCCCTTCACTTTTTCACCTTCGCTCCTTTACACCACCGAGTAAGATACTCAAGAGGGTTCGACAGTGTCACCTATATTCTGTTGTCTAGTATGACTATTTTCACATATCATCAGAGCAAGCGGGTGAAGCGGTACACGAAAAAACAAATAGGGAAGACGAAGATGAAAGTGAAGATCCTAGCTAAGGGTATTTCTAATTCCTTCGCTACTAGTTATTTTGTAAAATCCTATTCTGAATTATGCTTCCCATCTTCAGAAATCGACAGAATTTGCAAAATTATAAACGACCATTCATTCCCACATCCCACGATGGAATCCACTCTGCGCCAAAAAAATATTCCCCTCTCAACTGGCTTAATAGAAAATGTATTGGGAAGGCTATTTACAGGCCATGCCAATGGCCTAAAAGCGTTGCAGTTTTTTCACTGGACAACCCGACAAAACCCTATTCTTGAACACACCACTTCAGCATACGAAAGAATGCTCCACATGTTGGTCAGAATGAGGGCTTTTGATAAAGCCTGGGGGTTGCTGGAGGAAATGTCTTTAAAAAAAATGATTACTATCAAAGCCATTAGCATTGTTCTGTCTGCATATGCGCGAAGGAAATCATTTGATGAAACTGTAGAAGCATTTGAGAGAATGGGGAATTTTGTGGGTGAATTGAACACAGACACATTTAATGTTTTGCTTAAAGCATTTTGTAGCAACAGAAACATGAAACAAGCACGGGCTCTATTTAATAAAATGTACCATAGGTTTGGTGCTAATAAACAGACATTTAATATTTTGCTACTAGGTTTTAAAGAGTCTGGCAATGCAGTTGCAGTTGAGGTATTTTTTAGAGAAATGCATAGAAGAGGGTTTGATCCTGACATAGTTACATATAATATTGTTGTCGATGCATTGTGTAAGAAGAGAAGGATTGATGATGCTTTTGAGCTTGTGGAAGTCATTAAGACGAAAGGTTGTAGGCCTAATATTCTGACGTACACAACATTGATACATGGACTTGGGATTGTAAAGAATAAGAATCGGGCATGTGAATTATTTGCTGAACTGAAAAGGAACGGTTTTGAGCCAGACACTGCAGTTTATAACGCTCTGATTTGCTGTTTTTGTAAAGCAGGGGATGTGAAGGGGGGATTGAGATTGATGAAAGAGATGAAGAAAGAAGGCGTTGATTGCGACAACGTGACTTATCATACTCTTCTGTCTGCACTTCAGAAGCTTGGGAAAGAGGAGGGAGTTTGCGAGCTGTTTGGAAGAATGATGGCCGGGGATCGTGTGCTGACAGCTGCAACTACAATCATGTTGATGAAATTTTTTTGTAGCTCTGGTCTCCATGAAAGGGCCTTCCAGTTATGGGATTATGTTGTTAGAAAGGGTTGCTGTCCACATGGTCATGTTTCTAATCTGTTGATAACTGAGCTTTGTTACAGTGGGAAATTAGAGGAGGCATGCAATTGTTTTACAGAGATACTAGGAAAAGGTCTTCATCCTTACAGACAATCTTTTGATATATTACAAAAGTTTTATAGAGAAGCAAGAAGAGAAAACCAGCTTTCACATCTAGAAGAGAAGATGAAACAGTTACAAAGCTGCCTTCCTGCTTCGGAGGAATATGTATCTGTTCTTTCAGAGAGTGAAAAATGAGATTATGCTTCTTGGAAAAATGCTGATATGCTTCAATTTGTTTGCCACGCTGTTCTCAATTTTCAAATTTCAATTGAATATTTCTTCTAAGGGTGTTATTGTTGCAAAAACATTAATGTTATGAGCTTTAAATATTGACTTACACAACTATAGAGCTTAGCTTTGACATGACAGAATGATAAGTGAAAGGATTTGGCATGGTCAAATTGCAGCCATTATTTTTGAAACCTCATTTGCTGCCACAATTATGGAGCTTAGGTTGGACATGCTAGATTCGTAAGTGGAAGGATTGAGCAGGACTAGACTGAAGTCATTATTTTTTAAATCTCATTGTAACTTATGCAGAAGTTTGCAGAAATTTTTTGTCGCAGGTGAAGGATTTGCCAACACTCAGTTTTTTGGCAGTTTAGTCCTTATATAGGACGTGCTTCTGAGAATGCAATTGGGGATAGTATAATTGGAAAAACGCACAAAATGATCCGATTGGAAGAAATAAAAGTTAATATGCTTTGGAGTTAGATACAGATGATGTGAAGGTCATTGAAATTTGCAGCTTTGCTTCCCCAAAAATTGCAACAACACGGGGAGAATTTTCTGTCCTGATGTGAAGTTTGTGGGTTTGGAGCTGGCAGTCAGTTTGGGAGCTTGGTTTCATCTACTTTTGTTAATAGGTAAACGAGCATCCCTGAGCCTCAAATTATCTAAAAGTTAAATATTTTATTCATTTTGCATTGAAGCCTAATTATTATCTGTTCGCAAATGTCTGATTCTTTAGACACTCTTGCAAGTACTAGATGTTTATTATTTCTCTTGGTGCGAACCTGCAATGAACAGGAAAATAGAACATTTTAATATTTGTTGTGCTTGACACTTGATTTTAAAATCTGTTTACTGCTCTATCTGATAAAATGAATACATGAATTAATAATAGAGGTGGCAAGGTGCATACTAGAAATAGGAGTAAAATATATTATTATTCACATATGGAATTATTACAGAAGAAGACAAGAGATGGTCAACCAAGGACTAGAGTCGATCCGACTAGATCATAATAATTTTCTTGATGATACAAAATCCATTTAAAGGACCTGACAGTTGCTAAGAGGAACACAACCGTCAACCAACTGACACTTTAACTATTCAAAGCTTACACACAATTAATATATATTATCAAAACATGATCTCGACATTGTACAATGACTACATGATCATTTTTGAAAGAAAAAGTCGTCTATCAGAGGACACAGAAACATCCAGTAACATTAGGGAAGACTCTCCAAATTGATGATGACATTGTAGATGAGGAACTATAAATAAACATGGAAGTGTACTTTTGCAAACTCAGACTTGGAGAATCCTTGGCAAATTAAATGAGTGCAGTGGGGTTTTGGGGGTAATGCCCCCAATGAGATTAAGGGGCAGCACCCTCGGCAGGGGTTAAGGGGCACTGCCTCTAGCAGGGTTGAGGAGCAGCGTCCCTTGCGGGGTTGGGGCTTAGTGCTCCTTGTGTGCTCCGTGTTGCAATATAGAGTGGAATAGAGTGGGGCGAGGGGTGGAGCCTTCACCACCAAGCCTGAATTAAACCTTCAAAACAACACAAACCTTTGTGGCACACATCATTTTTATGATTTTTGAGACACAAAATAATGCTAACAAAGCCAAAATATGGAAATTTTGGAGTGTTTAACCAACATATGCTAAGATGTGAATAATGCTTCAGACCAACTTTCCACAAACTGAGTATTTGAGTGTATAGTGGAAATTGCTGAAAATCTGTAGAGAGGAGATTTGACAGTGATAAGTGTCGTTGAAATTGTGCAACAATAAAGTATGAACCCAAAGGAGGTACCATACAACAAAGGCAGTAGGATATTGACATACAATGTCGACCAAGAAAAGAAGTTGTCGAACCATAGTTGATGGTTGTATGATGTCAACCACCCAAACCCCACAATTCTGAATTGCTGGCCATATGATGCGAATGTAGAGTAGTTGCCGTATGGGAGAGGGCATATGACAAGGAAAACAATTTGCTTGTGCCATATGTCTAAGGAGTGAAATGGCCTTATGATGCAAAATGATGTTAAGGGCCATATGATGCATACAAGGAGTTTTGCATTTGTGAAGGAAGCATGCAAGGGATGTGTTGGTTATTGAAAAGATTTTACATTGCATGAGATACCAATATACCTAAGACTGATTTTAAGGAGAGGTTAGTTCCAAATATGAGAAATCTATAGGTAACTGGATCAACTATAGGGACAAGACTGCCCTCTTCACTTTTGGCTTTGCAAAACTGTTTTGCCCTAATTTTGGGCATGACAAAAACCAAGGTGGGTACACCTAATCCAATAGGTATAATTTTGTTCCTGACTTGATACTGGATCTAACAACATATATCAGTGAGAAAGTACTAAATAACAACCTATTATTCATTGACTCTCCATCACTGGGTAGGACAACTATTTTTAAAGTAAATGAAATTAAATGATTGGTTTTGATTATTGTGTTTCTGACTATAATGATTTCAATCATTCCTCATACAATAAAGATGCATTTACACATGCCAGTGCCTTATCCATTGGGCAAATAACACTAGAAAATAGAGTAAATACAAAGATCCTTGAAGAACTTAGTTTATGAACATAAATACAAATACTCCAACTCTTTCCTACTTGCAAACAATCCTTATGCAAATCAAATGAACATGTATCCCACTTTGAGCAATATTTAGTCTAACCCTAGATCAGAACTCAAAGCAAAAAATACGTACACATAAGTCTCAGATAGACTAAAAAATTCACAGATTTGACACAAAGGAGAGGTAAAGACTTGAGATTTATATTAAGTATAACCTTTGATCCTTTGTATACAATATATGCTGAGTAGCAAGCCTGCAGATTAATAGTATCAACCTGTGCTTTTTCTCTATTACTTTGACAAGAAATGGTGCAAAATATTACAATCCTCGATTGAGGGTTAGGGTTTCAAAATTTCTATCTTCTCAACACCTAAGACTCTCAATGCCTAATATGATCGTGGAAAATCCTTTTATATACAAGGAAATGCAACAAGCTATCGATCATATTAGGGTTTACAAAACTTTACCCTAAAACTTTACAACAACCCTACTAGGTTTACAATAAATGCCTCGATTAGATCTTGGCCTGATATTTTATAAACGAGCCGCCTCACTTAATGTCTTCAATCTTTTCCTCGATCTCTTCAAATAAATCTAATCGCCATTTCTTTGTGGTTGTCCCTGCAATAAATACACTTTACATCTTAACCACTTTAAAACCAAAGAATCACAATCCTTGTTTGGCTCAAGAAGTAGATGGAGCATCTGGCTTTTTAGCATGAGGAATGTACTGTTACCTCCACCTTTTAAACACCTCTTCACTTGGGAACACAAAATTGACAATTTCAGCCTTTCTGCTGGACAATTGTTCCCACTTGTTCTCCATCTGACTGATCTCGCGCTGAATAAAGTCAAACTTGGACTTGGCAGATATTAATGTTTCAATAGTGTGTATGAAGAACAAAGTATTTTCCAAAGTTAAAATGCTAGTCATCCTAGCAGAAAAATCATCATCCATTCTTTCTCTCCATTTGATTAACTCCTTAAGCTCACCATTTTTCTTGAAAACTCCTGGAATTAGGTCACAGCAAGGGAGTGTCAATTCTCTCTTCAGCAGATTGGATTTCCTTTCAAAATCATCCAAAATTATCTTGTATTCAACAAGCCTTTTTACAAATTGATGTACTGGTTTTATTAATGGATCAGGATCAATCTGGCCCTTAGATAGCCAGCGAAATAATCTCATATTCGGGGATCTTTCAACCCGCTTATTCAAAATTGGACCCTACTCCTCCTTATGTCTACTCAAAGATGTGAGCAATATTTGCAGTCTCCTAGCATGATCAAACAAGATTGTAGGATTCAGATTAGTAGCAAATTGCATCACAGTCTCAGTAACCTTTTCTTCATATTTTTTATCCATAAGGCATTTAGCCTCTACATAATCATCCCTCTTCTTATTTAGATCTGCTCTACTTTCTTTCATTTTATTTGTTTCCTCAAGTAATTGCTGCCTTTCCCAACTGATTCTGGCATCTATATTTGTTTCTGGGAAAGGAGATGGTGGAAACTCAATAATAGGACTAGAAGAAGAGGCAACTGCAGGCTTATCAACAATCATCAATTGAGGTGATCTATGATCCTGCGGTCTAAACAATTGTGTAATCAGTTTGTCCTTCTGGATCAACTCTATCTTCAACTCATTGTAAGATTTAAGGATAGTTTCAAACTTAATCCTTAATTCCTCTTTCTCTTGTGCATCTTTCTTTGTTACCCTCATATTGAATTTAGCCGTTTCCAAGATGATATTTGAGGCTTCAACACCTAAAGTCTCACCAACTCTCTGCACCAACAAGTTCCCAGCATATTCTGAAGAAAGAACTTCCCTTTTCCCTTTATTTTCTTCCCTCTTAAGGGACCACATGACCAAAGCTGCATGGTCGTTAGAGAAAGCCACACCCCTAGCAGCTTGTTTGGCCTGTTTTGCAGTAGAGAGAATGGTAACTTTACTCTTCCTGATTGAATCAAAAACAATAGCATCAACAATATCCCATTCAGGGAGAATCAGCACTCCCGCAGTATGGACCATGGCTCTTCCTTCTTCCGGGGTTATCTTCTCAAATTTCTTCATCATTTCCCCCTTTGTCTCATTTTCAATTTCAGTTATATCCCTATCAGGGAATTCTTCTTTCTTCTTCTCACAAATTTCCTTATATTGATTTATTTTCATCCTCCACAAGAACTGAAGGAATGCCCTAGTCCTAACAAAATTGTCATATGAAATAAAAGAGTCATTGGCCTGTTTCAAAATTGGGTCTATCTCTTTACCCTCAAACTCTGCCACCGTGAGGTCCATCTCTATTCCTTTGGGTGCCTTTGGCATCCCCTCATGTATCTCATCATTTGAAACAAAAATATTCCCCTCATTACTTAACTGCACCAGTTGCTAAGCATTTCCGTGTTCATCCAGCTGCAAGGGGGATTGGGAAGGAGAATCTATAGCCTGCTCTGGTCGAGACTCCTCCTGTTTTTGCCTCTTTGGAGAGGGCTCTTCTACCATTGGGTCACTCATAGGTCTCTTCCCTTTAGAGGTAGATGGGAGACTCATCTTTTTGTTGAGTTGGGAGAAGGACACTATACCCTTTCCTCTGCTGAATTGTACATGTTCCCCTAGGGGTTAGCTTGGTGTATCCTGGTTGGCTCAAAATTCTCCTTGCTCTATCTGGATCTGCCTTACTTACCACAGCCCTTTTTTCATTTGCTGCTTGCATGATTCCTTCAAAATGCTCCATAAGGGCCTCTACCTTTCTTGCCCATGGCTGAAAAGCTTTCAGTGGGTCATATCCTTTATCAAAATTTCTGATAAAATCTACAGTTTTCTTGTATATCACCCACTTCTCTTTCTTGATTTCTTGAGCTTGCAGCTCAAACTCATTTCTAATTATATCTTCTGGGAAGTTAAATTGGTGCTCCATAAGAGCACACCTTATCTTTTCTCTGAACATTCCAGAAATAAAACCCTCATTGTCTGCACATCTCACCACTGCTGTTGCCATTCTATAGGGATGCAAAACTTGATTCAACTGCACCCATCCCTTCTTGACAATGATATATTGGTGGGCTATTGTAATGTCTAGGAACAAGGTTCCCCTTCCTTTGCTAGTCAGGGTTGTTTCTCGTAGATCACCAATCTGCCTTAGGATTTCTGCATACCCTATCTTCAAAGGGACTTGGTAAGGCAATACATAAGGTGCCTTCCTACAACCATACACCCTAAACATTGTGGAAACCGGATATAAGATTATATCACCAAAATTATGTACTATGGTGATGTCTTTGCAATATTCTTTGGGCATAATTAATCTCAACAACTCCTTGGGAATTCTGGGATTCTCAAAACATAACAAGGACCTGAGCCTTGAAGCAAAATTTCTATCAAAAACCAAGTAACTGGCATTTGCCCTATCCCATGACAACTTTGTAGTCCACAACTGGACTGACAATGCCTCTCCATTCTTCTCTCTCACAATATCCATTGTTTTGTTGAAGAAATCCACACCCTTGTACAAAAACATATGCATTATCATAGAATACCACCCAAAAGGCCTGCCTATCTTCATATTTTTTATCCCCATTAATCCCTCATGGATTAGGTCTGCAAGGTAAGGGGCATAATCAAAAATCAATGCCAGGTGGGGATGCAAGGACTGTAGCATCATAAACATGTAAGGGATAGGCATGTGAGTAACCTCATCTTCTCCAAAAATCAGAGCTAAGGACTTATATACACCCCGTGCTCGCAAATTGAAAAGGTCCAACCTAAAAGGCTCAGGTATGCTCTTACTAACCATACACATGGCACCAATTTGGCCAAAGAAATCCCTCAAAGGGCCAGACCTCAGGTAGTCTCTCTGTGCCTCATAGATCTTGTTAAACTCTTCAAAATCAATCTTCTCTAATCCAACAGAGCGGTCATTTAATGAAAAAACATCTCTGATTTCATCCTTTGTGATGCTTATCAAGTCCGTTCCATTAATATCTTTAACACACCTTGTCACAGGATCATAACACCTAGCAATTTGTAGGAGAAGCTCGGCATCCATGAAAACTCCGGGCACAATGAGTCTCCCTATGTCAAACTGCCAAATATTACTGAGAGGTGCGTATGCATTTCTTTGGGAGTATGCAACTTTAAACAAGATCAAACCATTGTAATCCTTCCCCACTTTAGCATCCCTCATCCATAACCTTTGTCATATAATCCCTCATTGACAAAATCCCTAGGGTTTTTTGGAACTAATTCTTTCGTTCTAGATGCCCCATTTTCTGAGTGTGGGAGTAATTGCATTAGATCTTCAAAAACCCCCTATCCTTATACTATGTTTTTCCCGAGAGTTCTCTTTTGGGCGGCATCTTCAACTAGGGCTTTTTGGGAAAATGTACAAATACCAGAATAAAAACTACCTGAATACCACAAGATAGCAAAAATTGAGAAGACTTGACTACTGAAACCTTTCTTCTTATAAAAACTATGCACTTTCAAGATCAAATTGGCCTACCAGACGCTTGAGAAAATTCGCTGTTGACGCTCACAGAGAAAACCAATTTGCTTGCAGAGAAACTTAGAGAAGAAGTGTTGCCTCTAACGATCAAATCGGAATATGTAATCGTTGCCAACCCATTGCGGCCAACCCACATGAAACTCATTAAGTTCGCCATTACTGAAACTGGCGGCTACAACGTTCACAAGACGTGAAACAATGTCAAAAATTGAAATTTGAATGTGAACTGTTGATCAAAATTCTTTCTGGCACATCAGATGGCTGATAATGATCACGTCATAACCATTTAGCACTTTTTCCAAGCTTAGTTCCCGACCAATGAGAACATTTCAAATTTACCCATGTGCAGAAACCCATAACTTACTTTAACTTTGATCGGCTTGGACAGGTGTCAACATGTCGCTATTTCGTAAGCATAAAATCCGAGCACCTTTTAACTCCGGTAATGTGACCACCATAAATCCTCTTTAAACTGACAGGTCTTTACTTATCCTTGAAAATCAATGACCCCACTTTGTAAGTGAACACGTGGAAGTGTTTGAAAACTTTGGACCCATCGGTGGCTGACATCACAAAAGACACGTCACTTAGTTGTGTTTTCGCAAGTCAGAAAACTGTCAAGTATGTCAGGTTCAGGGAATGCAACAACCGTTGATGAAGCTCCATCGGACGATCATCAATTTTCTGTGAAGTTTGGCCCACCCCTACCTTTCTAGCCCTTTATCCAATAAAAAATGACCACGTCACGAAATCCGGCAAGCGAACATACCTTCTTTTCTTATTGAGTATCCATCATACTAATAGCTGCCACATCACATGCTAACCTAACCAATAAAAAGCAAACACTTCATCATGACCTGGCAATTAAGGACGCACCTCGTAGTTTGAAGTATGTGGAAAATCGAACGGTTGTTGCTAAAGCGCAAGCTTTAAGTACCGAGCAACTTCCTTCAGCGGTATAATGACAGCCACAAGATTTATCTGAGTTTTAACCTTCGGAAAGATACAACCCCATCGTATTACGTCATCGTGGACAAATGTCAACCCAGAAAATTGCCACAAAACTTGAAAAGTCAGAGCTCTATCATCATCAGTATTCAACTCAATCGGATGCCTGTTGCTAAAGTGCATGGATTAATGAGCGACCAACTTAGCTCAGCGGTATCATGACAGCCGTCGATGCAAACCGCTTGTTAATGACCGCACAGCTTTGAAAACGGGCCTGCCTGAACAGGTGTCACACGGTCGCTATTTCGCAAGTCAGAAAACCTGACAATGGAGAGCCTTGAGATAAAGCGACAACCACAAGATTAAAATGAATCGGACGGTTAGAGAATAAAATGGGAAGGGCTAAAGTTTGATGGAAATTTTCATTAAAAAGTGACCCGTTTTAAAACCTAACTGCAAAATACATGAAGGGGACAACTTTTAAAGGTTTTAAATGAGCACATGTGTTATTTGCACTTTAATGAACGGAAAAGTAACGCTCAAATATAACAAGGCTTAAGGTAATTAGGGTTTACAACACTTTGCTCCTTGTAGGTCAAATAATAGGGGTTTTACCAATTTTTTGAAGCATGAGGACCAAAATTTTTACAGTACTAACAGGATGTTTGAATGAGATGTGTTGTACACAATTGACCATGCACTTGATGTTATTGTACAACACAAGGGAATTGAGAAAATCATCATATGATATGAGAGAATTGTCATGCTATGTGAAAGACCCATTGTACAATATAGGAGAAATAATATGGTTGTCATACACTAGAGAAGAAATTAGTTGGTCATCATATGATGTAAGTAGAGAATTGTCGTACTATGTAGCTTGGCTGTACAACACCCCTTTTGATGGAGTTGGGCTTTGTAATTAGGATGTTTAATGTAGTCGGGCTTCTTATGTAATCGAACCTTGTAGCTAGGTTTTCTATGTAATTGGGCCTAATAATTGGGATTTTTATGTAATCAGGCCTTTTACTATTTCTCGTTCAATTGCTAAATAATATTTTCTCCTTTTTCGTTCTGGTCTCTCCTTATTTTCTATTTTTATCTAGCACTGAGCTTGAATATAAGAAAGGGGTATGATCTTTAGGGTTTGGGGAATTTGTTGATTTGGGATTCAACAGATCCCTCAACTTGTTTCTATAAGATGGTTATTATCTTAGGCTACAGGAAAAGGAAACAAAGACATGGCGCATTGTTATTCAAGTTTTAATCAAAGTGGCGCAGCAGAAGCCATCAAATATTGGGAATGGCAAATTCCCAATTTGGCTTTGGGATCCATGAATTTATATGATGGGTGGATTGCTTCACAATCTAGCAGGGAATGACAAAATTGCAGTTTTAGTTTTATGGCAACCAATCGTTGGAAAGGGACGATTGTAATATCTCTTTTTCTTGGCCTTGGTGATTGGAAATAAAATAATTAAATTAACTAAATTGTCTTAATAGTTTTAAGCAACTTGTATTTAATTATTGTGAATATTACATTAAATTTTTTAGAGTGACTTTAGTTGGGGGCTGAAAACTAAATTAATATTAAGTCACCTTAATGTAGCAAAGGAATTGTTATTTAAAAGTGATTTAATAATTTATAAATTCCGAAAAGTTCCGTTGGGGTTATAAAAGGAGGTTGAGGAGAAGAAAGGAGACATTCTAAAGTTTGATAAATTCTCTTTACGAGATTTGTGCGTAGGGCTAGATTTCTATTGACAAGGCGAAAAGCCCAAAGGTTGCCTGATGGATGAGAACTTGAAAGGTTGAAGTTGCGTATGAAAATCCTCTGTCTTCAACGTAGTGGTTCCATCTAAGGCTGATAGTGTAAAGGTTTCAAAATTAGGACAGAAACCATCGTTTCATTGTGAGTTGTTCCATTTAGGAATCATCTTCAATGCTGAAAGTTTGTGGAGTAAGAGATTGGGTTTGGTTGCTAAACCTTCCAGGTAAGAAATATTGAGTATAGTTGTGGAGGAGTAATTTTGATTGACATTGGAAAGGAAACAAGCACAAGATTGGCTGCAACTACCTGGGTTGGCATGCATATTATTAGGACCGAATTTTGAGTTGAAGGGCATTTGGAGATTTCATTAATCAAATTGCAAGTATAAGGTTTGTTTTTCATATTTGTTTAATTGGAGAAGAAGTTGATTTGTTGTATATCTTCCTACCGCTATAGTCCAATCACTAAAGTTGATGAAGATTTGGTTGCTACACTTGGAGGATGTCTCACATGACACATTTAAAGGTAACCAAAATATTATTAAGGTGGGTGATGAAATGAGTTTACGAATTTATTGATTATTATTTGAGCCGCCAACTATAGATTTATGTTGGCCAATACCTTGAAGAGTTTTCATAACATTGCAAGCGTTCTAAGGACGCAAGAGTAAAGGGGTCTTTTCACTTAAATCCTATTTATGCCGCCAATTTTGGGAAAAATTTTGTTAAGTTATTTTGATCAAATTAATAAATAAAGGGTAGTGTAGTTGAAAATATTGTCATTGATGTCAAAAGAGAATTAATGTCAAGACGATTAATTATTGATGTCAAAGGAGGATCAATGTAGAGAATAAATGCTAATGAGGACTAAACCAAAAAGAAAATATTTATTGAGTTTCAAATTTAAATATATGAATTTAATGGGTTGTCCAACCTCATTTATTGTGATGCCTAAGTGCAAGGACAAGTCATTCATTTTTTGAAAAACAAAATAGGACGCCTCCCTTGAAAGAATCACCCCTCTTCATAAAAGGGCTCAGAAGCCGATGCGTAGCACCCAGGCCTGGAGGTGGAGGCGGATGCGGGTGTTGAGCCGGGTGCCCTGTGGATGCCACCTGGAAGCGCATCCTGGGCCCCCGGATGCATTGTGATGTTCTCACAATGCATCACAACGCATCCAGGGGCCCAAGATGCACTTCCACATGGCATCTAGGTGCATCCACAGGCATCCGTGGGCCTAGGCTCTTTTTTGGCCAAAAAACAACTTAAAAACACATTAAAACATGTGTTTTTTACATTTTTTAATTTTTTTTTCTCCTAAACCCTAAAACAACCCTAAAAGAGGCCATTCAATCATTTTGCATCTCATTTTTTATGCAGCTTGGCTCTCTTCTCATTTGGTCTCCATTTTGGATTTTGAAGCTAAGGTGATTATTTTCGAAGAGGATCGTTCGTGGGGTGAGAGATAGCTTTCACAAAGGAGTTTTTAGCATCTAAGGTAAGCATTTGATCCCATTCTTGAGTCCTTTAATGGATTTTTTTGAGGTTTTGATGAATTTTTTCAAGTTTGGGAAGAAATTTTTCAAGTTTTTTTCATTTAAAATAAAATAAAATAAAGAAACAAGTTTAGCTATCTATTTTAGTATATTTGTATCATTGTTTTGCACTTGTATGCTTGATGTTCATAGTTTTTTTCTAAATTAAATTTATTTATTTTCTTATTATAGCAAGAAATTAGATTGTATTGTGCAAGAATGGCCACCACCGGTAGTCAAAGTTCAGTGGGAGGGCAAAGAGCCGATAATTTTAATATTGATGTAGGATCTCCTTTATGGAGACATACCACAAGAGTATCATAGGTTTCAAGAGGTGGCTCATATCTTTGGAAGTGTAATTATTGTCAAAGTATCAAAGGCAAACCATTCAATGGCTCATATTCCCGGGTCAAACTTCATTATATGGGCCCTGTTGGAAAAGGTATTGCAATGTGCAAAGGCACAGGTGGGAAGGGGATGTCTAATGCACAGATAGCTTCATTTGTAAAAGAACAAGAAGATGCTGATAATTTGGTTAAAAGATAAAAAAAAAGTTTTTATCGACCTCCATCCAGAAAGAACAAAATGCAATTAACCACTGAACCAATTGTATCCTCCAAACATCCATTCTTGCAAGTAGCTATACCGGGAGAGGAAGAAGAAGAAGTAGAAATTACCGCTTGCAAAAGAGGCCCATTGGACAACACATTTAAAATGGAGGCAATAGAGCTTGCTGATGAAACCATTGCACATTGTCTCTATGCCAATGGTCTTCCTTTCAACTTGGTAAGATCACCATATTGGAAGGAAATGGTGGAAGCCATCAATAAAGCCCCAGCTGATTACGTAAGTCCCGAGTATGAAAAGGTGCGTACCACTCTATTGCAAAAAGAGAGGACTTCTACAGAGAGAGCTCTTCAACCAATTAAAAATTCTTGAAAAACTTCGGGTATAACTATTGTGTCTGATGGATGGAAAGATACAAGAAATCGACCATTGATTAATGTGATTGCAATGTCCCCCATAGGGTCAATGTTTTTGAGGGCTATTGATTGTGAAGGGCAGGTGAAGGATTCACAGTTCATTTCTAGAATTCTCATTGAGGCCATAGAGATGGTGGTCCAGGTAGTTACAGACAATGCCAAAAATTGTAAGGGTCCAGGTGCTTTGATTGAGGGTCAATATGACCATATTTTTTGGACACCATGCACTGTACACTCCCTTAACTTGATCATGCAACAAATTGGCACTCAAATAGATTGGGTGAAGCAAATTTACCAAGAGGGGGAGGAGATACAAATGTTTGTGACGAACCATCACATGTCACAATCCATATTTAGATCATTCTCCAAATTGGAGTTGCTGAACGTAAATTCAAATTGTAATTACTAAATTACTAAATTTCATTTATTTATTTAATTTGAATAAATTTTATGTTCATGTTCAATTATCAAACTGTATATAACTTTGTCTTTGCTTAATATTTATTGACATATTGTTAACTTGCTTAGGTTGCTGAGACCCGTTTTGTCTCATACTATTGTTATGAGACGACTTGTCAAGGTGCAAGTGACATTAAGCCAAATGGTTATTTCTAACTAGTGGGGTATATGGAAGGCTTCGAATTTAGAAAGAGCCCAAAAGGTCAAGGCTTTGGTCTTGGATGATAGTTGGTCGGCTCGTGTGCAATTTGTATTGAATTTCACCGAGCCTATCATGACTATGCTCCGCTTTGCCGATACAAATACACCTTGCTTGGGGGATGTGTATGATGGCATGGACACCATGGTTGAGAAGGTAAAAGTTTCCATACAAAAACATGAGAATGACCCCACAGAATGTGAAGCCTTATGCAATAAGGTGGAAGCAATCATTCATCATCGTTGGGAGAAGATGACTACCCATTGCACCTCCTCGCATATGCCTTATCTCCGAGGTACTATAGTGAGCAAGTACTTGGTATGCCAGGAAGAGTTGCACCATATGCGGATGAAGAAGTTGCTAATGGGTGCTACAAAGCTTTTACACGACTCTTCCCAGATGATGAAGTGCACGACACAATGAGGCAAGAATTTGGCTTATTTGCTTTGGGTTTAAAAATGTCTCCATTTGCAATAAAGGACCAATATAAAATGGGAGCTATCACATGGTGGTACATGTATGGTCAACCATACAAGCATCTACAAGGTCTTGCAATCAAGATCCTCTCACAAGTAAGTTTTTTGTTTACCACTTATATTCTACAATTTAGTGTTTAACATTTTTTAAATTGTTTTTCATTTGTATGTTTAATTTTGTGAACACTATCCAGGTTGCAAGTTCTTTTGCTGTTGAACGGAGTTGGAGTACATACTCCTATATCCATTCAGTGAAGCGCAACCGGTTGGACTCAGAGAAAGCTGAGGACTTGGTTTACATTCATACCAACTTGCGTCTTTTGTCACGCAATGAGAATAAATACAAGGAAGGGTCAACCAAGCTTTGGGTTGTAGCTCCTGAGTGTGCAAACTTGGATGCAATGCTTCATGATCTTACTACAATCACAAATGATGCTGATGATACCATGACACATGGTGCATCTAGGACAAGTGGAACTGTTCTTGGTTCAAATGATCTTGAACTTGCAGCAGTTGGAGATGATGAGAATGTGGATTTTCTTGAGATTCCTTATGATTCTGAATCTGATTAGTGAATCTTGAGTCTTGACTCTTGATTGATAAACATTGAATGATGAACTAAGTTTTGATTTTGTAGTTCAAATTGCATTGGAATCTTGAACATGAGTAATTTACTAATTAGTTATTGAACTTCTTTCAATTTGAATATTTGTGTCTATGAAGTTTTTAGTTGAAGTTGTTGAACTATCAAATATGAAATATCTTGAATCTTGATCAATGGTTAAGTATCATTATTCAATTTATTCCGATTCATACTTTTAAATGATTTATTTTTGTATATTTCAGATTTCTTGCACTTCTTTGCATATATATATATATATATATATATATATATATATATATATATACACGCATCCAAATGCATCCGTATCCCCTAAAAAATTTCACGCATCCACATCTGCATCCGCACCCGAATCGGTAACTTAGTGAAAAGGCATAAGGTGGATATAAAAAGATGAGGCAGGGCTAAGGACTGTAAGCAAAAAGTGTTATATCATTCTAATATAAGCAGATTTTTCAAGAAGAGTGTACATGTGACAAAATGTTGCATCATTTACAAGCAGATTTTATGAATGAGATTTAAGTGATCATCAGCCATTGAACAAGCAATGTTAAAAAAGGCGAAAACTTTGTTCATTTGGAGGTTGGTACCTCCTAATAGAAGAGATTGGTGTCTACTGCTTGCTAACTTGGTGCTTTGTTGTGGGGATTGGTGTCTCCAATGGGTTTTCTTTTGTAAGAGATTTTTATTTTGTGGCTGGATTTGGACAGTAGATCCAAGCAAATCTTTGTTTGTGGTTTTCTTCAGAAAGGGTTTCCACATAAATTTTGTGTTTCCTAATTGTTATATCTATTGGGATTGCTTTATTGTGGCTGTTAAATTTTAATAAGTAAAATATTGGCTTGTGAAGATTCCACAGCTTATGAATAACACATCAGTCACCCATATGAAGTTTAAGTTGCATCAAACATTATTAAAGAAGCTGTTCTGAATATTTTTGCAGAGCTGAGTGACTTGGGAAGTTGAGGTATGACCATAAGGAGGGATTGATGCCTCTCATGTTGTCTTGGAGATTATTTCTGCCTGACCGCTTTTGTCATAAACAGTGGGTGTGATAACAAAAGGGAATATGAGGTTAGTTTTAGGAATAGATAATTTTGTAAAGAATTGAGGCACATTAAACATTCAACTACTCATATTTCTTGGTGATCATTTGTTAACCGAAGCGACTGTTAGAATTTGGGAGGTTTGAAGAATCATTTGCAGTTTAGTTGCCTCATTCAGAAGCAATTTCCAGCATCGTATTAACAAACTCTACCATTAAAGACTGATGAATCAATTGAAGTATACTGATTTGGGTATTTCCAGGTGTTGATTCAGCTATTGAAAGGATGGATGAGGGCTAAAAATGTACTATGAAAGGTGGTTGTTCATTCTTATCAATTTACCCAGCCACGTTATTTCTCAGTCATCTATAAGCTTTGTGGAATTAAATCACTGCAAAAGAAGCGTTTCCAGATTTTATCAATAATCATTGAAGAACAGATCTGAACTTATTTCTGTGTTAAATACATTGTTCCAGTTCTGAATATATAATTCTGCATTGTCATTTCATTTGTAATGGAATCGAGTATTATAAAATTTCAATGGGTGAATATCTATACTGAAGAATATTACTGATCGATAACGGAAACATTCCTTTAGATCATTACAGTTACAATTATGTATTGGTGCATTGATCAAACATTGTGAAATACGGCCAAACGTTTGCTTCCTGCAAAGTGTCTGATGGAGTATCTGCACATTTAAATATTTTGATAGAAAAGAATTTGTCCGGTATAGAGTGGTTATTACATCTTTATAGAAAAATTCAATGGTGAGACATAACAAGACACCAAATTAATTCAAGAGTCTTCTCTTACTGTTCATGTGCCGATTTTTGTAAATTATTCAACACTGGAAGAAGGCTTAGTAGTTTAGTTGGCAGGAGTGCACTGCAACTCTGGAGGAGGCTAATGGCCTTCCTCCATTGGGATTTTTGACATTCTCCCTCTGGTTCTCTCTTTGTGATCATTGGTTACATTTCTCGTTCTTCTTGGGTGTCTCTATTTGCTCCCTTTGTTTTGTTTTCGGTGGTCTTTGCCTTTATGATTTTTAAATTTCTTCCGGCCCTTTTTTTTTTTGACTTTTCCCTACCAATGCCTGCATTTATTGTAGCCTTGTAGTGGGTGCCTAGTTGTATGAGGAGGTTTGAATGGAAAGTGGTGACAAAGCATTGAGTGAGCCTGTTGATGACCCAAAAGGGGCAAGTGGCATTAATGGAAAAGTTAAAGGTATTGAGCAGATGTTTCAAGACGTTGTTGCAGAGGTTGGTGGTGAAAGTGTCCTGTCTTCGGTAGGTTTGAGACTGTGTAGGATGGCCAACTCTGTGGAGAGAAGCCAAAAAGTGGAGGAGAAGGTAAGTGCCCTGTGAATGGCCCTAGAAAGATTGTTGTCATTCCTGAATCCGATATGGTAGTTGCCTTGGATAGGGAAGAAAAATAGTTGAAAAATGTGGCTATTTTTCTCTCTGTTCTTGATTGCAATATGAATCCTGCTAGGTAATTTATGGATGAATGGTTTAGTAATGTGTGGAACAAGAAATCAGGTTTTCAACTCTCATTTTTTAGAATGATTCAAAAAGGACTGTTTTGGTATTTTTTTAAAATCATGCTACGCAGGAAAAGTTATCTTTAGGCAATTCTGGAATATTGACAATTCAATTTCTCGAGCACTGGCTTGGTCTTTGGAGGTTTTGAATGAGGAAGTTTTTGCTCTCTTACTCTAGATGGGTAACTGTCAAGAATGTCCCTCCCCGATTGTGGTCATTTCTGCCACAGTTGCTTTCCTTGCTATGAAAAGTAATGAAGATTGAGAAACTAGGGCAACTCTATTGCATATGGATGCAAGATTGCTATTTTCCTTATCCCCAGGGGTTCATATTCTTGAGGAAATAGAAGTTAATATCGGGGGAAAAAATTATCCTGCAAAATGGAGAACCTAGTAGGTATACATGCTTGTTTTTTGTGTAAAAAAGGACATGTAAGAAGAAACTGCCCTATTGTTAAAAGTAAGTCAGGAGACCCAAGATTTAACCAGAAAACCTTCAAATCAAAACTCTAAAGATGTTGCAGAAGAAAGAGTGACTGATACTAAAACAATTTTTTACTTACCAAAGCAACAAACAACACTAATCAAGAAGTGAATGGTGAAAACCCTAGTGAAATTAGTCCAGACTCTGTAAGCAAGAGAGACACGAATGTTAAAAGAGAGAAATATTTAACAAAGGCCATTATTAAAGACCCTGATATTGGAACCAAAGATGCAAATCCTAATGTTCTAAAGGATTGTATTGAAAATCAAACAAACCATCAAGACCGTTTCTTTTGAATTTTGGATGCGCTAATACATTTCCTATGAATAGCATCTCTTGAGGGGAACATGAAACTAGTTTGTTATCTGTGTCTAACACTAGCCTTGGACACAAGGAAAATGCCCAACAGCTAGTCTTAGAGAAAATTAAACAGAGGATTGCTCAAAACAATAATAATGATAGGGAAAATTGGAATAAAAACGAGGAACTTACAAGGGACACAGAGCCCTTGTCTAAAAAGAAGGCTTATAATAATTGTGGTAGTAGAAACGTGGTGAATGAATCAATAAGTGTTGACTATAAAAGCCCTCAAAACATAACCAACAATACAAATTTTAAGGCTATGAACTTTATACATAAATATGAGACAAAAGATGCAGATGTTAAAAAATTGAAGGATACTAATGACTTTCCGAATAAGAACAATCCTAGTTTGGAGATCTATCTTTGCATAATTCTAGTCGTGGACAAAGAAATCTAAGGATTATAGGAAGGATTCTAGTCCTTTACTTCAACAGTTATGAAAGGTAAAGGCTGTTAATGTTACATTTGAAACTTACCTCAAATTCATATGGAAAGATTCTACCCAATACTATACTGAGCATGGAAAACGTAACGGAGGCTCAGCCATCTTACCATCTAATAAGTGGTCTCAATTTGTGATTGATTATGGAGTCTCTCCGTTCAATAAGGCAATCTGGATTATCATTGAAAAGGAGAATAGGACAATTGGTCTATGCTCAATCTATGCTCCTAACGAGTATAGGGATAGAATTGAGGTTTGAAAATGTATGTATATTCTTTAGGACGGCCTCTGGATGTGGGTGGGGGGGATTTTAATATTATTGAGGACAGTGAAGATAAAATTGGGTTATAGATATGGAATGGAAAGGAAATGAGAAAAACTTTGGTACAAAATGAAGAATAAATTAACCTATTTGATCCTTTTGAAAGATTGATAATAGAAAGTAAAAATATTTCATTCTTTTGGTGTAATTCCTGAAAAGGGAATAAGCGAATACACTGCAGACTTAATAGATTCTATGCTAACAAGGATTTCTTCAGTTTTGATCAAACTGATGGTGGTAGTAGGGAAGAGTTTATCCTTCCTCTCTGTCTGATCATCATCCTGTTAATGTTAAAATAATAATATCTAATGAGAAACCTAAGGATTATAGGAAGGATGACAATTTTTTTCTAAACAGCACCCTTCTAAAAGATGAGGATTGCAATGAGGCTATTTAGATTAATAGATGGATGTTAAAAGACACGTAAGCTATTGAGAAATGGAATAATATTATAATAATTTTAAAAGTTGGACATATCTATTGCACTATAGATAATAAAAGAGCCATGGACAACAGAAGGACTGGCAATATTTTTCAAGAGAAGCTACTCAAACTGGAATCTGAACTACAAAGTGATCCTAAAAATATAGATTTGAATGTGGAATCAATCTCTGCTAAAAACTCTTTGAGGAACCTGCAAGCTTCTAAAGCCCAAGGATTAAGGGTAAGAGCAAAGATTAATTGGTTAAGTAATGGGGACAAAGGATCTAAATTTTTATTTAGATATATCAAAGAGAAAGGTGTAAAAGAAAAAGCTGGTAATGTATGGGCGGAGAGCAATCTCATAAGTGACCTGGATGAAGTGAAGCATCAGTTCTACTGCTTTTACAAATATCTATTTACTTCTAAAGGGGACAACACAGGGTCATAATGCTTGAAGCTTCTGCAAAATCTTAGTACCTGAAAAGATATCTAAAGAGAGTACAGAAATGCTGAGTAGAGAGGTTTCTAAAGAGGAAACTATAAAGTCCATTCAGGTTCTAAGTAATGATAAACTGCCAAAGGCTCATGGCCTGCCTGTAGAATTTTACAGGAAAAATATTGATTGGGTGAGTGAGGATTTGCTACAGGTTTATATAGAAGCTATTTATAGAGACTCTCTAGGTAGTAGCATCAACAAAGGTGTAATCAAACTACTGCCTACAGAAGATAAATCTCTAATAAAAAACTGGAGACCGATTACTCTGCTCAATCTATCATTCAAGATTGTAGCAAAAATCTTAGCCTTGAGATTGGTTGACATCCTCCCCACTTTTATCAGTAGCACTCAAACAAGTATTATTAAAGGAAGGTACATTTCAGAGAGTCTTGTAACTGGTTGGGATGCTATGGAAAGAGCCACATACTCCAATCAGAAAATAGGCATGCTCTTACTTGACTCTGAAAAGGCATATGATAGGGTTGAATGGTCCTTTCTGATGATGACTCTTGATGTCTTTGGATTCCCTGAAGGTTTTTATCAGATCATTAACACTCTAATGAAAGATCCTGTTGCACAAGGGGATGTAAACAATTCACTTCCTAATCAATTCTCTCTGCGGAGATCTATAAGGCAGGGGTGTTCTCTTGCCCTGGCCCTGTTTTTGATTGCCTCAGATTCTATATATTATCTGAATCTCCTAAGAGAGTCAACCATGAGCCCCAAGATGAGAGGTTTATTCCTCCATAGCTATGAGGACCTCCTAAACATTCAATTTGCAGATGATCCTGACCTATTTTTTAATCTTGAAGAAGATAATCTTGATAATCTAATGCAGAAATTGAATCTTTTTTGTGTTGCCACTGGGGCAAAACTATCTACAGCAAATTTGATAATGCTAAGTTGGGACAACATCCAATTGGAGGTCCTAACAAACAGGTTAGATACCTGGGTATTCCTTTTGCTGTGAGTCCATGTTTGAAATACATATTGGATTGGATAAAAGATAAAATAGTTTAAAAAAATAGCCAAATGGAATGAACAGTACTTATCTTTGGCCTGAAGAATTCAAGTATGTCAAAAAATTCTTTCCTTCTATAGCCTATACTACTCTTCCATGTGGTTGTTTAGCAGCTATCAAATAAATGAAATCCAAAAGAGAATCAGACAATATATTAGGTCTCATGGTAAAGGAAAATAGAAGAACATGCAGTTAAATGGGACTGGTGTTGCTTAGATAAGACTGAAGGAGTGGGTTTGAAAGACCTAAATAAGCATGGCATATCCTTAGTTGTCAAATGGATTCTCAAAGCCCTGAAAGATCCTAGTACAGAATAATATACAACTTGCAGTACCATGAAGAGGTAAGACCTGGAAATAACTTCCCCTCTTTGACTTATTGTTCCCATGTTGGTTTAATGTATTTAAAAGCTCATGGAAAAATATGAGAGCAAGTCAGAAGAATGGTCAGAAATAGTGATTTTCTGGATAGTTGCAGGAACAAAATCTACCCCTCTAGATCAATCTGGTGGAATTTATCTCATAAAGGAAAACATTTTGCTTTTATTGTAAGGGTGCTTTGCAAAATTTTGGTCCAAGAAAGGAATTAGTGTTTCAATGATATTTTTTGTAATGATTAGTTGAAGGCATAGGCCTCCCTTAGTACAAAATTTGAGTTCCCTCCATCTCATTGGAGAACACATTCTATACTCAGAGAAGCATGTAAAATCCTCCAATTCTCTGTAATGTGTGATTCTAACAGTGATAATCTTTACAATTTCAAATGGTATGATGGTTCTGACCTGCATAAGTTGAAGCTCAAACTTTTCTATAAATCCTTGGATGAATCCTCAGATATGGCTAGGTACCTTAACAAAGCTGGAGTCTTGAATTCTCTGATAAACAGTGGTTTGATATTTTTTAAGTTTTTGTGGTCCAATGTGTTAGAACCTAAGGCATGTTTCAATTGGTTGCTTATTTTACCAAAATTACCTTGTTCATTGTCCCCCCACGCCTCCCCAGCATAAATGTGTGTGCTATTTCTAGGAGGCCTGAAACTATTATGCACATTTTTTTTTAATGCTTTTGTGTTATAGAGATCTGGAACCTATTTTATGCAGACTTGGGGGGTTGGGGGGAGAAAGGTAGGGTTAAATGGCAGGAAATTCTTTTTGGTTTTGCTAATGATTTGGATAAATCATTTAATCTTTTTTGGCTCCTGTTATCTACTGGAATACTATGTTTTTTGTGGAAAGCTAGGAATGAGGAATGGTTCCACTTACTGAGTTTTCAAGAAGAGTCATTTACCATGACATTTCTGTGCAGGTTACAATTACAATAGAGATATCCAAAGATAAAGTTGTCAAGCTACTGAAGAGTGGTACAGTGGATGTCAATAAAGCAGAGATAAAGTATGTAAGGCACTGGCCGTTTAATTAATTGGACAACTTTCCTTTTCTGAGAGGTTACTTGGAATTTCAGAAGAGATTGAGACATTGCAGAAAGACCTTGGATTTCAGGGAAGATCAAAATCTAATGTCAGCCAAGGGGAAGACTTCACAGTTGAGGTAAATTGATCCACCAATTGGGTATTGGAATGACTTTGATAAATACAGTGAGTATTATTTTCTGAATGATTATTTTTGTTTACTATATATATGTGAATGTTGTAATGGCTAAAGTACATAGTAACCCGGGGACGCGTGCCCCCCCAAAATCCCTGGTGTTCTCGGAATGGGGATGCACTGGGGACAGGGGGACGGCATCCCCAGTGGCGCCGCTGTTCGGCCGCCGTTCCCGAGGAGACGCGGGGACGTCCTGATGTTCCCGTTGGGGACAGGGGGACGCCCAGAAGTCCCCCGTCACGGCAAGCCAAAAAATACAAGTTTTTAATTTTTTTTAGTTTGTACTTGTTTTGACATATCATATCATGATACTCAATGTAATCATCTTTATGATGAGATAGATACTCATACTTTTGATATCAGACTTTAGTATTTGGCTTTGCTATTATTATTTATATAATAGAACTCTTCCATTTGCTGCTTGGAGTATTTAAAATTTAAAATTATTGTTTAATGTTCAATGTTCAATGATCAATCACAATGTAATGTTCAATGTTCAATGATTTTACATCTCTGTCTTATATTGTTATACATCTTTTCATAACTAGCATTTTAAGTACCACATGTATAGTATATACACCCGCCCCCTGTCCCCCCCCCATCCCCAAATTGAGGCCCCTCTGTCCCCCGTCCTGGAAACTTGTCCCCCCGTCCCCTAGGGCAGTGTAACTATGCTAAAGTATCTTAGAATTTTTCCTTTTGAAGACCTTGGATGGTCTGGCTACAGTAATCCTCAATATGTAGGCCTTGCATGACCAGCTATATATTAGATTGTTACTTTCTTTGATCCTTTTTTGGTGACCCTGTGTGGTCTATCAGACTGTGATATTCACGTCTCTGTTATGATCAGATACTACTAATGATGTACTCATTTTGTCAATGGTAATCTATACAAAAAAAATAAAATTATTCAACACGTATTTTATCTATTCATATTTTATAAGTATTGTTTATTGCTTTCAAATCTTGGAAAATTTTTGTTCTATTATATATGCTTTGTTTGAAGCTGTTATTTGGAGTTCCAGTAGCTCATGTTTCATTAGTGCCATTGACTGTGCTCTTGATCATTAGTGAATACCAAATATTATTTAATATTGTATTTTGTTGGAAATTGTCTTCTTATGTGCTTTTTGTAATGTATAAGATACAGTTTATGTAACTCTTCTCTAGCTTTTGGAAGTTTTTTTAAGAGGTTGGTGAAAGGAATAAATCTAACAATATAAACAAGAGGAGTTATGCTAAATAGATTTAAATCCACGATACAAAAAACTAGACTGAAGGATTCACACATGAAATCCTCGATATACTCTGGGAAACCCTTGATGGAAGAAAACCTAGCAAAAACAACATTCATTGAGCGTATTAAGCCAACTGTTCACAATATGATAAAATACTTCTTGCCTATCATAACCCTATTCCATGTGCAATTACTTATAGGCACATCACTATAGCAAACCACGAAGTGGTATAATAAAACCATGTGTAGAAAAATCACCTTTCCATCAATGCCTTATTGATCATCTCTGCAACCCCATTTTGTTGAGGGGGCATGGATTCATATTCTCTCTGGCTATCCCATTGTCCTTACGAAACTTCTTGAACTCTGCAAAACAAAGCTCTCCACTATCATTCATTGTCAAGACTTTAATCTTATTCTTTGTTTGGTTCTTAGAAAAGCCTTAAACTCGTTGAAACGTGCAAAAGACTTCAAATTTTTTCTTTTAAAGAACCACATTATTTTGGGAGAAATTATCGATAAAAGATGCATAATACATGGGTTTTCGTAATTAAGGAAAAAATGTCCAAACACATCAAAATGAACCAAATGTAAAATCATATTAAATTTTCCGAACCTGAATAAATCTTAGCACAGTTTTATTTCCCATTTACACAATGCTCACAGAAATCAAAATCCAAATAATAATCAACAAGACCTTTAGCAAACCTTTTGACTAAAAGGATCTAAGGGCTTTCTCTTCAATGTGGCTCATGTGTTCATGCCACATGGTCTTTTGAAGAGGCAACTTATGATTCTCACTATTAGGAACTTATAATTAATGCGTTCAATGAATCTGCTAGCATCAAGTCTAAACAGAGTTCTAGTACAAGCTCTCTTTGCCAACACCATGGCTCCTTTGACTGTTTTTAACCCTTTCTTACTGGAAAATAACCTGCACACCTGAATCATTTATTTTACTTACAGAATTTAGGTTCCTTGCCAAACCAGGTATGTACAACATACTAGATAGAGTTCCCACAACCAATAATTTTATGTGACATGTTTCCCAAGATGACTTCTCCCTTTTTGTAGCTCTTGTACACAAAAATACCACTCTCTATGGAGAGTAATATAGATTGAAGCACCAAATCAAAAAGCTACATGTCTTCACATGTATGCATAATAAAAGATTTGAGAAACACATTTTCAGATTCTTCATTGGAGGTCTTGTCCTGTGCATCATCAAATTCCTTCTTAGCTTTAGTTTCTTTACATTGCTTTATGACTTGTCTTTCCACAGTTCCAGCAGTTCACCTTCAATCAACCATGAAACTTGGGTCTTCTATTGGACTTGAATCTTCTTATCTTCCTTCTTGTTCTTACCCTTTTACTTTGAATGACCTTTGACAACCAAGACATCTTTAATGCTTTGAATTTTCTACCTCGTACTTTTTGACATCAAGGAACTTACAAACTCCTCAAGCTTCAACGTAGAAGACGTAGAGGTCATTGTCATGACAAGGTTTTTCCTGCGAATTTGACAATAACGCAACAATGTTGTGCATTTCTTCTTGTCTATCTTTTAGCACATGCTCATAATCGACGAAAATGTTTTAACTGAGAAATAAAGATGATCGAAGTTTAATTGGCCTTTGTTTTTCAATGGCGATTAAATTCCTGTAATGATCGACGACTCTCCTGATCCCACTATCCAAGATGCACAATTGTTATTCTTCACGAGATCACAAGATGTGGAAAGTAAGGTTGGGCCGAGATGTCGTTTTGGAATGTATTGTGATGTGGCATTTTCCTGTTGGTTGGTTACTGGGCCCGTTTGGTGAGTTGGTAGTCTTTTAAGATCAGATTTCCCTCAATTGTTTGATGGTGCTGATACGATAAGGATCTATGATTGATTTTCAAACTGAAGAAAATGAAGGTTTTCGGTCTGTTTGCTTGCGCTTACAAATTCATGGCAAGCTCGATGGTGACATGTATTGTAGACGTATTGTAGTTTTTATATGCTAGAGGAAAGACAATCTTTCAGAACTGAGGCATATCTTGTAAAGTTTTTATAGATTCAAAGTTTATTGCTTTAGGGTGGTTATGGCAGTATGGGTCAATGCCAGCGGTGGTGTGAAGTGCTGATTTTATGTTGTTATACTCATTTTTGTTCAGAGCAGGGTAGCATACATGGATAGGGACGTTGGAGTGTTTTTCTTTTTGGTTTTCGTGTGTCTAGAGGTCCACTTGCCCAATGATAGATGTTTTCTGATTGGTATCTTGTTGCAATCCTTTTTCTATAAAAAGATTTCCATGATCATTTTGGAAGGGCTTGAGAGTTTTTAGAGTGAATTCTTTTTTATAGTCCCAGTCAGGTTTAGCAGATGTCATGAGTCTTGTGTAACATTTACAGAGCAAATAAGAAGTTTTGTTTTGGAGTCTTAAGTATGTTGAGTTTTATTTGAATGAGAATGTTAATGTATGAAGACAATGATTCTGAAGTCAATGAAACATAATTCAGATTTGGTGCTCTCCTCTGTGTTGGTTTTATGAGTTGTGAATTCAATAACTCAAAGTTCTTATTAGATTCACTGCATATATTTCATATGTGTATGTTTTAATTCTAAGCTTTGATCAAAGATCAATTAAAATGCTGAAGATTAACTCATAAGTTCATAAGGTTAGTACAAGGATCTTTATAAGAAGTTTAAATCTAGATTGCATGAATAGATGTTATTTTAATGCAATAATAATCTAAGTCTCGGATCATTACCTTTTTTTATGTCATTCATATATTGAGTTGTAAACTGAGGGTATTGCCCAATGATAAGGCACTGATCTAAATATGTTGTAATTGTTATTTTGTTGGTCCATGTTGTTTGGTTAAACCATCTTGATTAAATTAGTTTCATTTACCAGTTTTATCTGCAGTATGTGTATCTCATGCTCCACAACAATTGAGAATCAATAAGTAGTTAGCCATTACTTAGTATTTTCTTGTTATTGTTGAACCATTTGTGAGATAATCTACTTATCAAATTCAAGGATGTGTGTAATGAGGGTAGTATTTTACAAAATTTAGGTGTACCCACCTTGGTTCTGCAGAGCCAAAAGTGTAGGGGGAGTTTAATCCCTGTTAGTTGTTCCAGTCATTCATGGGGGTTTGATAATTGGAGTTGGCAACTCTTTATAATTCGTGAGTGCACTGGTAGTTGCCGAAGCATAAAACCATTTTGGGAACCAACAAAATGGTGATTTTGTTGGGGATGGAGATGTAAAAGTCTTACAGTGTAGTTATTGTATAAATTGATAACGCTGATAGTTGATCTTGCTCCATTCTCAAGGGATACAATTTCTTCCTAAAAAAATATTATTTACTAAAGATTTTGCTTGATAAATCTCACCAATCTTCTTCCATAGGATCTTTATAGAGGACTCTTCATGGAAATTAATTAAAATAGAGTTTTCAAAGCATGATCTAATTAGACCCGTGGCTTTATGGTCCATAACAACATATCCAACGACCACATCAGGATTTGTAGGTCTCATGAAAATATCATCAATAGTCTCCCACAAATATTGGTCTATTAGTAGATCCTCCATCTCTAGCTTCCACATTTCAAAATTATTTCTAGCAAATTTCTCTTCCTCTATTCTCCCTAACGAACTAGCCATTTGAACATTCCTACAATAAGATCACAAAGTATCTTCTACACAAGCTCCCACTCAAATTTGGATTAGTTCAAAAAACCCAACAACCCACAACTAAAACCAAAGGTGATTAGGCTCTGAAACCACTTGTAAAAACATTAAGTAGAAAAATAACTTCTTATACTTACATCGAGGAAAGAGCAATATAAAAAATTTCTAAGATCTTTAAAAATGTTATAGAAACTTAACATAAATAACATAAATAACATGCATACCACAATACAATGATTTATGTAGGGAAAACCCTTTCGGAAGAAAATTCTCACTTTCCAAAAGCCACCCAATATATTATTAAAAAACTAATAATATATTATAACATAGTTGCAGAGCAATCTTTTTTTATGAGTATCACTAAGTAGAGATCCAAAGGTAAGTAAATAGCTATAAGACTCTTACACACATCCTCCATCTCACACACCTAATATATAAGAGATAAAATACAAGAAACTGTTAAACAATATTACAAAACCATGGGCTAAAAATTGCTTATAAAGCGGTGCCTATCTTATCTCTACTAAAAGATGCTATTTTATGTGTCAAAACACACACTGATATGTGTAACTCCCTTTTACAACTCATTATATCTGTTCAACACATTTTTACAATTTTTTTGTGTTAGGAGACTAAACTTTTGGAGGCCATAACTTTCAAACTAGGTGTTCAATTGACGAACCGTTTGAAGCATTGGGAAGCTCATAATGTTTTATATTGCCTTCTAAATTGATACATCATTTAGAGACATTTTTGGTCCATTTCAAAGCCTCTAAATCCTCCAAAATTGTATTTGCGGTATTTTTCTAGCAAAATCCGTGAACAAAAACTTTAATATCTTAAAAAATTGACATGATCTTGCAACAAAATTTTATTGGCATGCTTATCTAACCAAATTGAACCTTTGGAGAAAGAATAGGGAAAATGCATGCTTAAATAAAAATTTACTAAAAAGTGAGCCTATATAAATAGCAAGGTTGACACAGTTTTCCAAAAATTCCATGCAAGATACTCATCAAAATTATAAAGGTACTGATGTTTTGTGTCTTCAGTAAATTAAAATTTCCACCTTCATGATTTTTGAAACATGTGTTATTTGGCCATTTAGCCTTATTTTTTCTTGAATAATGAGGCTGGTCATGGATGAGTTCTCATTTTGATCACACCACAATGGTGATCCTATGTGATTAATAATGGGTCTTATCCGATTTAGTGTCTAGTATAGTTTCTTATGAATATCAATAATAGTTATTTTGGGATCATTAATGTTTATATTCCTAATTACGTTTTTGATATCTTCTCTATGAAGATGGATTGTAGAGTTCAATGTACTAGACTACTTGGGTTATGTATAGTGACTTTAATATGGTTGAGGTGGATTTAGATAAAGATAAGAATTTGCCTTTTGGCTGGACAATTGGTGAGCAAGGGGCATGATTTTACATGCACACTAAATTAGTCCATTATGAGATTAATTCACATTGCCATTAAACTCTCAAACCATTTGGCAAACATGGAGTAATTTCCAAGTGGGGACTGACAAAGTTCTTAAACAAATTGATCATACCATGATTTTCTTCTAATATTTTTTCATTTTCCTCCTATCATGCCTTATCGGTTATGGCTCTTCTCGAGGTTTCCTTGTCAGACCACTTTCCCATCAAGCTCAAAATTAAAATTGGTAAGTGGTCCTTGCATGCCATTCTAAAACCTATTTTTTAAAACACTTTAATACTAAATCACCAGCCCATATTTGCTCACATTAAAATGATTTGGAATCTTGAATATCATCCTACTTAACAAACTAGATGGATTGCTTGGAAGAATTATGACATGTAGTGCACCTTATGCAATATTTTTTTGTAAATTTATGGTATTCAATTTACCATTTTTAACTGATGGTCAGACGAGGACACCATCTTGGATCCCCCCATATTATATAATATTTTCTTGTGAACCCTTATTCTTCCACCTTGCAAGTTTGTGTGGTTCAACTTTCTTAGCAAAAGAAGGTTGTATAGACAATCACGCAACAAGAGCTACTCAAATTAAAGGCAAAATTAATTGGCTTAAATTTGGTGACTATGCATCCAAAGATATGTTTCTTTCTCTTTGTACATGTCATTCCCATAGGCATACAAAAATTAAGGAAGACTAGATGGTGCTCTCTAAGTTATGAAAAATTCTCCAATATTTTTTGTTGTTGTTACAAGAAGGTTTTCACTACTAAGGAAACTTCCCTTGTTGAAGAGGTTCTCTTGGGGATTACATCAGGGTTGTCTCATGTAGGTTTCCTAAAGCTCAAAATTCCTTCTATGAGTACTTTCTTTCCCCTAAAGACCTTAAGGAGGAAGTAATCTCTATGGCTCATGATAAAGCACTAGGTTATGGTAGGCTCCTTTGTGAGTCTTAAAAAGACTTGTGGCCTTGTGTGGGCTCTGACGTTCATAAGGTCCGTCTTGACGCCTTTAATAAAAAGTCTTTAGATAAGCTGATATACAAATAAAATATTAAGTTCATCCTTAAATTAGGGGACCCTAAGGATATTTGCAACTAGCAATTGGTCACGTTTCTTAATATTTCTTACAAGATCATTGCTAAGGCCCTATCATTAAAGATCCACCACATGCTTCCTTAAATAGTTTTTCCCAAGAAAACTAGTCTTATCAAGTCCAAATTTAGTCTACAAAACATTATTGCTATCTAAAAATGCATGGAATGACAACATTCTAAACAAAAAACCACTTTTTATTTATTTATTTATTTATATTGATTTTGTAAAAGCATACAAACATTGAATCTCCTTTCATTCTTGCTATACTTTATGCTTTTGGATTTAGCCCTAGATTTATTCAAATGATCAATACATGTTATTTACCATTGCATCTAATTGCATTACCATCAATGTCCACAAGTATTAGAATTTTAGCCTTCATTATTTAATCCAATAGATGTTCCCCCTTTCATCTTGTTTGTATCTTCTTGTTACTTAAGGGTTTGGTTATTTGTTAGCAAACTCTATCTCCTCTAAGAGGGTTAGGGGTACTGCCCTGCCCTAGTATTTGAATCAGTTAGTCAATACCTAATTTGCAAATGCTTTGTTTCTCACTCTTTGAGGAGGAACAAAATATCAAAGAATTTGACACCTTTTTCCTAACCTACAAATCAACTGTTTAGTGGAATAAGAGTGAAATGGTATCATCAATATGCTCTTCTTGCACCACCTTGGATTATAAGTTATGGTTGGAAGTGGATTGACCATTGAGAAATTTTTAGAATTTTGGGCATTCCCTTTTCCTTTGAGGCTTCTTTGATTGACCTTTAGAATGTGGTCCTCACCATAATTGAGAATGAGATCTTGTATTTGATTACCAAACCACTATTACTTGCAAGATTTTTTTAGGTTTGTTCCCAAATCCTTGTGGCTACCTATGTTTACTACTCTCTTTGGGACCCTTCTAAGGATTCTTATTTAAAGCTTGAGAGAATTCTCTATGATTTTCTTTGAGCCTATTTTGGAGAACATAAATATTATCACTGTGTCACATGAGAGATTTTATTGTATCCCACAAGAGTATGTATGACTTGGGCTTCTTTCACTTAATGCCAACAATTGGCAATTTATGTTAAATGGATTGTTTAGGCCATTTTTGGTAATGAGACCTACAAGATTCTTCTTTGAAATTATATTTCTTCTATCTTTTAGGTGAATTATTTTCAAATTCTCCTTATGAAAGAGGTTATGCATATCAAATGCATTTTTATTGCCAACAGTATTTGGTACATTTTGGAAGCCATTAGGACTTAGATTTTATGGGTTGGGTTTCATGTTAGGGTGGGAATATCTTCCAACCTACACAAGCTCTAGTGCTGTATACTTATTTAGAACTAAGGGATTTCTCTATCAAGGTTTCCTTAGGTTAAATCCTCACAGTTTCATATTATGAATATTCACATCCCTTGAGATTTATTATCTAGATCTACCACGAGGCTTGATTCATGGGAAGATTTATGTTTTCTATGCCATATTTATTGGATAGATTTAGATACATATAACATCATAAAGTAATCTCTTCTAATCAAAATAATTTGTGAGATTAGTGTTCACTCTTCCAAGAATAGGTGGAAGAATTGATGATGGAATCCCAATATTTTTTTTTGATAAAGGTAAAAGCATGTTTTGAAGGGCCCCTGAAACCCTGTACATAAAGGTCACTAAAGATATTCAACAAAAGCCCACTAAACGAAATGGGTCAAGACCAAAGAGAGGGTTTTACAACAGGCACCCACAACCTGGATGATTCAAGCATGAAACAACATCATGCAACCCATAGCTAAAAAGAAATCCAACACTAGGATTTTCCTGGAACACCCTTTTGATGGGAACGAAGAGTCATATCAAATGAAGAGGAGGCCTTCTTAAGTTATTTTCCTTTGACAGTGATCCAACCCTCTTAAACTCTAGCCGCCTCAACTTGCCAATGCATAGTATCATCAGCCGAGCTAGAGCAAACTTGGCTACCAACAGAGGCAACCACAAAACCAATTGACCGAACAGGAGCCACAGACTCCATACCACCAGGAGAAGACAAAAGCGCTACCTCCCCAGTCAAGCTAGAAAATGAAACAACTGGAGAGATAGGAGGAAAATCTCCATCATCCAGTGAGACCTGCAAATTCCTCACCGACGACAAACCTCCAGTAGAAGAATGAAACCCTAGCCAAAGCAACCAACAATGACTCAACAGACATCAATGTACCAGCAATCGACAAAACCCTAGAAACACCATCAACCTTCGAAGCCTGCAACTTCCCAAAAAAACCTCTAGCAGGAGACAAAACCTTAGCCGAGGCGACCGATGACGCACCAGCAGCCAACGACACACCAGTAATAGTATCACCAGCAACCTGCGATGCCATCAAATCCCAAAAAGACCACCAATGGGAGACAAAACCCTAGCCGAAGCATCGGCTACTGACAAACTCCTAGGGGCAGAATCTTGACCAATAGAAGAGGGAGGGGGGACCTGCGCAACCACTTGGGAGAAGCTTTTTTGTGAAATAGGTTTCTTCTCCACCATATAGTGATGAGCCAAGGCACCCTTCCACCATGACGCAACATATTTCTTTTTACCCAAACCACACTGAGCAGCCATATGCCCAGTATTAAAGCATCTATGACATTTGAAGGGAAACCCTTTATAATCCAGGGTCTGCGTCCAGCTTCCTTTGAAGGAGTTGATCACTATCTCTGCAAGAAGACCCTTAGAAGGATCAATATCAACAAGAATGCAAACATAAGTAGAGTGGTACATATTAGAAGAGGCACTATCTACTAGCAGAAATTCCCCAAGAGCATTACCAATCTCCCCATAAAGAGAATCGATCCAAAGATGCAGAGGTAAGGAAGACGAACCCAGATGGGGAATCGAGTGAAGGAATTTGAGATGGGGTTAAAATCGATATGCCAAGGTTTAACTATGAGCATAAAACGATCCTCCTAGTTGAAAAAATGATCGCACAACATTTTATTCCTGTTCGAGGAATATTCAAACTTTGCAATAAAATACCCCTTAGCCAAGGGGAAGATATGCACCATATCCTCAAGGACAAGGTCCCAGTGATGAGAGATCCAGTCATGAAGCTTCGACAAGTTGGGCCAAAAACCCCTAAACTTGCAAATCAAGGCATGGGCAAAGAAAACAGAGATGTTGTGAGCCATATCCTCCTCAACATCTGAATCCACCACTATAGATAAAGGAGAAGAGACAGGGACAGGCCCATGAGAAACCCCCAGATTCAACAGCGCAACATCCTTGGAAGTAGCGGAGGGCTCAACAAAGACCACTTGAGGGCCCTTCACCCCACCCTCACACTCAAGAGAAACAATAGTCGAAACCTGAGAGTTTCCTGCATCTAGCGACACCGGCGATTTCCCCGCCAACGGGTGACCTCCAGCAGAAGATAAAACCCTAGCACCAACAATCGGCGATGCCCCAGCAGACGACAAAGCACCAGCAACCGGCGAAACCCTAGAAACTCTAGCAACCTTCGAAGCTTGCAACTTCCCAGGAAAGCCTTCAACAGGAGACAAAACCCTAGCTGAATCCACCGACGCCGCACTAGCAGCCAGCGAAGCACCAACGACTGACAAACTCCTAGCAGACCGACGAAATCCCAATATTATCTTATGTAATTATAAGTTGCATTTTGGGTACTAGTGGCCTTCATCTCATTTTACCAAGGTGCTTTCTTAAACTTGTGATGACATTTGTAATCAACACTAGTAGCCTAACAATATAGATTTCAAAATGTCTAATCAACTATTGTAGATCCCAAACTTGTCCACTTTTCATGTGTGTTCTTTTCCAAGGCTTATTTGTGGGGGCCCGTCTCTACCACGTAGGCATCCAAGACCTTTTTTTTACCCATTATGTGGATAACCAATGTCATTCACACACCACTTCTATTTTTGTTTCCGTACTTTGCACCCATTATCTTTTAGGTGAATTATTTTCAAATTCTCCATCTTATGAAAGAGGTTATGCATATCAAATACATTTTTATTGTCAAAAGTATTTGGTACATTTTGGAAGCCATTAAGACTTAGATTTTATGGGTTGGGTTTCATGTTAGGGTGGGAATCTCTTCCAACTTTCACAACCTCTAGTACTGTCTACTTATTTAGAACCAAGGGATTCCTCTGTCAAGGTTTCCTTAGGTTAAATCCTTGTAGTTTCATAATAAGAATATTCACATCCCTTGAGATTTATTTTCTAGATCTACCACGAGGCTTCACTCATGGAAGATTTATGTTTTCTATGCCATATTTATTGGATAGATTGAGATAAATATAACATCATAAAGTCATCTCTTCTAATTGAAACAATTTGTGAGATTAGTGTTCATTCTTCCAAAGCCTAGGTGGAAGAATTGATGATGGAATCCCAATATTATCTTATGTAATTATAAGTTGCATTTTGGGTACTAGTGGCTTTCACCTCATTTTATCATGGTGCTTTCTTAAATTTGTGATGGCATTTGTAATCAACACTAGTAGCCTAACCATATAGATTTCACAATATCTAATCAACTATTGTTGATCCCAAGCTTGTCCAGTTTGCTTGTGTATTCTTTTCCAAGGCTTGTTTGTGGGGGCCCGTCTCTACGACATAGGCATCTAGAACCTTTTTTTACCCATTATGTGGATAACCAATGTCATTCACCCACCACTTCTATTTTTGTTTCTGTGTTTTGCACCTTTGGAGTTAGGGGATTTGTATCATATCCCTTTCAAGTATATACTCAAATTTTACATGCTTTCATGGTGGATATTTTTTTAATCCTTATGGAAAGATACAAATTATGTAGTTCTTACTCACTATTCTTTTGATACAAATATTTTTATTTAAGCTAAAGCTACTATTTGTCCTAATGGTATCATACAATTTCAAGTGTAGGCTAGTAAGGTATCATTGGAGATATCTCACCTCAAGGATATACTTGATCATTAGAGAAATGCATTGTGAACTATGGACAGAGTGTGCCTCTCCTTCTATTATTCCTCCCCCCCTACGGTTGACTATGAGGTCAGAGTTTCTCTACTCAACACTCCTGATCTCCCAAATCCCAGGTTCCTAGTCCCCACTCTATCAATTATAGCAGGTCATCTTGTTGCCATTTTACCTCTCCTCTCCTAGAGGGAGCCTTCTAGAGGCATGAGGTCATTGACTGATGGTAGTATTGGCTAGCTAGTGCATGCTTCTTTTAGTGGCTCCCTCAACTAGCTCTGGCAATTTATTTGACCCACAACAAAGAAAGAGATAGAAAGAATAAGATAAATAAGACAAGGTATATTTTGTTCGTAACATCACCTCAAATTGCACTAATGTGTGGGTCAAAATGGATGACCAAGATCCTCTCTCTCCTGCTACTGAAGTTGTTGTTGTCACTTAAACAACTCTTTATGTCATTATATACTTTCTAGGTTGTGCCTATTTGAGAGATTAGGATGTGATCTTGCATATACCCACTTTTTTGGGAATATATGTATTTTTATTTAATATATTTGATACACTTATTCATTAAAAAATATAATTCTTAAAAAAATTATTTATAAATTTATTGTGTAAAATTTTCTTAACATAATTTTGACATGTATCTTCTTATCAAAATAAAATATCATTATAAGAAATCTAAAAATGATGATTCTCAAAATATAAATTTCATATTCTTTTTTAACTCCAGGAACACGATATCACTATTTTATCTTCATTTTTAAAATTTAACCTTGGTTAAGATATACATAAAAAAAAAATTATGCTAAATATATTTTCATAAAATCTTTTGTTAAATCACTTGTATGTATGTATATGTTAGTATATTATCATTTTCATTAATAATACAAATACATAAAATCTATACTCTTAATAAGATATTAAATTTAAAATTTTAAAATAATCAAATTATAATAATAACTTGCTAGAGTAGCTATTTATTAATTTTATTAGACAAGAAATTCAATCAAAATAAATTTTTATATTTGTTTCAATGATACTTACCACAATCACTATTATAGTCATAAATAATTAATAACTTGATTTAAAAGTTGTCTTAGAATAAATTTATAGGTAAAACTCTCACTAATGAGAATGATAATATACAAGCACATGTGTCTTAGTTCAATATGTGTAAAAGATGTCAAACTACAAAAGTTCAATTAAAGATATTTTTAAAAAATTATATAAAATAAATTGTACACATATCTATAGCATAGACCTTTATTTTTTTAAACTAATTATAATTTCAATAATACTAATTTTATTATAATAAGATAATATTTGTATGGATGTACTTATCATGTCACTTTAATTATTATAAAATTAATTAAAATTATCAAACAATGACTTCATTTATTATAATATTATTATAAAATCAATTTTAATTTTAAATTTTTAAATTTTTGTTTTACATTAGATTTTAAAATTTATAACTAACATATATATATATTTTAATTAAATCTATGTAAAAGACATAAAAAAGAATAATTGACTTTTATTATTTTTATATAAATTTTTGTGAAAATGATTTAATGAAAATGATAGCTATAAATTCAATTCTATTTAACAATTTTTTATATATATAGATTTGATTACGATATATGTTGATTTCATAACATTCTCATCAATAATACAATTAAAAATATCTTATTAAAATATTTATTCAAATTTAAAAAATTATCTTATAAAGAGATTTAAATTAAATTTAAACGAAAATGACTATGATACTAGTGGCTATAAAGAAGAGTAGAATATCCTAATTTATTCAATCTACTTTCACTAATAAAAAATATAATCCTATAGAAACATAAAATATAAAATAAGATCTAATAAAATTTATAGAAATAAAATATAAAATGAGATCTAATAAAAATCTGACTTTTAGATATAAAATGAGACCTAATAAAAATTTGACTTTTGGATATTTGTAAATCATAATAAATAATTTATAATAATAAAAAATATAATATTTATGTGATGATGTAATTTCTTATGAATATTTGAAGATGATATTGATAATAAATATTTTTAAAAAATGAAATATTTGTTCATTTACAAAATGAAAGATGGCTTCGAATGGGCTAGTATTGTGGAAAATCACTCGGCCTTTGATGATGCGCTCAAAAAGCTGATTAAGGAGATCAAGGATAACAAAAGTCCTTATTTTGACAAGCTTGAGATGTTCACCCATATTCTGGAAATAAAGAAAGTGGTTTGGATGGAGGGGCTCAAGGATGGACCTCCTGGGTTGAAGTTTATGATGACATTCTGCTATAAGAATACCGTGTCTCATTGGATCTTTTTTTGTGTCCATACTCACCACCTCCCCATTCCTCACTTTGTAACTCTTTTTTGATCACTCAATTTTTAATATATAAAAAATATTTGTTATATTATTAAAAATTGATTTAAACTTTTAACATATTTATTATATTATAGAAAATTATTAATATTTTTAAATTGTAACTTTTTAATCTAATAATATTTAAAATAAATAATCATTTTGAAATCTTATCGAATTAAAAAAATTATAATACATTTTTATCTTTATTTATTTACTTATTAGAATTTTAAAATAATATAAATAGCTTGAAAAAAATTATAATAACCATTGAAAACCTATTCATCACTATATTATATTTAAAATATTATAATCAGTAACAAGTTTCAAACTTACAACAAACTATTTTATATTTATACACATTTATAAATTTAAATTTATAAACAATAATTAAAAATAGGGACAAAAAAGTCAAATTAAGATACCCAATAATAATATCTAATAATCTTCCAATAACAATATCTAATAATCTTTTTCTTCTTCCTATTGATAGAGGAAGAGAGATAACCAATAACACAATGTTGCAAATGAACATAACAAAACAGAGTAGAAATAGAGTAGATTGACGCTCAGAAATAATAATAATTTTATATATTAATGCCAAGATTTTTAGATTACAGAGAGTTGCCAAATGCTCACAACGTCAAATATTTTTCTGTAGACACAGAGTATATTTTCCAACACTTCACAAAAAATAGAGTAAGCATTTCATTTTTTTAATACATTAAATCTTGACTAGAAACCTTTAGAAAAGCCTGGATTAAATCCGATTGGAAGAAAAGTCAGAGAAAAAATATAAAATAAAAACTGAGTTTAATGCGGTGGTTGCAGTTCAAAAAGGACTGGTTGCATGATCGCATGAATAAAATAATAGTCATGAGATCATGCGACAAATGCAAAAAAGGGGGCCCACACAGGTTTAGTGGTCGCATGATCGCAAGGGGTGGGAAGGCTACCTTGCGATCATGCGACAAGGCATGAGGTGCAACCGGTGGTAGGCGCAGAAGGTGGACGGAAGTAGGGAAGATTAAAACAAATGCCCGGTTGGCATCCACATCCGCTAACACTCCCCCTTAATCTTCATTGTTATGTATGTCCGCAATGCCGATTTCTTCCCGAAGATGTTCAAAAACGTTCTTTGCCAGTGGTTTTGTGAAAATGTCAGCTAGTTGTTCATTGGACCTGCAAAACTCAAGATGAATGTCACCATTGTTTACCAATTCTCTTATAAAATGATATCTAGTATCAATATGTTTACTTCGTTTATGAAATACATGATTTTTAGATAAGGCAGTTGCTGAATTGTTATCACAATAGATCTTTGTAGGTTTTCCTTGATGATGCCCCAAATCTGAAAGTACTCTCCTCAACCAAGCTGCTTGACAAGATGCTGATGTGGCTGCTACATATTCTGCTTCAGCTGAAGAGAGGGTGACAATTGGTTGTTTCTTTGATGCCCAAGAGATAGCATCGGAACTTAGATGAAAAATATATTCGGAAGTGCTTTTTCTATCATCCATGCTACCTCCCCAATCACTGTCTGTATATCCAATCAGCTTGTAATCATCTGAAAAAGTATACAAAATTCCAAAATTATTTGTTCCAACTATGTATCTCAAAATTCTTTTTCCAGCTTTCCAATGTGACTCCTTTGGTTACTCCATGAATCTAGAAATAAGACTAACACCAAACATGATATCCGGTCTTGTGGAGGTTAAATACATGAGACTGCCCACTAATCTTTTAAATAAAGTTGCATCTACACATGGACCTTGATCATCCTTACTAAGCTTCAAGCCCAATGCAACTGGTGTAGGAGCTGAATTCACATTTGTCATTTTAAATCTTTTCAACAAATCATTAGCATACTTGTTTTGACATATGAAGATACCTTGATCATTTTGACTTACCTCCATGCCAAGAAAGTATCTCATGAGGCCCAAATCAGTCATATCAAATTCCTTTTTCATGGCTACCTTGAATGAGCTAATTGACATATTACCTATGAATATCAAATCATCTACATACAAACAAACTATCAAAATTTCTCCTTCATCATTCATTTTGACATATAAAGTTGGTTCATTACCACACTTGTTAAAGCCATTGTTCACAAAATAAGAATCTATCCTGTTGTACCAAGCTCTAGGAGCTTGTTTCAAACCATATAATGCCTTTTTCAATCTACATACTTTATGTTCTTCTCCCAAAACTTCATAACCAGGTGGCTGACTTACATACACTTCTTCTTCCAAAATACCATTTAAGAATGCTGATTTGACGTCCATTTGATAAACTTTCCATTTGTTTTGAGTTGCTATAGATAGGACCATTCTTATTGTATCTAGTCTTGCCACGGGTGCAAATGTTTCATTGAAGTCTATACCTGGCTTTTGTGTAAAACTTTTTGCCACTAGTCTTGCCTTGTGCTTTGCTACTTTTCTATCAACATCATACTTTGTCTTATAAACCCATTTAACTCCAATCACATCCTTGCCTTTAGGAAGCTCAACTAAATCCTACGTCTCATTCTTTTTTATTGACTGAATTTCTTCATCCATGGCTGAAATCCATTTGTCTTCTTTTATGGCTTCTTCAAAATAAATTGGATCAGCTTGTGTTAAAAATGCAAAATCACAAAAAAAATCAACATTTTCATCTTCTTGCGTTTCATCATAAATCTCCCTAAGACTTCTTGTCTTCTTTGATGTGTTTATGGACCTAGACTTTAAAGATGCAAGTGTTGGATTAGAAGACTCGCTGTTGTTATTACTTGTTGGTGTAGTGGGATTTGGAGTGCTAGGTGCTCTTGATGGTGTTGTAGGAGCATTTGCTTGTGTAGGAGGATTTGCAACCTGAATTTCATCTTCTTCATTCTCTTGTAGAACACTAGGTGTACTTGAATTTATTTTGTCTATGCTTCCATCCCATGCCTCTTCTTCAACAAATTCAACATCACGGCTTATTATCAGCTTCTTTGTGATGGGATTGTATAACTTATATACCTTTGAGTGTTCACTATATCCCACAAATATGCATTTCTCTCCTTTGTCATCTAATTTTCTTCTCAACTCTTGAGGTATCAATGAGTATGCCACACATCCAAAAACTTTCAAATGTGATATGTTATGTTTCCTTTTGCTCCAAGCTTCTTCTGGTGTTTTGTTTATCACTACTTTTGTTGGACACCTATTCAAAATATACACTGAACATGCAACTGCTTCAGCCCAATATTCATTTGGTAAGTGTTTTGCCTTTATCATACTACGTGCCATTTCCATGATTGTTCTATTCTTTCTCTCTGCTACTCCATTTTGTTGAGGGGTATACCTTGCTGTAAATTGTTTATTTATGCCATTTTCTTTGCAAAAATTCTGAAAATCAATTGAGACATACTCTCCACCTTGATCGGTTCTCAATGTTTTGATAGAATATCCACTTTCTTTTTCAACTTTTGCCTTGAACTCTTTAAAAACAACAAATGTATCAGATTTGTGCTTCAAAAAATAAACCCATACTTTTCTGCTGAAATCATCAATAAACGTTATGAAATAAAGTTTTCCACTCATGGAAGATGTTTTCATAGGCCCACAAATGTCTGAATGTACTATCTCAAGTGGTTGTTTTGCTCTATAAGACTCCCCAACTGGAAATGATTTCCTATGTTGCTTTGCCAATATGCAACTCTCACATGTTTTAAGTGGCTCTATTTTTGGCAACCCAAATACCATTTTCTTTTTGTATAACAACTGCAATCCTTTAAAGTTTAAATGCCCAAGTCTTAAATGCCATAACCAAGATTCATTTTTGTATGAGGCTTTAAAATCTATTTCAGCAACTTTTTGCAATCCTTGTGGCTCTATCATTAATTCACTTTGAATTTTTAATGGGAACATCCTATTCTTAGTCATTTCAACTCTTGCAATCAGCCTATTGCTTGGTTTCTTGTCTAGGATCACACATTCACCATTCTCAAAGTATATTCTATATCCTTTTTGCACCAATTGCCCAATACTTACAAGGTTGTGTTGTAATCCAGGAACATAGTATACATCTGAAATATGCTTCTCTTCACCTTGTTTTGTTTTTATGTTAATTGACCCTTTGCCCATAATTGAAACTTTTTGATCATTTCCCAATTTTACTTCTGATTTTACTGAATCATCTATTGTTGCAAACATCTCCTTTTTATAGCCCATGTGGTTACTACACCCACTATCTAAAAACCATAGCTCTTTGGAACTTTCTTGTGCTACATTACATGCTATCAATATTGTGTCTTGTTCACTAGTGTTTGACTGATTTTCATTTGTAAAATGTGCCTTTTGCTTATTCAAATCATATTGCTTTTTCCTACATTTTGATGCATAATGCCCAAATTTGCTACAATAATGACATTGGATGTTGGATTTATCATACCTTTCTCCTTGATGATGACTTTGAGAGTGATTACTCCCCCTTCCTCTTATTGATGTAGAATGGGCATGTGGGCTTGATGGTGGTCTTCTACTTTCAAATTGTGTGTTTTCTCTTCCTCCCCTTGATGAAAAATGTCCTTTGCCTCGACTGTTATTTGATCTCCCTCTTGTTCTACCAAATGAAAGCTGAGTCTTGAATGCATTCTCCACTGATGATGACTTTGATCGATTTAATCTTTGCTCATGCACTAAAAGTGACCCCATTAATTCCTCTATTGATAATTGAGAAAGATCCTTGGCCTCTTGAATAGCTATTACTACAGTATCAAATTTAGCAGGCAGACTTCTAAGTATTTTTTCAACAATCTTTTGATCTTCAATAGTGTCTCCATAGGATCTTAGCTGATTTACTATTGACATTGCATGAGTGAAAAATGTATCTATTGAATCTGAGTCTTTCATTTGTAAATTTTCAAAATCCCTTCTAAGTATTTGCAATTTTGCCACTATTACCTTGCCTGTGCCTTGGTATGCTGTTTGTAAACTGTCCCATGCTTGTTTTGATCTTGTGGCAGCTGCAACCTTTGGAAAGATTGATTCTTCCATTGCTTGCTGAATGAAAAATAGTGCCTTTGCATCCTTCTTCTTGTTTTCCTTCAACATATCCTTATCAGCGTGTGGAAGAGCTTGATATGCCCGCTGGTCTGATGGTTCAGGAAACCCATTTTCAACTAAATCCCAAACATCTTGAGAACGAAAAAGAGTCTTCATTTTGATGCTCCAATAATCATAATTTTTGCCATTAAAGATTGGAATTTGAGGCTGAGAAATACTCCCACTGGTTCCTGCCATGATTTACCAGTAACACTTTCTCTTTTTGTAAAAACTACAAACCCTTTTCTTTCTTTTCTCTGATTTGCTCTTTACCCACAATGAAATCTTGCCAAGAAAACAATACCCAGATCCTTTTTGTGCTCTTCAACCTTCAGTAGAACTTTTTTCTTCAATAACCTGCTCTTCAATCTGTTGTAGAACCCTTCTCTTCAATCTCCTGCTCTGATACCAATTTGATAGAGGAAGAGAGATAACCAATAACACAATGCTGCAAATGAACAGAACAAAACAGAGTAGAAATAGAGTAGATTGACGCTCAGAAATAATAATAATTTTATATATTAATGCCAAGATTTTCAGATTTACAGAGAGCTGCCAAATGCTCACAACGTCAAATATTTTTCTGCAGACACAGAGTATATTTTCTAGCACTTCACAAAAAATAGAGTAAGCATTTCATTTTTTTAATACATTAAATCTTGACTAGAAACCTCTAGAAAAGCCTGGATTAAATCCGATTGGAAGAAAAGTCAGAAAAAAAATATAAAATAAAAACTGAGTTTAATGTGGTGGTTGCAGTTCAAAAAGGACTGGTTGCATGATCGCATGAATAAAATAACAATCATGAGATCATACGACAAATGCAAAAGAGGGGGCCCACACAGGTTTAGTGGTCGCATGATCGCAAGGGGTGGGAAGACTGCCTTGCGATCATGCGACAAGGCATGAGGTGCAACCGGTGGTAGGTGTGGAAGATGGACGAAAATAGGGAAGATTAAAACAAATGCCCGGTTGGCATCCACGTCTGCTAACACCTATCTAGAAGATTCATATTCTCATACAAGCCTGTGAATGTCACGTCAAATAACCATTAGTTTTCCTCTCAAAGATCCAAGTCCGAAATTTATGTATTCCTTCACAATCTACGCATGCATCAAGCTCAGACAATTGTATTAAACTAAATATGTCTAAACATTTTGTAGATGCAGGGACGAATGTCTGAAGAACCAGGCAAACCTTTTTATCACCAGGTAAACCTTGCCCAGATGCAAAATTATCTTAAATATATTAGGAGGAATTGTTTTCTAAAGTACAAAACGTTGACAGTATTATAGCATCTCTATGCACCGTAGTTGCTTTGATATCATTATGATTTGTGTTCACATCTTACTCCAAATTTCATGGAGGAAAGTGGATTGCATCAAGAAGATTTTGATTACTGTAATAGTATTTCATTGAACTATACAATAATTTTAGATGAAAAGATGTCAGATCTGGTATTTCATTGAATTATAGAATACAATTAGATGAAAAAATGTCAGATATGTGATTATGATATTGGGACGCGGTTATGTTTCAGATAGAATGTACTATTAATCAAATTTGAAAAATCTAAAAACACAACAGATTTTTGTGAAATTTTCAGCATCTGTTCTTTATGATCTACATGTTTTGAATCCAAAACATCTAAAAAATTTTGAAAAAAAATCACTACATTTTCGCAAATCTGAAATTTTTTTTGTTTTTGTTTTAGATACATTTTGTCAGAAGCATAGCCGCTACCATGATATTGTGGGCATTGAAGCTGAAAACGTTTGGAATACATGAAGTGGCACAATTAATTGGGCAACTAGAAGCTTGATTTTGTGTAGAAGTGCAAGTCTCAACAGATTACGAGGAAGTGGTACTTATTTCATATTCTAACAATGAGCTGAAGCCATATCATATTTTGCTTCAGTTAAGCTTTACATCAGACTCGTCATGACTAAAATCCAATAATATTTGTGTGCATCATATGTGATAATTTCCTCACACGATTTCAGAGCTACAATCTCACAAACTGCAAAGTGGAATGTGAACAGAGATTATGGGAGGCATCTGATATAGTTTCAGCGCATGTTGTTAGAAGATGACTAATTAGTACTCTCTTAATCTCATCAGCCTGTACTACTACTACTCGAAATCAGGCTTCTAATTGCACAATTAACTAGAAGATGGAAGAACTAGTTTATGCACATCATATCCAAACATTAGGAATTTTGAAGAAGTTTTTTTGAAAGTTATCACTATTAGAAGATCACAAGTTAGGATAGGTAGCATTTAGTTCATCAAGTAAGATTTGTGGGACCTTTACATGTCTTGTGGAGTGCAACTTAACATATCTCAAGGAAATATGAGACTTAAGGAATTACATAGAACCACATCAAGTTTCTTGAACGTTCAATGCTTCACAACGAGTCATTTGTAGAGTAGGAGAGTGATAATAGTTCTTAAGATCATAGATTTATGTGTAAGTTTATAAAGAGCTTAGTCCATATTAATGATAATATGTGATCTAGGCTAAGTAGACAACTATAGCATTTTTGTAATACTAAATAAATGATACTTTATTCTAGTATTTGGAATCTATTTTATTATATTAATCCTAAGTTGTATAGTTGGAAAACCTTTTGGCTTCTGCATTCATTTGTTTTGTATGAATGGGCTCAATTTTTTTTTATATATAAAGTAGATTTTGAATTTTCTTATGGTTACCCTTTTGTATAAAGTAGATATTGAGTTATCTTATGAATAATCCTCTTGGAGAACTATGTTTGTGTTCAAAGGTGACACTACACCATTCTAGATAGATAAATACATAGATTAATAGGACTCTTCAAGTTTTAATTATTATTTATTATGAATAAACTTTTTAATGTATGTTATTTTTACTTCTATTGACTATTATGTTATAATTTATAAAGTCTTAGGAAGGGTCATAGGTGAATATTCATTTGGTGTTAGTCTTTTAATTTATATTTTCTTTGTTCTTTTAATCTCTCCTTTTTTTTTCTAATGAACTAGGTATATGTTTGAATAGATAAGGAATTAGACTTTCAACCCTAGAGATTGTGCCAAAAGCATATTCTACTATTTCTTTACTATTTCTCATGCTTGTGGCCTTGTATGATGTTTTTTTTTTCTTTTTTCTTTGTTGTGAAATGCAATGCAAGATATCAATAATTTATAGCATACCTATTAAGACCTTATCTCATCCTGAATAAGATTTTGGCATACTCTGAATCAAATATTTTCTTCTTGTAGTACAATTGTTTTTGATTACTGGTAAAAACAAGTTTTAGTTGGGGACCCGAAACCCCTTACAACAAGTTAAAAAAGATAAGTCATTAAAACCACCCAAGTAAAATAGGGCTCAGAAAACCAGCCCGCAAGCAAACCTGACCACAGAACAAAAAACTAGCCTACAACCAGTAAACAAAAAACAAAACCCAACAATGAAAACACGAAGAAAGCAAAAAAAAAGAGAAAGAAACTAGACATACTCTAGTAGAGTTGCCTCCATATCTTTTTTAACCTTTGATATTTTGGTGAGGGCCGCATTGAGGTCCGAAAGCTCCATAATTCTCTCTTGGATCTTCTTCTTCTTAGATGACTTGGTGCATTTTCCCGGTCTAGAAGGAGCCTCATCCTCGTTGGAATCATCAATTTTAACATGGGAACCAACATTTAACTCCCGCTAGATGTTGCTAATGTAGTCAACCATGGTCCCCATAAACTAGTTGGTGTCTGTCATGATCTTCTTGAGGGTAGTCTCCATCCTATCAATCTTCTCTTGCATCAATCCCACCTCGTCCCTATTCTCCCCAGCTTTGGTCGTCCCATCCAGCTTAACACCCATTCTTTCCTGAATAATGTCCACCTTGGCAGAGAGAGATCTGAGGTCGAGGCTCAACGTTTTAATTTCATGAAAGAACCATTTGACCAAACTGAAGGAATAAATGGAAATCACCTTGGCCGTTTGCATAACTCCAAAAGGAGGGTCAATTTTGTCCTCCAAATCTTCTCTGAGGAGCTGGACGTTCCTCTCCTACATGTCAATAGTCTTAAGGAAGGGGATAGATCTCTAGAGGAGGATAGAATATCCTTATCCTGGAGGGTCTCCTTACCTCTCACATCACTCTCTTTTTTATCTGACACCTCTTCAATAGTAGCAACATTTTTCAGAGAAATGGGGACATCATGGTCCATAGAACTGGCATAGTCAACAAGGATAGGGACCTGTTGACCCTGAGGATCACTCTGAGCACCCAAATCTAGCACAACCTCAATGTTTTTATTCCCCTCTGCCTCCATATCACTCCCACTAGCAGACAAAGAATCCTTGCTATCATTCCTAGTCTTTTTCGGAGAAACCCCTTTAAAATATGAGAAATCCTCAACACTGGCCCCTTCTGACTCATTCTCCATACCCTTATTCTTATCCAACTTTGGTTTCTTAGATGACAAGCTCTTCATAGCCACAACCTCCCTACCTCTCTTAGCCAGGGAAATGGTAGACCCACCCTCTAAGAGGGGAGGGGGGAAAAGGGATGCCTTCTTGGAAATATGCTCAATAATGAGAAGAATAAGTCCTTCATGTAGAATCAACTTATTCTCTTTCCTTTTGTTCTTAGTGATGCTCTGCCAAAGGGAAGTAAGCAAGTAAAAAGGAAATGAAACCCTAATCTTGTGCCTAAAATGGTAGATAAGGACAAAGTGGTAAGAATGGGCCCTTTTATACCTTCCATCCAGAGTAATGTACTCCATAATAGCCACCATCACCTTGGACCAAATCTCCTTGAAGCTGAGGACATCATAGCAGCCCCCAGTATCTTTAATCAGTTTCTTGGCTTCCTCTTCCTCAGGAAAATGATGAATAACATTAACAAAGACCTTCTTATCCCTATAAAATTTCATCCCTTTCAAGCTAAGGCCCGAGACCTCAGTAATGAGCTCCTCAATGATTTTAACATCCAACCCCCAATGGTGACCGTGCTATCGTTCCAAATATCAACAAATTTCCTGGTAACCTCTTCGTCAAAATTGTGCAAATTCTCCATGAAAGTGGTAAGCCCACCTTTTCGCAGCTTTTCCCAAACTTCCTTTTCATCCTTCCTCCTCTTGCAGCTCTTAGGTTCACGACGATTGAGTTCCCCTCCCATCTTAACTTCGCCTGGAATATAGCTACCAAGAAACATCGTAAAAACTTTGAATAGGGAAAGAAAGATGAAAAGCAAACAACCTGTCACACCTCCAAAAAAATCATGTTCTCTCCTCTTGTTCTTGGGAATGCCAAATCTTTCCATAATGGTAAAGTCATCCTTATTGCATAGTTGTCTTGTCATTAATGTTATAGAGATGCACCAAATCAACCCACCTATAGTGAATCTTGTCATACGCCACCAAAGCTTTTAAATTGGCATTAAGTTTGCTGCCTCCTTGCCATGTCATGATGCCCTTCGATTTGACAACCAGGTTATCCAGAGCGTCCACTGTCCCATTGGCCTTGCGATACACATGTGATATGAGTACTTCTTGTAAAGTGTTAATAATTACAAGAGCATATTTAATAATAGCTTTGATTGTCCATGATGGGTTAGACTTACCCTTGATGCAATCGAGAATGTTCATTGAGTCACCTTCAATCTAGACTTTATTATATTTAGATAAATCAATAATTTTTAAAGTTTGAATGAGACCCGCCACTTTTGCCATGTGGTTAGACTGAATCCCAATGGGGAGGGCCACCACAGTAATGTAGTTAGCCACATCATCCCTTATCACTCCACCACACCCAACAGGACCCGGGTTTCCTTTAGAAGCCTCATCGAAATTGACCTTGATCCAACCCTTGGGGGTTGATTATAACCATAACACATTTTATCTCTTTGACTTAGAGGCTTTGGGGGATTTGTTAGGATTAATACCAGTAGAAACATCTAGCTTCTAGCCTAGGGATGCCTTGCTGTTCTCCTGAATACTTCTTTTGATTTTCTCAGCCACAACAACCAAGGGGAGAGATGTATTTCTGAACACCCTATCATTGCGCTCTCTCCTTATTTTCCAAATGACATGCAGGGAAATTATATTCCAGAGGTTCCTTTAAATACTCACATCAACATTTCTCCATTGGATAAAGATATCCTTCATGCTACCAACAAAAACCCAATGTTGGTTCTAGGTGCTAAGGACCAAGTTCCAAACTTCCCACAAATAGGGGAAGGAAATAACTAGGTGAAGAGAGGTTTCTTCATCCTTTAAATACAAGAAGCAATGATTAACCAACATCATCCCTCTCTTTTGAAGGTTATCTAGCGTAAGAATCTTATTTTGCAAAACCAGCCAATAAAAAAAGTTAATTTTAGGAATCAGTCTTTTGTTCCAAACCTTAGCCCAGAACGGGGGTGGTTCCAAATGGTTCAAGAGGAGAGAAATAGCCGAGGTGACCGTGTAGGATCCTGAGGGATGAGCGGCCCAGATGACAGAATCCTCCACCCCCAACTTTGTCCTTTGCACATTGAGATCCAGCATCAAGGGTTGAAGACAGTCATCCACCCTAGCCAGATCAAACCACAACTAATTACTCCAGTAATTAAAAACCCATGGACCAAATCTCTTGATACAATTCAATGAGGGGATGGGCATCAAGGGTGGAGACAATAGAGGACTTACCAATCAAGTTATCCTCCCAAAATTTAATACTGCAACCATTACCCAACAACCACTTTGTCCCCATGAGAGAAGTACTTTTAGCATGTTGGATACTATTCCAAATAGCGGAACCCTCGATTGTAACATCAGACTTGAGAAAGTCCATCATGCTTGTGAATGAAAAGAGGTACTTCTTAGTGATGATCTGGTTCCATTCCTTCTGCTCACCAAAGATCCACCAAATTTATTTCCCCAGTAAGGAATTATTAACCACCTTAATAGGATAGACTCCCAAGCCTCCCCATTTCAAGGGTTTACAAACCTTATCCCAGGCCATGAGAGCCAACCTTTTTCTTTCTTCAACTCTAGACCAGAGAAAGGACCTCCAAGTTCTCTCAATAGTATTAGAAAATTTGGTAGGGATTTTGAAAAGACTCAAAGCGAACACCATGAAGCTTTGTAAAGAGGCTTTCATGAGGAGGAGTTTACCAGCTTGACTCAAGAGAGCACCTTTCAATCTGGCCAGTTTTATATTAAAATGCTCCACTAATTTGAGCCAAAAGGAATCAGTCAGTTTAAAACCTAGGGGGAGCCCAAGATAGGTAGTAGGGAAATCACTAATGGATCACCCAATCAATCTAGCGATACAAAGTTGTACTTCTGCAGGAGTGTTAATGAAGAACAAATAACTCTTCTCCTAGTTGATAGCTTGGCCCATTGTGGATGAAAAAATGGATAGGGATTTTTTCACATTCTTGGCTTCGGTGGTAGACGTAGAGCCCATGATCATAGTATCATCCACAAACTGCTCATGGGAGCAAGTATTTAAGGAAGACTAGGTATTATACCTTTTATCAACCCCTTCTTGAAAAAACTTTGAAGGAAGCAACCTAGGCATTCAACCAAGATAGAAAAGATGATAGGAGATAACGAATCACCTTGATGAAGACCTCTAGTAGGTGTGAAAAATCTGGAAGAGGAACCATTCACAATGACAGCCAAAGAAGAAATGCTAATAAGCTGGCTGACAAGGTGGATAAATTTATCACAAAACCCAAAGGCTTTGAGGACTTTCAGTAGTAGGGACTAGTCCACCCTGTCATAGGCCTTCGAGAGGTCCAGCTTAAGAATAAATCCAAAATTCTAGGATTTGTGATAGGAATGAATCACTTCATGGACCTTGATAATAGAATCCAAAATTTTCCAACCCGAAACAAAACCACTTTGATAAGGAGAAATGATTTTAGGCAGAAGAGGGAGTAGTCTCAACATAACCACCTTGGAGAAGATCTTATAGATCGAGTTACAAAGATTGATCGGTCTAAAAGCATCCACCATGTCCGCCCCAGTAGTTTTAGGAATAAGGACAATGAACATAGCATTCAGTTCCTTTAGAATGGTTCGAGAGCCAAATAATTCCTTAACCACATTACATATATCCAGCCCAAAAATTTTCTAAAACTTTTGAAAGAAGAAGTGGGGGAACCCATTTGGGCCCAGAGATTTGTCAGCTTCGAAAGAAAAAACAACTCTTTTGATCTCTTCCACCGAGGGGATAGCAATCAGGGATAAATTAGTACCCTCGTCCACCAGGGAGGGAATAGAATCGAGGAGGAGGGTTTGATCAACATCAGAAAGAGAGCCATCTTTAGACAAAAGAGAAGAAAATAAATCCACCATGGCTTTAGAGATCTCTTTATCTTCCCTCACCACACAATCAAGAAGGTAGATGTTGGATATTCTGTTGGAGGCCCTATGCTTGGAAGTAGTCATATGGAAGAAACGAGTGTTCTTATCCCCAGCTTTTAGCCACAACGACCTAGATCTTTGTCTGCAATAGACCTCCTCCTTAGAGATAATGTTATGAAGGCTGGACGGAAGGGATTCTTCTTTGGCTTTCAAGGCTTGAGAAAGACCATTATTTTGGATAGAACCCTGGATGAAATCCAGTTTAGGCTTAATGGAGATTTTGGACTTGAAGATATCCCCAAATACCTGTTTGCTCCAGGATTTGATGTCACTCTTAATGTGATTAAGGTTTTTGGCCACTTTGAACATAGTAGAGCCTTGGATTTGGACATCCCACCATTCTTTAATACTGATCTCAATATCAGGATGGTCCAACCATATGTTCTCAAAGCGAAAGGGAGCCTTCCTTGAAGTAACTAGGAGATCCGCCACAAAGGAGATGGGAAAATGATCCGATCCCACCTTAGTAAAAGAGGTAAGAGAGTAATTGAAGCTAGCAAGCTAGTCACTAGAAATGAGGGCTCTATCCAACTTAACCTGAATAAGATCCTTACTGATCCCTCTATTCGACCACATATAATTCAAACCTTGAAGATCCACATCCAAAAGCCCCTGTCTGTTAATCATATCCGTAAGATCAACTCTACCATCAGTCTAACTCTGAGAATGTAGGCCCCCATCTTTCTCAATGAAAGATAGAGGGGAGTTGAAGTCACCCATCAACAGTCAGGGAAAATCTAGAAAATACAGCCTATGATTCTCAATAACCTTCCAAAATTTATTCCTACCAACTTTAGAATTAGGAGAATAGATATTGCTAATAACCCAAATGAAGCCAGACCTAATATGAACAAACTTCATACTAAGGATGTTCTTATCCATATTAAGAATCTCACCTAATATATTGAAACCATTCCAAAAGACCGCTAAACTTCCAGACGCACCTTCAGAGCTACAACCAACAACTCCATTTTTGAATATCTTAATCTTCTCCACTTAGTCTTTCACCATCTTTGTCTCTTAGATAAGAATCATGTCAAGCTTATGGTTTCTGACCAAGTTCCACAGAATGTCTTGCTTATGGGGGCTATTCATGCGCCTAATGTTCCAAGATATAATTTTCATTTAAAACTAGGGGAGCAAGCCTCCTGAATGGTGATTTACCTCCCATCCACTATATCCTTTTGACTCTCTTTCTCTCTAATAGATTTGTTTGAGCTCCTTCCTCTGGGTTTAGGTAGATTACCAACATCTTCCACCATGCTTCAAGTAGCCATTCAAATAGATCTAGGGGTAGAAGCCTAATACAAGATACTTTTATTATTCTTCTTCCTACTAATCTTTTGAGTCTAGGGAAACTCTTCCGGTTCAACCTCAGAGCCTTCCTTACCCATAGGGAAAAAATCTCCTCAACCTGTAGGAGAATCAGGAGAGGAGAAACCCTCAAAACATTAGAATTAGCCAAAATCGTAGTAGAGAAAGAGTCCCCTGGACCCTAGAGACAAAATGTGAACCCAAAGGGAAGCTAATAGCCTCTAGCACAAGGTTCTCATCCTCTGAAACCACTTGTAAAAACATTAAGTAGAAAAATAACTTCTTACACTAACATTGAGGAAAGAGCAATATAAAAACATTTTAAAGATCTTTAAAAATGTTATAGAAACTTAACATAAATAACATAAATAACATGCATACCACAATACAATGATTTATGTAGGGAAAAACCTTTCGGAAGAAAATCCTCACTCTCCAAAAGTCACCCAATATATTATTAAAAAATTAATAATATATTATAATATACTTGCAGAGCAAGCTTTTATTAGGAGTATCACTAAGTAGAGATCCAAAGGTAACTAAATAGCTATAAGACTCTTACATACACCCTCCATCTTGCACACCTAATATATAAGAGATATAAAAGAAGAAATTGTTAAACAATATTACAAAACCATGGGCTAAAAATCGCTTATAAAGCGGTGCCTATCTTATCTCTAATAAAAGATGATATTTTATGTGTCAAAATACACATTGATATGTGTAACTCCCTTTTACAACTCATTTTATCTGTTCAACACATTTTTACAATTTTTTGTGTTAGGAGACTAAACTTTTGGAGGCCATAACTTTCAAACTAGGTGTTCAATTGACGAATCGTTTAAGCATTGGGAAGCTCATAATGTTTTATATTGCCTTATAAATTGATACATCATTTAGAGACATTTTTGGTCCATTTCAAAGCCTCTAAATCCTCCAAAATTGTATTTGCGGTATTTTTCTAGCAAAATCCGTGAACAAAAACTTTAATATCTTAAAAAATTGACATGATCTTGCAACAAAATTTTATTGGCATGCTTATCTAACCAAATTGAACCTTTGGAGAAAGAATAGGGAAAATGCATGCTTAAATAAAAATTTACTAAAAAGTGAGCCTATATAAATAGCAAGGTTGACACAGTTTTCCAAAAATTCCATGCAAGATACTCATCAAAATTATAAAGGTACTGATGTTTTGTGTCTTTAGTAAACTAAAATTTCCACCTTCATGATTTTTGAAACATGTCGTGTTATTTGGCCATTTAGCCTTGTTTTTTCTTGAATAACAAGGCTGGTCATGGACGAGTTTTCATTTTGATCACACCACAATGGTGATCCTATGTGATTAATAATAGGTCTTATTCAATTTAGTGTCTAGTATAGTTTCTTACGAATATCAATAATAGTTATTTTGGGATCATTAATGTTTATATTCCTAATTACGTTGTTGAGATCTGCTCCATGAAGATGGATTGTAGAGTTCAATGTACTAGACTACTTGGGTTATGTATAGTGACTTTAATATGGTTGAGGTGGATTTTGATAAAGATAAGAATTTGCCTTTTGGTTGGACAATTGGTGAGCAAGGGGCATAGTTGTACATGCACACTACATTAGTCCATTATGAGATTAATTCACATTGCCATTAAACTCTCAAACCATTTGGAAAACATGGAGTAATTTCCAAGTGGGAACTGACAAAGTTCTTAAACAAATTGATCATACCATGATTTTCTTCTAATTTTTTTTCATTTTTCTCCTATCACGCCTTATCGGTTATGCGTTTTCTCGAGGTTTCCTTGTCAGACCACTTTCCCATCAAGTTCAAAATTAAAATTGGTAAATGGTCCTTGTATGCCATTCTAAAACCTATTGTTTAAAACACTTTAATACTAAATCACTAGCCCATATTTGCTCACATTAAAATGATTTGGAATCTTGAATATCATCCTACTTAACAAACTAGATGGATTGCTTGGAAGAATTATGACATGTAGTGCACCTTATGCAATATTTTTTTGTAAATTTATGGTATTCAATTTACCATTTTTAACTGATGGTCAGACAAGGACACCATCTTGGATCCCCCCATATTATATAATATTTTCTTGTGAACCCTTATTCTTCCACCTTGCAAGTTTGTGTGGTTCAAATTTCTTAGCAAAAGAAGATTGTATAGATAATCATGCAACAAGAGCTACTCAAATTAAAGACAAAATTAATTGGCTTAAATTTGGTGTCTATGCATCCAAAGATATGTTTCTTTCTCTTTTTACATGTCATTCCCATAGGCATACAAAAATTAAGGAAGACTAGATGGTGCTCTCTGAGTTATAAAAAATTCTCCAATATTTTTTGTTGTTGTTGTTACAAGAAGGTTTTCACTACTAAGGAAACTTCCCTTGTTGAAGAGGTTCTCTTGGGGATTACATCAGGGTTGTCTCATGTAGGTTTCCTGAAGCCCAAAATTCCTTCTATGAGTACTTTCTTTCCCCTAAAGACCTTAAGGAGGAAATAATATCTATGGCTCATGATAAAGCACTAGGTTATGATGGGATCCTTTGTGAGTCTTAAAAAGAACTTGTGGCCTTGTGTGGGCTCTGACGTTCATAAGGTCTACCTTGATGCCTTTAATAAAAAGTCTTTAGATAAGCTGATATACAAATAAAATATTAAGTTCATCCTTAAATTAGGGGACCCTAAGGATATTTGCAACTAGCAATTGGTCACGTTTCTTAATATTTCTTACAAGATCATTGCTAAGGCCCTATCATTAAAGATCCACCACATGCTTCCTTAAATAGTTTTTCCCAAGAAAACTAGTCTTATCAAGTCCAAATTTAGCCTAGAAAATATTACTGCTATCTAAAAATGCATGGAATGACACAACATTCTAAACAAAAAACCACTTTTTTTTTATATTGATTTTGTAAAAGCATACAAACATTGAATCTCCTTTCATTCTTGCTATACTTTATGCTTTTGGATTTAGCCCTAGATTTATTCAAATGATCAATACATGTTATTTACCATTGCATCCAATTGCATTACCATCAATGTCCACAAGTGTTCGAATTTTAGCCTTCATTATTTAATCCAATAGATGTTCCCCCTTTCATCTTCTTTGTATTTTCTTGTTACTTAAGGGTTTGGTTATTTGTTAGCAAACTCTATCTCCTCTAAGAGGGTTAGAGGTACTGCCCCACCCTAGTATTTGAATCAATTAGTCAATACCTAATTTGCAAATGCTTTGTTTCTCAGTCTTTGAGGAGGAACAAAATATCAAAGAATCACTCCACTATCTTGACACCTTTTTCCTAACCTACAAATCAACTGTTTAGTGGAATACAAGTGAAATGTTATCATCAATATGCTCTTCTTGCACCACCTTGGATTATCAGTTATGGTTGCAAGTGGATTGACCATCGAGAAATTTTTAGAATTTTGGGCATTCCCTTTTCCTTTCAAGCTTCTTTGATTGACCTTTATAATGTGGTCCTCACCATAATTGAGAATGAGATCTTGTATTTGATTACCAAACCACTATTACTTGCAGGAAATTTTTAGGTTTTTTCTCAAATCCTTGTGGCTACCTATGTTTACTACTCTCTTTGGGACCCTTCTAAGGATTCTTATTTAAAGGTTGAGAGAATTCTCTATGATTTTCTTTGAGCCTATTTTGGAGAACATAAATTTTTTGCTATGTCACATGAGAGATTTTATTGTATCCCACAAGAGTATGTATGACTTGGGCTTCTTTCACCTAATGCCAACAATTGTCAATTTATGTTAAATGGATTGTTTAGGCCATTTTTGGTAATGAGACCTACAAGATTCTTCTTTGAAATTATATTTCTTCTATCTTTTAGGTGAATTATTTTCAAATTCTCCTTCTTATGAAAGAGGTTATGCATATCAAATGCATTTTTATTGCCAACAGTATTTGGTACATTTTGGAAGCCATTAAGACTTAGATTTTATGGGTTGGGTTTCATGTTAGGGCAGGAATATCTTCCAACCTACACAACCTCTAGTGCTGTATACTTATTTAGAACCAAGGGATTCCTTTGCCAAGGTTTCCTTAGGTTAAATCCTCACAATTTCATAATATGAATATTCACATCCCTTGAGATTTATTATCTAGATCTACCACGAGGCTTGATTCATGGGAAGATTTATGTTTTCTATGCCATTTTTATTGGATAGATTTAGATACATATAACATCATAAAGTAATCTCTTTTAATCAAAATAATTTGTGAGATTAGTGTTCAATATTCCAAGACTAGGTGGAAGAATTGATCATGGAATCCCAATATTATCTTATGTAATTATAAGTCGCATTTCGGGTACTACTGGCTTTCACCTCATTTTACCATGGAGCTTTCTTAAACTTGTGATGGCATTTGTAATCAGCACTAGTAGCCTAACAATATATATTTCAAAATATCTAATCAACTATTGTAGATCCCAAACTTGTCCACTTTGCACATGTGTTCTTTTCCAAGGCTTATTTGTGGGGCCCTGTCTCTACCACATAGGCATCCAAGACCTTTTTTTACCCATTATGTGGATAACCAATGTCATTCACACACCACTTCTATTTTTGTTTTCGTACTTTGCACCCATTATCTTTTAGGTGAATTATTTTCAAATTCTCCATCTTATGGAAGAGGTTATGCATATCAAATACATTTTTATTGCCAAAAGTATTTGGCACATTTTGGAAGCCATTAAGACTTAGATTTTATGGGTTGGGTTTCATGTTAGGGTGGGAATCTCTTCCAACCTACACAACCTCTAGTGCTGTCTACTTATTTAGAACCAAGGGATTCCTCTGTCAAGGTTTCCTTAGGTTAAATCCTTGTAGTTTCATAATACGAATATTCACATCCCTTGAGTTTTCTTTTCTAGATCTACCACGAGGCTTCACTCATGGGAAGATTTATGTTTTCTATGCCATATTTATTGGATAGATTGAGATACAAATAACATCATAAATTCATTTCTTCTAATCGAAACAATTTGTGAGATTAGTGTTCATTCTTCCAAAGCCTAGGTGGAAGAATTGATGATGGAATCCCAATATTATCTTATGTAATTATAAGTTGCATTTCGGGTACTAGTGGCTTTCACCTCATTTTACCATGGTGCTTTCTTAAATTTGTGATGGCATTTGTAATCAACACTAGTAGCCTAACAATATAGATTTCACAATATCTAATCAACTATTGTTGATCCCAAGCTTGTCTAGTTTGCTTGTGTATTCTTTTCCAAGGCTTGTTTGTGGGGGCCCGTCTCTACGACATAGGCATCTAGGACCTTTTTCTACCCATTATGTGGATAACCAATGTCATTCACCCATCACTTCTATTTTTGTTTATGTGCTTTGCACCTTTGGAGTTAGGGGATTTGCATCATATCCCTTTCAAGTATATACTCAAATTTTACATGTTTTCATGGTGGAGATTTTTTTATCCTTATGGAAAGATAGAAATTATGTAGTTCTTACTCACTATTCTCTTGATAAAAATGTTTTTATTTAAGCTAAAGCTACTATTTTTTCTAATGGTATCATACAATTTCAAGTGTAGGCTAGTAAGGTATTATTGGAGATATCTCACCTCAATGATATACTTGATCATTAGAGAAATGCATTGTGAACTATTGATAGAGTGTGCCTCTCCTTCTATTATCCCCCCCCCCCCCCCCCCCCTGACGGTTGACTATGAGGTCAGAGTTTCTCTACTCAACACTCCCGATCTCCCAAATCCTAGGCTCCTAGTCACCACTTTATCAATTATAGCAGGTCATCTTGTTGCCATTTTACCTCTCCTCCCCTAGAGGGATCCTTCTAGGGGCATGAGGTCATTGACTGATGGTAGTATTGGCTAGCTAGTGCATGCTTCTTTTAAGTGGCTCCCTCAACTAGCTCTGACAATTTATTTGACCCACAACAAAGAAAGAGAGAGAAATAATAAGACAAGGTATATTTTGTTCATAACATCACCCCAAATTGCACTAATGTGCCAGGTCAAAATGGATGACCAAGATCCTCTCTCTCTCTTGCTACCGGAGTTGTTGTCACTTAAACAACTCTTTATGTCATTGTATACTTTCTCTAGGTTGTGCCTATTTGAAAGATTAGGATGTGATCTTGCATATACCCACTTTTTTGTGAGTATATGTAAATTTTATTTAATATGTTTGATACACTTATTCATTAAAAAATATAATTCTTAAAAAAATTATTTATAAATTTATTGAGTAAAATTTTCTTAACATAATTTTGACATGTATCTTCCTATCAAAATAAAAATCATTATAAGAAATCTAAAAAAGATGATTCTTAAAATATGAATTTCATATTCTTTTTTAACTCTAGGAACACAATACCACTTTTTTATCTTCATTTTAAAAATTTAACCTTGATTAAGATATACATAATTTTTTTTTATGCTAAATATATTTTCATAAAATCTTTGTTAAATCACTTGTATGTATGTATATGCTAGTATATTATCATTTTCATTGATAATACAAATACATAAAATCTATACTCTTAATAAGATATTAAATTTAAAATTTAAAAATAATTAAATTATAATAATAACTCGCTCGAGTAACTATTTATTAATTTTATTAGACAAGAAATTCAATCAAAATAATTTATCATATTTGTTTCAATGATACTTACCACAATCACTATTATAGTCATAAATAATTAATAACTTGATTTAAAAGTTATGTCTTAGAATAAATTTAGAAGTAAAACTCTCACTAATGAGAATGATAATATACTAACACACGTGTCTTAGTTCAATATGTGTAAAAGATGTCAAACTACAAAAGCTCAATTAAAAATATTTTAAAAAAATTATATAAAATAAATTGTACATATATCTATAGCATAGACCTTTATTTTTTTAAACTAATTATAATTTCAATAATACTAATTTTATTATAATAAGATAATATTTGTATGGATGTACTTATCATGTCACTTTAATTATTAGAAAATTAATTAAAATTATCAAACAATGACTTCATTTATTATAATATTATTATAAAATCAATTTTAATTTTTAATTTTTTAATTTTTGTTTTACATTAGATTATAAAATTGATAACTAACACTATTAATCAGAACATATATATCTTAATTAAATCTATGTAAAAGACATAAAAAAGAATAATTGACTTTTATTGTTTTTATATAATTTTTTGTGAAAATGATTTAATGAAAATGATAATTATAAACTCAATTTTATTTAACAATTTTTTTTTTATATAGATTTGATTACGATATATGTTGATTTCACAGCATTTTCATCAATAATACAATTAAAAATATCTTATTAAAATATTTATTCAAATTTAAAAAATTATCTCATAAAGAGATTTAAATTAAATTTAAAAGAAAATGACTATGGTACTAGTGACTATAAAGAAGAGTAGAATATCCTAATTTATTCAATCTACTTTCACTAATAAAAAATATAATCCTATAGAAACATAAAATATAAAATAAGAACTAATAAAATTTATAGGAATAAAATATAAAATGAGATCTAATAAAAAATTGACTTTTAGATATAAAATGAGATCTTAAAAATTTGACTTTTAGATATTTGCAAATCATAATAAATAATTTATAATAATAAATAATATAATATTTATGCCATGATGTAATTTCTTATGAATGTTTGAAGATGATATTGATATTAAATATTTAAAAAAATTGAAATATTTGTTATATTATTAAAAATTGGTTGAAACTTTTAACATGCTTATCATATTATATAAAATTATTAGTATTATTTAATTGTAACTTTTTAATTTAATAATCTTTAAAATAAATAATCATTTTGAAATCTTGTTGAATTAAAAAAATTATAATACATTTTTATCTTTATTTATTAGTAACTTGAAAAAAAACTATAATAACCATTGAAAACCTATCCATTACTATATTATAATTAAAATATTATAATCAGTAACAAGTTTCAAATTTGACAGCCAACTATCTCATATTTATACACATTTATAAATTTAAATTTATAAACAATAATTAAAAATAGGAAAAAAAAAAGTCAAATTAAGATACCAAATAATAATATCTAATAATCTTCCTATAACAATATCTAATAATCTTTTTCTTCTTCCTATCTAGAAGGTTCATATTCTCATACAAGCCAGTGAATGTCACGTCAAATAACCATTAGTTTTCCTCTCCCGAAATTTTTATATTTAGAGTATATGATCTCAGTCTCACAATTTAGAGTATATGATCCAAGCCCGAAATTTTTTATGTACTCCTTCACAATCTACGCATGCTCAAGCTCAGACAATTATATTAAACTAAATATGTCTAAACATTTTGTAGATGCAGGGACGAATGTCTGAAGAACCAGACAAGCCTTTTTATCACCAGGTAAACCTTGCCCAGATGCAAAATTATCTTAAATATATTAGGAGGAATTGTTTTCTAAAGTACAAAACGTTGACAGTATTATAGCATCTCTATGCACTGTAGTTGCTTTGATATCATTATGATTTGTGTTCACATCTTACTCCAAATTTGTTTTCTAAAGTACAGTGAGTGAGAAGATTTCAATTTCTGTAATGGTATTTCATTGAACTATACAATAAATTTAGATGAAAAGATGTCAGATCTGGTATTTCATTGAATTATAGAATACGAATAGATAAAAATATGTCAGATATGTGATTATGATATTGTGGGCATTGAAGCTGAAAATGTTTGGATTACATGAAGCGGCACAATTAATTGGGCAACTAGAAGCTTGATTTTGTGTAGAAGTGCAGTCTGAACAGATTACGAGGAAGTAGTACTTATTTCATCTTCTAACAACATGAGCTGAAGCCATATCATATTTTGCTTCAGTTAAGCTTTACATCAGACTCGTCATGAATAAAATCCAATAATATTTGTGTGCATCATATGTGATAATTCCCTCACACGATTTCAGAGCTACAATCTCACAAACTGCAAAGTGGAATGTGAACAGAGATCATGGGAGGCATCTGATATAGTTTCAGCGCATGTTGTTAGAAGATGACTAATTAGTACTCTCTTAATCTCATCAGCCTGTACTAGTGCTACTCGAAATCAGGCTTCTAATTGCACAATTAAGTAGAAGATGGAAGAACTAGTTTAGGCACATCATATCCAAACATTAGGAATTTTGAAGAAGATTTTAGAAGGTTAAGACTGTTAGAAGATCACAAGTTAGGATAGGTAGCATTTAGTTCATCAAGCAAGATTTGTGGGACCTTTACATGTCTTGTGGAGTGCAACTTAACATATCTCAAGGAAATTTGAGACTTAAAGGAATTACATAGGACCACATCAAGTTTCTTGAACGTCCAATGCTTCACAGCAAGTCATTTGTAGAGTAGGAGAGTGATAATAGTTCTTAAGATCATAGATTATGTGTAAGTTTGTATAGAGCTTAGTCCACAATAGTTCTTTAAGATCATAGATTATGTCTAAGTTTATATAGAGCTTAGTCCATATTAATGATAATATGCGATCTTGGCTAAGTAGCCAACTATAGCATTTTTGTGATACCTAATAAATGATACTTTATTCTAGTATTTGGAATCTATTTTATTATATTAACCTTAAGTGGATAGTTGAAAAGCCCTTTGGGTTCTGCATTCACGAATGCATCATTAGATTTGTTTTATATGAATGAGCTCGATTTTTTTATATATAAAGTAGATTTTGAATTCTCTTATGAATATCCTTTTGTATAATGTAGAAATTGAGTTCTTTTATGAATAAGCCTTTTGAAGAACTATGTTTGTGTTCAAAGGTGATACTACATCATTCTAGAAGGATAAATATATAGATTTATACGACTCTTCAAATTTTAATTCTTATTTATTGTGAATAATTTTTTTAATGTATATTTATATTTTTACTTCTATTGACTATTATGTTATAATTTATAAAGTCTTAGGAAGGATCATAAGTGCATATTCATTTGGTGTTAGTCTTTTAATTCATGTTTATTTTGTTCTGTTAATTTCTCCCTTTTTTTCTCTAATGAACTAGGTATATGTTTGAATAGGTAAGGAATTAGACTTTCAAAACTAGAGATTGTGCCAAAAGCATATTCTACTATTTCTTTAATATTTCTCATGCTTGTGGCCTTGCATGATGTTTTTTTCGAAATGCAATGCAAGATATCAATAATTTATAGCATACCTATTAAGACCTTATCCCATCCCAATTAAGATTTTGGAATACATTGTGTCAAATATTTTCTTCTTGTAGTATACTTGTTAAGAACTTGGTTAGATTTCATAAAAATGAAGGGAGCTCCATAATCCTTAAGAGTACTTAGATTGTTGCTATATCTTATCAAAGCTATACTTATGCTGTTTTAATCCTCCTTTATCTCTTAACTAAAATGATAGAAAAATTGAATCCATCTTTAGGTTAAGCCTATTATAATCCCTATAATAGTTGTAAATGTCTAAAACCAATATAGATGGCCAAAACTTGGTAATGTTTTTTTATACAATGGAAAATGGTTAGTAATTGTGCCAATATCCCTTCATTTGTTCAATAGGTTCATCAATCTTAAAGAAAATATGATGGCATCATCCCTATTGAAATCTTGCAAGATAGAGATAACATATATGTTCATGATGATGTAAACCAATATGATACAACTATAAGGTTGATGGATGAAACATTGAAGGGAAAATACATTGAATAATATAGAAATATTTCACCTAAATCAACAAATCTTGGGATGAGTTAAGAGATAACCCACAATAATATCAAGGGGAAAAGGCGATCACCTCTCAATACTAGAAAATTGACAATCATCAAAAGAGAAAAAATAAAAATTATAATAAGCTTTGGTAATAGGTTTCACAAGAACAAGGATACAATCCCTCTAGATATTGGATCCCCTTCTCAAATAGTATAATAAACCTATTAAATTTATTAAATCCTAAGATCTTTCCTATGGTTTCAATTTTTTAAAATTTCCTATATGTTAAGATGTAAAGTAAGAACATAAAATAGCTTGATAAACATATGGATATATGTTCCCTTGATTCTATAATTCTTACATACATACCTCTCAAAAAACTTTTTTACTATGAAAAATGATCTTCACTTGGACAGTTGTGATTTTTAGTTGTCCATGGAGAAACCTCAATGGAGTCTCTTGGAGAAGCCCATTTTTGAGAACCTATAAAGTAAAATGTCAACAAGATCATGGGTGACATTTTGAATGGATCATTCAGTGCACGTTGTTACACGATGATTAATTAGTTCTCTCTCTCTTTTATTCCTATAAGACTGCACTACTAATCAAAACTAGGCTTCTAATTGCCCAATTAACTTTATTTCTCGGTGTACTATTGCTACCCTTTTTAATGCTCTCTTCAAGTGCTTAAAACTACCTCTCTATTCTTAGAAATAATAGGTAGGTCAATAAGGTTAAATAAGACAATTTTATTGATAAGGCATTTAATGTCAATTTCCATTGACTTTTGGAAAATAGCTCCAATATTGGATAGACTAAAAGGCATCTTTTTGTATAGAAAAGTGCGCTACTAGTTGTGAATGCCATTTTGTGTTGGGCTTATCTAATTGTAGCTAAAGAAGTCATCAAATATTCAATTTTCTTTATATTGTCATCATTTATAGAGCTTTGGTTTATGGAGGGTAACAAGAACTAAAATTGGATGCGTTGAGCATCTTTAGAGATCAAATTTGAATGCTTTTTTTTTTTCATAAATAATTTTAGAATCGATAAGATGCATTAACTCAAGCATCACGATTGACTTTATTTTTTAGTTAATTGGCCTATACTATCCTCTATGTTTATCTTACGAGCTTGGATTTAAGGAAGATCTCAATTGTGTGTTGCATTATGTCCATTTTTAAGCATTTCAACCCTTCATATTCCAATGCAATGACCTATTCTAAAATGGTGCAAAGTATGACAAGGTGATCCATCAATCTAGACTTTAAGCTAGCTTGATTACTACACAAACTAGACACTCATATCATATATTTTTAGTTCTCATTGTTAGTAGATATTTAAATTTTATCCTAGCATGAATTTTTAGGATTGAACATGCTGTCCATGCTAATATAATTCCCTTGGGTAGTTTTTTGGCCGTGTACACTTGAGGGGTGAATTATTCTTTGAATGCTATGGATTATTAAATAAACTAGTAATATGAGTAATATTTTTGAAAATAATATATTGGAAAATGTAATATAAACCTAGAATAGAAACTAGGAATCATTCCTAATCCCATAAATTATATTGGAGAACAACCAATAGCCCCCCCACAAAAAAAAAACTTTGGAGAGATGGGCACAATGGTTGATTGTTCTTTTTAATGTTTTTGAACTTATTTGGAGGTCATAAAAAAATGACAATGCAAGAACTAGGATAAATGGTGTAAAATTAACAATAATAAACATAAAATGACAAATGGAAATATGATGTATAGAAATAGAAAGGAGATGCAAAGAAGAACTTATGTTTAAAATCTGAGCTCAAAATGGTTTGATGTTGTCAATATGTTCCATAGTCCTCCAGGTCAAAATGGTCTTAGGAGTCTCCAAATAACCACCGGATCAACTTCCAAACCGTATTAATAGGACTATGACACTAGGGGAATTAGTCCTAGAGTCTTCTATGTATTGCAATTTATGCTATCATTGATGTCAACATGATGGAATTAATAAAACAAAGATGTAGATAAAGATAACTGATTGTTGAAGACATATGGAACTAATTGCAAAGACATATGGATGTTTGTAACATCGAGCTATTTATTAGAGACATATGGATGTTTGTAACATCACACAATATCTCATCATGGTAAGATCCAATCTGCAACTTAACCAAGCATTGTTCTTCAACTCTAACCTTAGAAACATCTTGTATCTAGCTAATTTGATAAGGATTAGGATGTTTCCTTCTTTCCAAATTCAACTTACTAACCATTTCATTTGAAATAAAATTCTCAGAACTGCCACCATCAACTATGACATTACATACCTTATCCTCGCACTTACATCTGGTTCTGAACAAATTTCTTCTTTGCACTAGTTCAAGAACACATGCAGCCAATCTCCTAGTGACAAGACATTCACCTTTCTCTAGAACATTCTCAATGTCTTCTTCAGTAACTAATGCAACTCTTTTCTTAGGACACTTCCAACTTATATGACCAGCTTCATCACAGTTATAACAAGTGCCGATGAACTCATTCTTCCATCTTCCTCTCTGTCCAACATTCTTAGTAACTTGACCATTGCCAGATCCTACATCAGACTTAGGATTCTCTATCACATTACTCTCAGCAACTGTCTCACTAGTTTTACCACCTCGGTTCCTAGTGTTCTATTTTCCTTCATACTTCCTATTCAACTTCTCTTCAATATTTAATGCCATCTAATAAGCATCACCGATTGTTGTCATCCGCACAGTAAGTAACTCTTCTTGAATACTAGGTCTCAAACCATAAACATACCTAGCAACCTTCTCTTTATCAGCTTCAAAATGACTAGTCCTAATCAGGATTCTATAAAAATCCTTGGTATACTCCTGTACCAATTTGTTAGTCTGCTTCAAAGCTTGCATCTTCTTAAACATATCCAATTCATAATCCACCGGAATGAATTGTTTGTTCAACTTATCAACCATGTGGTTCCACTTAGTGATCTTCTCTTTTCCTCTTCTACCTCTTTCCAACTGAACTTCTCTCCACTAGATATTTGCATGACCTTTCAATTTAGTCTTTGCAAATCTAACCCTATCAAGATCTTCTATTTCTTCATACTCAAAGTATTCATCAATCTCATTGATCCAATCAATCAATTCTTCTGGCCTAAGGCTTCCAACAAATGTAGAAACTTCAATCTTAGGTCTTTTACCAATCTTAGACATAGCTTTCAGAATTTGATTCTCCTCAGAATCTCTAGCTTCTTCGACAGCTTCCTCAAAATGATCTTCCTCAGATTCATCATCACTATCCTCCTTCAAGGTAGGCTTCTTCTTTCTTAATTCCTCTTGTAGGTCTTGCACTTGTTTTTGCAAAGTCCTAAAATCATCAAGACATAATTCACCAGTAGTTTCCTCTTCTTTAGAGATCGCACGATTTCTCCTCAGAGGCATCTTCAAATCAAGATCTAGATACACAAGATCCACTTGGCTCCAACAGGAACAGACTTTGCTCAAACAGGAATAAACTTTGCTCTAATACCACTTAATGCAGTCAAGCTCGGTGGATCCAATTAAGGACTGGCCGACCTTGTAGCCAAACCAATATGTAGCAAAAATACAGAATAAAAACAACAGATTTACAATGAAACAAAAGTCTTTATTCATGAAAATATCAATTACATGCAATGTGCCAGGCTGTAAGGCCTTCTCGGTTACGACCAATTACAAAGCAAGTAACAGTCTATAAGATCTCGCAGATCCAAATCTTTTCCCCAAAATCAACATTTAGCTAGCCCAGGTCTGTAACACACAACACACTGGTAGGCACCCAAGAAAGATCTAAACTTGTACTCCAACTTCCAAGCAATCTTCACGCTCCTAAGCTCGCAAGCTACTAACCTTCCTTCCAACCATCTGATACCCAAACAACTACCCAAGCATCCTATAAATACTGATTCCCAGCCACAAGTTAGCTGATAAAACAATAAACCCTTATAAACAAATATAAATGCTAAAAAACATTAGTTGGCTCTCACATAGCCTTACAAAATAAATAAACTCTCAAAGATGGCCCCAAACGGTCATCAGATCCGCATAGAAGAATGCAACATGCTAGATCTAGGTCCCCACATGTCCAACGGTCAATCCATAACATGAGGAGTGCGACCCAAATTAAATGCACCAGTCGATCGACCATGCCAAGTATGACTGAGCAACACAGTTATCACCGAGTGCCAGTGAACCGATGCCTTTAGTCACCGAGTGTCCTTTAGAGACCGAGCACCTCGGTAACCATAGAAACTGAGCAACCAGTCTCCCAAACTGAGCAAGAACTCCACCAAACCAAGATCAAAACCAAAAATCTACCGTTAAAGACAAACATATTTTTGGTTGATACAGGATTGCCAAGAATCCTAGGATGCTCCTGCATCACCATTATATGTTTCATAGTCATATATTTCAACATGGTTAACTTGGAGAAGTTTTGTTTTGGAGTTGTGGAGGATATAAATAGAAGATAAAATTATTTGAAGTGTGTGAAAGTTGAGGAAATGTATTAGGATGTGAAGTGTTTGAATTAAAATAATTAATGATCATTGGAAGCAGTAAGTTGAAGTTATCTACATTTAGAAGTGCTTGAAGTATTATAGAAGCAATACGATGAAGGTTGTTGATGGTCATTTGTATTATAGTAGACATCTTTCTATTTTTCATGTTATTATGAGGTTTTAGTCTCCTCTAATTGTTATCATAACTAGGGAGTAGTGAAATTCCTTTGGAATAGCCATAAAAACTTCATTATAGGGAGTAGTTACTTCCTTGGGTTACAACCCTAAAAAAAATGTAAATTTTTCACATATAGTAAGAATAATCTCAATGTGGTTTTTAAACCTTGTTGGGTTTTCCACATAAATCTGGTTTTCACTTGTGCAATTTTATGGAATACTTTGTTCTTTGATTGTTTCATTGTTATTTATTCATATTGCAAATTTTTTGACATAAGGAGCAATACAAAGAGTAATATTTAATTATATAACTAGTTCACCCTCTCTCAAATGTCTTATGTGTTGAACACTATGGTGATAGGTACCCTAGTACCTATTATGACTAATGCCAAATTTCTTCTTTCTCCATCAAGCCACTATGCTCTTATGATACATATCTAGACCTAAAACCTATTTTTAGACTTGTATGTGTACACATAGAGAAAAAATAGTATTAGAATCTATAGCCCAATTTTATCAAGTCAGAACCCAAGTTGGTGATCAACCCTAAAATAATGATGACATAGAAAAGAGATCTCAAATTTGAAGGAAATACTTGAATTGAAACGACCATACACTTTATTGATGATGTAACATTATTGTAACGAGTCCTCCAAATGTTGATGCAATAACATGATGAACCATAAAATAATCCACCATAAACACATAATTGAAGATGCCTTGTTGTAGCTTGATGCTCTTTAAATAAGGTTCGTTCTTAAGAAGAATATTTTCTTTTCAGAGGAATCTTGTAGACGTGTTGAGTGAAATGAATTAGGAGAGGTACCTTATATAGAGCCCTTGGGGTGTTTTTCATTTAGGCCAACCTACAATGGTCATAATCCCATATCAAGGCTAGATCCAGGAAAACTAAGGCCTATACATTATCTACCTTTACTGTTAGCCAAAAAATATGGTCAAACTATGTTGGTAATTGACATAGTCCATGGTTACAAAAATAGTACAATCCTTTTTGGCTCAAATTTTGATGGTATATAAAGATAATAATACCATTTTATTAGATTAAAAAAGATATGAGCATTGAAAAAATCAAAGTGGGGATTTAATTACATTGAAATTTAAAATAAGAGAGGACTCATATAAGCTTAAAATGATTTAAGAATAAAGGGAACTCTAAAATAACTCTAAAATAAGGGCCCAAAGAGGAGTGGATTGAGATATAAAATAAAGTATTGTTTATATTAACTTGAAATAAATATTGATTTAAATCCAAACATGGTCCCAATAATGCTTAGAGGAATAGAAAACTAAAATGAGTGCTAGGAGAGTGAAATTGGACTCTTTAATTTAAGGAGTACAATTTTCAACACTACACTACATTATCTTGGTTTTGCAAGAAAAACATTTTAATGGATAAAATTGCAAGTCAATCATAACCATTCTATGCACTCTTTTGTTTTTTGTTCTTGAAATAAAATTAAGATAAATTATACTAGAAATAAATGTACATCCTACACTGAATATTTTTACAAATTTATCAAATAACTTTTGGTAATATATTGCAACCTCATTTTCTTTTTAATGAGGTCATAAATGAGTTTGTTCCCACTATTATCACATTTAATATACCTAGTATAAATGCAAAAACTTCATATTATACTACATTGAACTTGTGTAATTGAATTATATCTTATAAGAGCATACATACATACATACATACATACATACAATTCTAATGAAGGGGATCTTTCTCAACTACAAGAAATGTTTGAGATCTATTTTTGGTATAAACTAATGTTTAATATAGAGCTGTTAAATGGTAATGGTTGGAATTTTGACCATGGTTGGATGCCTTGTTCTCAATAACATATGGATCAAGTCCAAAGATAGGTAAACAATGAACTTAGCTATGAAACCATATGATTATAATATCCCAAACATGGATGGTATTTTAATAATTACATCATAAGGTATAAAAATAATGGTCTAGGAATTAATAGTAAGAGATATATCACTAATGACTACTAGGGTTTTCATAAGGTTATCATCTAGTTTAATTTCTCACTTTTCAATAGGGACATATAGGAAACCTAGGAAAACCACTAATCTTTTAAACATAACATAGGTACCATCGCTTGAGTCAATCATAAAACTATAAAGTATGTTACTCTTCGTTGTTAGAGTAAGATATAGTGGCAAGGGTTTAGTTATACCTAATTCTATTTTGGTTACTTGTAGGACCATTAAATATTTCTCTCATATTGTCTTATTTTTAGTAATTATCTAATGATCTCATTAATTTATTATTTTCTTGATACTTAAGGGCATTTTTTAATAAATTTATTTCTCCAACATTTATATAATATCCCAAAGTATGAAACTAGTCATTGCTTCATTTGTTTTTCCATACTAAAGTGTGTAGCTTATTATGCTTCTCATGTGTAGTATTGTCATTAGTTTCTTGGCCTTTTAATCAAAGAATGTGCTATCTTTAGTTGGTATTGATTAGGCATAATTTTTATATATTTTAAATTTGACAATATTAATTTTCTTTTGATGGAGTTGATGTAGCTCAAATATTTGAAAGTGTCTTAGCGCTACCTCTATATTGGTGAGTGCCGCAGATCACATAAGTGTTAGTTTTCTACTAGTGTGCATAGTTTACTTTGATTTTCCCTTGTAGTACATTCATCTTAATTCTTGTCAATTAGTTTGATCGTTCCACTAATCCTCCTAATATGGCCACCACTTTATTAGTAGAAAATGTTTATTTCACAAACCATGTGACAAAGGATTTTTATGGTATCAGTGTTGGTTTTTTTTAGTAAGGTATATGATCAAAAGGAAAAATTTTGAGCTTGTACTCTTAAACCCATAATTTATCTCCTTTTTCTATAAGGCTTTCTGGTATAGGAGAATCCATGTTAGATGAGTAATTCAAATATGAAATTGGCATATTATTCTTTAAATTTGGAATATTCCTATTTGGAAATGGGAAATAAGAGTTACAAATTGTGGAAAATAAAAAAATTACTCCTAAAAGATAGTTTCTCAAATGGACACTTAAGAATGAGTTATTGGGTAGTTTCTATTTTGGTCTCTTATTGAGTGTGATGACATAGTGGTCTGATAATCTTTGTAGGTTTAGAGGTGGAGGTGACAAATAATCTAGAAGATTCAAATGATATTTCTAAGTTGGGAAGATTCCTTTCCCTTGTTTGGATGTAACTTTTGGGAGGGTTACGAAATAGGATTTTTGGTAACTATGGTAGTTAAAAAGAAAGTTTCAACATTAATTCGAGGATTCTCATTTTTTGATTTTTGTAAAGTTTGAGGGCAACAAGAAATTTGTCTTAAAATACATTGAAAATTTGAAGATGAAGAAGAAGAATATGACTTTTTTATGAAGCCATGTTGAATCTTGTTGTAGGTTAAACGTTAAGAAGCTAGTTTATAGTTGAATGCATACTTGAATGAAATCATTTTTAGTGAGTAGGTCTTATTTATTATGTTATGATATAAACTATTTTTGCATCAGATTTTTAATTTATAATAAAGCCTATACTAGGCTGCCACTACTTTTTATTTTTCATATTTTAACTCAAATCATTAATTATGATTTGCATATGTGGTTTTGGTTGGCATTTTTTTCTTTCTTCATAGATAGTGTTAGAGGAGAGGTTCTTGAGTGTGTAAACATATTCCTGAACATTAGTCAATTCTAATTAGGACCTTAGGGTTCGATTGCATGAGAGACTTTTTTGTATACATACACGCAACTTGGAATAATATATTTTTAGAGGGTTTGAGGTTCCTATGGTTATAAATAGATCAACAAAATAGGTAGCTTACAATAATATTTTTGAATATTGTAAGAGGGGTTTGTAATTAAATTTTTGAATGTGAGGAAATTTACATGTGTTGTAGGAGGGTTTTGTAAACAAATCATCAAATATGAGGCAATTTACATGTGTTAAAACTGATGGTTTTCACAAACATTTGTTTTGTTGAGGTTTTATAAAACCACGAGTATGGAAAAGAGAAAGATGAGATAAAAACATAATTTCAAAATTCTTATGATTTTAACTCATGAAACACTTCAAATCAATTTGAGTGTCTGATGTAATAACATCCATGGTTGATAAGAGATTCAAATTTGAATCTGGTACATTAATCCTCAAACTTAGACTGTTCTTCTTTGGGCATGGGAAATAAGAGTTAAAATTATAACAACTCAAAAATTCTCTTCTAAAAGATAGTTATTCAAATGACAACCTAAAAATGAGATGTTAGGAAGCTTCTATTTTAGTGTCTTGTTGAGGGGAGTTGATGTTGGAAACTGAATTGAAACAATTTTTGTATTGTCATTGATGTCAAACCTTAATTGGTAAGACTGTTGCTACTTAGGAAAGTACTATATCTATTTGAGTGTTGCTAAGGGGCTAAGCAAGGTTGGTAACAATAGCACCTAGGGAAAGGTTGAGTTATCTTGATACTACAAAGTGTACTTGACTATGTTGCACTATGATGAGATAATGTATTATTTATCTTAGTAAGACTGAAGACTAAACTGGTAGGCTTAACCGAGCAAAGAATGGAAAAATCATGTTTAAGCTGAGTGATGTTAGTGTCGACCGAGTTAGTATATGCCGAGCAATATTATAGTGTCGACCAAGCACTAGTAAATTGTTGAGGAAGACAGTGCAAGTCGAGGAAACAATTTTAGTATTGAATGAGCGTTCTACATGGAGACCGAGTGAACAATCACAGTATTGACCGAGCATCAATAATTTTATATTTGAAGAGAATTTAATTTTGGAGCTGATATTGTTGAATTCTTAGATTATGTAAAACATTTTATTGTAAATCTTTAAGAGATTTGAGATGATTCTAGAAAAGGAGTAGAAGAACATGAAGCGGGTAGATTCAATGAATCTGACCTAACCCTAAGATCTACGAATGAGATTGAGTGGCAAAAGATGAGTTAACCTAATTGAGGAAAATATAAGGAAACCTGAACATTGTGATATGTATGCACATGGTGAACATAGAATGCTGGAAGAGAAAAGTTTTATTGACTGAATAAGTAGAAAAGGCTAAAGGAGAATGGTGGTGATTGCTTGAAGAAAAGTTTAGAGCAAATTAGAGATGGAAATGGCAAAGTTTCAAAGTCAGTAAACCAGCATTAGTGTACGAAATCAGATTTGATATTTGCAAAGTGAGTTGTATATTTTTCAGATAATACTGCTACTACTTTCTAACCATTGTAATAGTCAAAATCCTTTTAACAGAGGTTGACCTAACAGTCATATGTTAAATCCTTTGAACAAGGTTGCATTCTAATGGAGTGTATGTAAGTCCTATGACTAGGCTCACTTTTAACAAGGTGATTGAAGTCCTTTAACCAGGTCACATTTGACAGTGTGTATTGTAACCTTTGACAAGGTTGGCTTTTTACCAAGCTCACTTCAGAAGAGTGAAAATAATAGTAGCATGTTACAAAGTGGTTTTTCCTAAATTGGGTTTCCACTATAAATCTTGTTGTTTATACTTGTGTGAATGTTTAGATTTGAACATTACTATGTTTTACAAGTTAAGTTACAGCTAGGTAGTGGATTGCATTGTTAGATGTTTCTATTATTGAATTAGTGATGACCGAGTTTGTTTTGGTTTTGGATCTAATTTAAGGATAAGTTTTTGAGATTGTTTTATACATCAGGACCTAAGAACAATTGATTCACCCCCCCTCTCTATTGTTCTAAATCATATTAACAATTGGTATCAGAGCTCTGTTGCTTATTATTAGTGTTGACATATATCAAGTTTAAAGGGGCTTGAAGCAAATGATTAGGATGTATAAGAAGGAGGTACCGAAGTTGAACAAATAAAATTTTCCTACATGGCAAAGCTTGATGAAGCTACATCTGGCTGGTATTGGTGATTTTGAAAAGTACTACATTGAGAACAGTTATGTCTCACCTATCGCACCTTTGACTGTTGAAGAAATGAGAGCTAAATAAGAACATAATCAGGCAATGCAGGAAATTGCATTTGCCCTAAGCTATCCAAAATTTGAGGACATTAAAGATTGCACAACTGCAAAGGATATGTGGGACACTCTTGCAAGGATCTATGGTGGTGACTTAAATGTGCTGAAAGCAAAGGCCGAGAGTCTTAGATGTAAGTTTGATGAAATGAGAATGCAAGAAGGTGAAAATATTGCACAATATTGTAGTAGAATAAAATAAGTTGTGAATGCTATTAGAGGATCTAATGGGACTATTGATGATGAAACTATAATTGGAAAAGTATTAAGAACCCTGTGTCCTATATATGCTATTAAGATCTCAACTATTTAGGAATCTAGATGTAACTTTGCTAATGTGCTTACTTTGGAAAGTTTGGTTGGTAAGCTAGCTGCTTTTGAACTCCCTAATTATGATAATTTCACTATTGGAAGCATTGGAAATGTTGAATCTACTTTTAAGTCACAACTAGTTCTAAATAAGCCAAAGAAAGAAAAAGAAAGATGCATAAGTGAAAGTGAAAGTGATAGTGAAAGTAACAGTGACACTTCTAATGAAGACCTAGAAGATCTAGAAGCTCTTATGGCTAGAAGACTGAGAAGGGGAAAAGGATAGTATAAAGGTAAACTCCCTATTATATGTTTTGCATGTAATAAAATTGGTCATATAGCTGCTAGATGTCCTGATAGGAAAGATAAAGATGAGGAAAGAAAAAGCAAACATAAAGACAAAAAAGATGACAGAAGCTACCGATGGAACAAAGACTACAAGGGAAAAGGTAAGAAATCTTGTTACATTGCTGAAAAAGAGACTGACACTGATAGTGATGATTTTGAAATTGAGGTAGTTTATGTGGCAATGAAAGATGAATCTGATGAGGATGAGAAAACTGCATTGATATCCTATGTGAACAAGATTGATAAATGGATTATTGACAGTGGCTGTTCACATCACATGACTGGTGACAAAAATAAGTTTGAGACTTTACATCATTACAGAGGTAAAAGTGTAAAATTTGGTAATGATGCACCATCTCCTATTAGAGGAAAATGTTTGATTAAACTAACTGATAAGATATCTTGTGAAAATGCATATTGGGTTGAATGTCTTAATTACAATTTGTTAAGTGTTGCTCAACTTAACAAAACTAGTTACCGAGTGGAATTTCATCACAAGTAAGCTAAAATATTTGATGCTACTGGAGAACTGATTAGAAGTGGAGATCAGACTAGAGGTAATTTGTTCTATCTTGACCTATCTGAAGAAACATGTTTGATTGCACAACTTGATGATATTTGGTTATGGCATAAAAGGCTGTGTCATGTTAACTTTGACAATTTGGTAGAGATAAGTAAGAAGAAAAAGGTAAGAGGTCTACCTAGATTGAAGAAACCTGAGAATGTGATGCGCAAGGAATGCCAGTTAGGAAAAATGACAAAGTCAAGTTTCAAGAGAAAATCCTTTACTTCTGAAAACATTTTAGATTTGGTTCATACTAACCTTTGTGGACCTATGGGTGTACAAAGTTACTGTGGTGCTAGATACTTTATCTTATTTGTTGATGATCATACTAGGATGATGCATGTGATGTTTCTAAAAGAAAAATCTGAAGCTTTTCAATATTTTAAGTGGTATTTGGCTAAGGTTGAAAAGGAGACAGGTAGGAACCTGAAATGTCTTAGATCTGATCGAGGTGGAGAATTTACATCAAATGAATTTAATCTATTTTGCAATGATAGAGGAATTAAAAGACAGATGTCTGCACCTAGAACACCTTTACAGAATGGTATAGCCGAAAGGAGAAACATATCTATCTTGGATTGTGCAAGGACATTGATGATTGAAAAGAATGTGGCACAAAAATATTGGAAAGAAGCTATAAGCACTGCTTTCTACACTCTTAACCAGGTATAGAACAAGAAAGGTACAAATTTGACACCTTATGAATTATGGTATGGACATGCACCAAGTGTTAAATACTTTAGAATCTTTGGAAGTAAGTGCTATATATTAAAAGACACTAGGACTGGAAAGTTTGATGCTAAGAGTGATTAAGGCATATTCCTAGGGTACTCCACAAAAAGTAAAGCTTATAAGTGTTTGAACTCTAACACTAACAAAATTGTGGAAAGTGTGAATGTCAAAATTGATGAGTATGAAAAAAGAAATGAAGCTGACAGTAAACGAGAACCATAAGATTATAGATCTTTTGTGTACATTGAAGAAGAAGAAGAGGCAAGTAACATACTTGCACCTGATGCTGAGTCTCAGTAAGAAATGCTGAGTGACAGACAGAAGTTGCCGAGCGTCAGGAAAATAGTGCTGAGAGAGAACAATAACATGCCAAGCTACAAGAGAATGCTATTGAGTATCAAGAAGAGGTTGTCGAGCATTCTGAAGTTGAATCTGACAATCTTATTGAGGAACATGATGAAATAGAGGAGAGAAAAACTAAACCTATTTTAGCAAAATATGTGAGAAGACATCATAAGCCTGAATAGATAATTGGAGACAAAGATACTAGAATCTAGACTAGAAGTAAGACTAAGGATCCAACATGTCTACTATGTGAATTTGAACTGAAGACAATTAGAGAAGCATTGGAGAATGAAGACTGGATACAAGCAATGAATGAAGAAATTGACCAGATTGAGAAGAATGATACTTGGACTCTGGTGCCAAGACCTAAAAATAAGAATGCTATACGAACAAAGTGGGTATTCCGAAATAAGATGAATGAAAATGGTGAAATCACTAGGAAAAAAGCTAGGCTGATATGCAAAGGCTACACACAAGAAGAAGGAATAGATTATGGGGAGACATTTGCCCCTGTAGCTAGATTGGAAGGAGTGAGAACTCTGCTTGCATATGCTGCTTACAAAGATTTCAAGGTATATCAAATGGATGTCAAGTCTGCATTTTTGAATGGTATACTAGAAGAAGAAGTTTACATAGAACACCCATAAGGTTTTATTGATCCAAACATAAGACACATGGTGTGCAAACTGAACAAAGCATTATATGGATTGAAGCAAGCACCTAGAGCATGGTATGAGAGGTTACACAACTACTTGATACAGATTGGATTTTCAAGAACAAATGACACAAGCAATCTGTACATGAAGGATGAAGAAGGTAAAGGTATCCTGTTGGCAAAATTTTTTGTTGATGACATTATTTTTGGTGGACAAGATGCATTATGTAAAAGTTTCTCAAATGAAATGCAAACTGAATTTGAAATGAGTATGTTTGGTGAGATCAAATTCTTTGTTGGTTTACAATTATACCAGAGGAAGAATGGAATTTTCATTACACATTCTAAGTATGTTAATGAAATACTAAATTTTTTTGGGATGGAAGATGCTAAACCAGTGGGAACTCCTATGGTTACTGGACAAAAGTTATCTAAGAATGATGATGCTACAGAAGTGAATTAGACTTTGTACAAATCCATGATTGGAAAATTATAGTATGCTGTACACAGCAGACTAGATATTACATTAGCTGTTGGGATTGTGGAAAGATTCTCTACCAATCCTAAGGAAACACATATGATGGCCATGAAAAGAATTATGAGATACTTGAAAGGAACTGCTGACTATGGTCTATATTATAAGAAGGATGACAAATTTGAACTTTGAGTTTATACAGATGCTGATTGGGAAGGAAATGTAGATGACATAAAGAGTACAAGTGGTGGAGCTTTCTTTCTTGGATAGAAATTAGTCTCCTGGACAAGAAAGAAACAAAATTGCATTTCCCAATCTACTACCGAGGCCGAGTATGTTGCTGCTGCAGTGAACTGTTCAAACTTGGTATGGATAAAACAATTGTTGACAGGCATGAAAGAAGAAATCATTGAACCTGTAGTTATTTTATGTGACAACACAAGTGCTATCAATATTTCTAAGAATCCAGTGATGCACACTAAGACCAAACACATTGCAATCAAGTATCACTACTTGAGAGAATTAGTACAAGACAAAGAAGTCCGAATGGAATATGTGAATACAAAAGAACAACTAGCATACATATTCACTAAAGCTTTACCCAAAGAAGCTCATGAGTATTTGAGAAGTCAATTAGGGGTTCTTCCCCTAACTGAGGCTGCCTAGACAAGCTAGGAGCACTGCATCAAATGTGCTATAGCAGAACATTTGACAAATTGATGTAGAAGATTGTCACACTTTAGGGCTGGCCTAGAGTTGTGAAGAGAAGCAAGGACAATGAATCAATCATAAGCAAGATGACAGAGGGAGAAACACTGAGCTGCACAGATATTATCTACATCTGATGGATGTAAGTTTTAGTTGCTGCTTTGGCATTTTTGTCAAAGAGGGAGAATGTACTGATATGATAACACATGAGATATGACAACACATGATACTGAAAAGCAAGTGTTGATGAATTGAAATGAAGAATCAGGATAGAGGAAGATCTGAATACTTATGACGGTCACAGGAGTGAGGCTTACATGATTCTGAATCAGAATGAAGCTAAGGATATTATAAATAAGTTTCTGATGGACAGATAAGATTTTGGATTGGTTGGTAATCCAAGTGTTATTTAGGTGATATCATATGGTGTTGCCATCAATGCCAAAGAGGGAGATTGTTGTAAACTGAATTGAAACAATTGTTGTATTGTCATTGATGTCAAACCTTAATTGGTAAGACTGTTGCAACTTAGGAAAGTACTATATCTATTTGAGTGTTGCTAAGGGGCTAAGCAAGGTTGGCAACAATAGAACCTAGGGAAAGGTTGAGTTATCTTGATACTACAAAGTGTACTTGACTATGTTGCACTATGATGAGATAATGTATTGTTTATCTTAGTAAGATTGAAGACTAAATTGGTAGGCTTAACCGAGCAAAGAATGGAAAAATCATGTTTAAGCTGAGTGATGTTAGTGTCGACCGAGTTAGTATATGCCAAGCAAAATTATAGTGTCAATCGAGCACTAGTAAATTGCCGAGGAAGACAGTGCAAGCCGAGGAAATAGTTTTAGTATTGACCGAGCGTTCTACATGGAGACCGAGTGAACAATCACAGAATTGACCGAGCATCAGCAATTTTATATTTAAAGTGAATTTAATTTTGGAGCCGACATTGTTGAATTCTTGGATTATTTAAAATGTTTTATTGTAAATCTTTAAGAGATTTGAGATGATTCTAGAAAAGGAGCCGAAGAACATGAAGTGGGTAGATTCAATGAGTTTGACCTAACCCTAAGATCTATGAATGAGATTGAGCGGCAAAAGATGAGTTAACCTAATTGAGGAAAATATAAGGAAACCTAAACATTGTGATATGTATGCACATGGTGAACAGAGAATGCTGGAAGAGAAAAGTTTTATTGACTGAATAACCAGAAAAGGCTAAAGGAGAATGGTGGTGATTGCTTGAAGAAAAGTTCCGAGCATATCAGAGATGGAAATGACAAAGTTTCAAAGTCAGTAAACCAACATTAGTGTACGAAATCAGATCTGATATTTGCAAAGTGAGTTGTATATTTTTCAGATAATACTACTGCTACTTTTTAACCATTGTAACAGTCAAAATCCTTTTAACAGAGGTTGACCTAACAGTCATATGTTAAATCCTTTGAACAAGGTTGCATTCTAATGGAGTGTATGTAAGTCCGATGACTAGGCTCACTTTTAACAAGGTGATTGAAATCCTTTAACCGGGTCACATTTGACAGTGTGTATTGTAACCTTTGACAGGGTTGGCTTTTTACCGAGCTCACTTCAGAAGAGTGAAAATAATAGTAGCATGTTACAAAGTGGTTTTTCCCAAATTGGGTTTCCACTATAAATCCTGTTGTTTATACTTGTGTGAATGTTTAGATATGAACATTACTATGTTTTACAAGTTAAGTTACAGCTAGGTAGTGGACTGCATTTTTAGATGTTTCTATTATTGAATTAGTGATGACCGTGTTTGTTTTGGTTTTGGATTTGATTTAAGGATAGGTTTTTGAGATTGTTTTATACATCAGGACCCGAGAACAACTGATTCACCCCCCCTCTCTATTATTCTAAATCATATTAATAGTTGATGGTATAGTGGATTTATATTATTGGAAGGTTTTTAGGTGGAGGTGAAAAATCATCTAAAAGATGTGAAGTTAAATATTAATTTGAGGATTCTTATTTTTTATATTTTTTGAAAGTTTGAGGGGAACAATAATTTTATATTTGAAGAAATTGCAGGTTTGAGGATGATGGACAATAAGAAGAAGGATTTTATATGAAGCCATGTTGAATCTTGTTGTAGGGTTAAGGTTAAGAAGCTAGTTTGTAATTGAATGCATATCCAAAGGAAATTATTGTCCTTGAGTAATTATTTGTTATGTGTTGATTTATATTAGATTCATATCAAACTTTGGAGTGATAATAATTTAATTTTTTAATCTAATGGAAAAAGAAACCTGATTTAGACCTATGGGCATAAATTTTTTTTGAACTTAGAGAATGATGATTGTAAATGATACACATAAATGGATAAGTTAACATTGAGGCATTTTAAAATAATAAAACTTTAACTATACTTCCTTTTTCTTATGCACATGACCTCTAAGGTGGTTGAGACCACTTCTCATGGCCGCATAGGATATATGTTTGAAATTTATTTCCTTCATGTGCTTATGCCCATGGATTGTTAATGGAAATATCCTCCATGGGCATAAGCACATAAAGACAATAAAATTTCACCCATTTTTTTAAATTTTTTTTTAATCATATTCAAATAAACAATCCACATACTTAGATAGTGAAAATTCAATTACTCAAGTGTTCAAGCCTATTGCAACGATCATGATCAATTAAATTATGACATTTTATGTTAAAATCATGTAATTTGACATGTTGTAGGGATTCATCACATCCAACCTTGTGTGAAATTATATGTGAGAGATTCATACTTTAGGTAATTTCTTGTCATTTCAATATTTCATTATTTTCTTAGTCTTTCCATTGCACATGAATGAACTTATATATCATCATTATCCATTAAGAATGAGGACCACTAACATAGAGTTTGACTTAGGAAAGACTATGTGCAGGTGTAAATGTAGTAGTGAGAAAATTAAAAATAAGTAGAGAAGACTATGACATTTGAAAAAGACTTTGAACAAATAAAAAGTGTCGACCTAGGGCCCCCAACACCCATTTTTTACTATTTTGATTCAAAATTGTAGGAGACAGATGTGAAGATTGTATTTTTTTACTGTGTTCCAAAGTCCTCGTCATCTCTAGATTATAATTCATAGGGTTTTGTCTAAAAGAGTGAGATTATATATTTTTAGAAAATAATTAATATATCCTGTATCTATAGAATATATAAATTTTTGATATCTGAATGCAAGATTTTTAGTTTGGATCAAATCATTTGAGGCCACAAATGAGGCAAATTATCCCTAGTATGAATCCATAATATTAATGTGAACAATCTAAACTTCCAAGCATTATAATGAGAGTTTGGAGCATAAAGTCACATGCAAATGAGCTCCAACATCATTAACACTAAGTTGCAACCCTTTGACCAGATTAGATAAGTGAAGGCACAATGCCTACAATCAAAATGGGTCAAAAGTATTTTTTAACTTAGTGAAAACAATAGTAATACACCTTATCCATTGCTCTACGAGATTGAAATGGTGGAAAATGAAGTCCTCTAGCCTAAACATGTAAACTAGAAACCATTTCTATAAACCATTACATTAGGGAACAAATGATTAGGCACAACTTTAGAATCTTGGGATAGTTGGGCACTTGATGGTTTATTGGTGATTGATTTGTCCCTCTTTTGATTTGAATGGAATTGGATGTGACTGAAAATTGATAATACAAGAACTAGGCTAAAAGGTGCAAAATTGATAGTAATCAACATAAGAAAACAAATAAAAATTAAGAATCAACTAAGATTTATAAAAATAGAAAGGGAATGTAGAGAGGAATCCATGTCTAGAATTTGAGCTCAAAATGGCTAGATCTACTATCGCTAGGTGCCATATTCCTCTAGGGTCCTAGGTGCAGAACAAAAGTCAAACTATTTTGAGGAGCATCCAAACTATTGTTGTATAAATTTTTAGGCCAAATCACAAGGATTATGGCACTAGGTTCCCTAGTCCTAAGAGAATATGGCACTAGTTAATCTAGTAACTTTGATAATAATGTTAAATTTCTTCTATCTTTGTCTACACTAGGACCTTGCACTTGCAAATTTGACCTCAAACTTCTTTCTAGACTTGTATCTAACATAAGGAGATAAAGTGGTGTTCAGATGTATAAGTTATTTAATAAATAATAGCCCAAGTTGGTAATAAACTTGATAATAATGCCGACAAAAATGAAAGCTTAAATCTATAAGAAATAATTGAATGAAGTGATTATGCCATTGATTTATGATGTAATGATCTTACGATAAGTCCTCAAGTGTTGATGCAATAATATAACTAATCATCACAAAATCCATCATAAAACATAATTGAAGATGCTCTGCTATATCTTGATGCTCCTCAAATTAGTTATGCTCTTGAGAAGAATATTTTCTCTTGGAATGGACTTGTAGATGAGATATAAATGAGAGGTGTGTATGATGAAATAAACTAAGAGAGATGGCTTATATAGGGTCCACAAGGTATTTTTGGATTTTGAATGACTTGGAATTTTTCATATCCCAGTACTAAGGTTAGATTTATAAATGCCAAGGTCAACATATTATCCTCTTGAATTTCAACCAAAAAACATTGGAATCTATCTATAAGGAAAATGGTCAATGATTATAAAAAAATCCCACCTAAATTGGCTTAAATTTTACAAGTAGAAAGATAATAAGGCCTTGATATTAGATCTAGAATCGATATTGGATTTAAAAAAATCAAAGTGGCATATTAGTGCATTAAAACTAAAAATAGGATATAACCCCATATAAGCTTGAGATAATATGGAATAAATGGCACAAAAATAAAGGCCCCAAAATGAGTGTATTGGGATTTAAAAATAGAATATCACTCATATTCTTGAACTAAACATTAAGTTAAAGCAAGAAATGACCCCACAAGTGCTTAGAGGAATGAAAAATTAAATGAGTGCTACAAGAGTGTGAAATTGGACTCATTAATTAAACCTGGAGTACACTTTATGACTCTACAAGGATAAATCCCATAAAAATAATATCGTACAAAATATCATTAAATACATAATTAATAGATTATAGTTATTAGTTTTAAAAATTAGAAATACATTTGTAAAATGATTATTTAAAATAATTGTCACCCATAATGTAATTTTTATGAATAATTTTATCATGATTTTTAAAATTAATATTTGATACATATGAAATATTAATATTTTAAAAATTATAATAAGAATTCAACTTTTTAATCTAGTAATATTTAAGATAAATTATATTATAAATCATTTCTTATTTTTAAATTATATTTACCATTATAATTTAAATAGAAAATATTTTATTTAAAAATAACACACACACACACATTGATAGGTAATAGGCGGACTATTTACAACACAACTCACTAGGGGCACCAGAAGGAAAGAGATGGGTGGAGGAAACCTCTGATCTTGCCCCCCAAATTAAAAAAGATTCATAGTTATATATCATTTTACAGGCTTCCCGATCATTTACATACATGTTATTGCTAGATCGATTTACAAACCACCCATTGTGGGTATTGGTGTTGCTTCCTCTTGTAGGATGATATAAGATGATACAATACATTATAATTTTATATCAGAAAGGTCTTTAGTACTCTCTACCTAATGTCCTGAGAGAGTTTCCTAGACTTTGTCCTTATCAGCTATTTGAGTAGGACTATACACATTCCACAAAAGAAATTCCAATTAGGTGAACCTACTTTAAATTATGCATGACTTCATTGTCTTCCTTCACCTCTTAGAGTGATGTTGATTTCATTCTCTCTCCAAAGGATTCTAAGACCTCTACCAGTACCTTCAGCCCCTTAGAAGGAGCTCATCCGTCCTTTACAAAATACAGTAAAAATTTCACCCTCTTCTTCACATCATTTAGTTTCTTGTAGGAGCACAATATCACATGACACTTAGCCAAGATGGTGCTTTACCATCTTGCACTTGTCAGGGGCCGCCATGCCCTTGACATACCAAGTGGCTATCTTCATTGCCTTTCAGGGGATATTTTCTCTCCCTTGGTACTTTTCTTCTTGAAAAACTCTTCCACACTTATGAAGCCTTTCTCATCCGCCTCTGTTTCCCTCTTTTGTTTGTTAGATATTATTCCTCTACATCTTTTTCCTTTCCTTAGAAGCTCCAACACGGTTTTCCTTATACATCTAGTGTGAGTTATACCCAATTATTCCATCTCTTCATCTGCATCTGACATATTCTCATCACTCAATTGATTTTTTACGATGTCCTCTATCCTGGTCTATATTTCCTCATTATCAGTTCATGTCTCCACTAAATTGTTAGAATTATGGTATACAATAGCCTTGGATACATCTATCTTCGAAGTAGGGTTATCCGAATTCATCTTTGATCCTTCCATATGCCCATATTATTTATATATGCAGTTAAGCCTCACTATTTGTCAAATCTCTCTTTAGATGCTTAAATTAGTCAAACTCTATCTATTATAATGTTATTCTAGTATGATTTATGTATGTAAAGCCTCACCATTTTTCAAATCTCTCTTTTTAGACACTTAAATTAGTCAAGCTCTATTATACTCTTTCACAATAAATTTGATTAAATGTAGAGATGAAAAATTTCATATTACAAATTTATATGTAGTTGCATGTTCACATAAATTTCTAAAACTTTTCAACTATACTAATTATTGAATAAGTCAAATTTATATTGATTTAGTTTTATACCCTTATATCAATTAAAAATAATATAAAAATATTATGCAATTTATAAAACTTCTTCACATCCAATTTCTTGGAACCAAATGTATCGTACTTCATAGAAAGCTAATATTAAGAGGAATTTGACATGGAAGGCTTTAATGGTTTCCTACTTCTTTGAATCTAGACAGGCTTCTTAGGAGAGTTAAGTGTAGGCGAGTGTGCACTGTGCAGTGTTGAGTGTAGGCGCTTTCATTTTCTATAGCACCGCATTAGACTGTGCACTGTAGCCGCTTTCCTTTTTCTCTTCCCATCCTCCCCCATTTATTCCGATGGAGGAGAGTACATTATACGGTTACTATGGTGAAGATTTGGGTCGCTGTAATGGTGTTTCATTGAACTATAGATTAGATGAAAATATGTTAGATTTGGATTCAAGTCTGAGCGAATGGTCTTTATGGAGAGATCCATTCGTTGAAGATAGTGGATCATTGGTACCAGAATTTCTTTGGGTGGGCGAGAACTTCACCGACCATAAGGAGCTGCCCAATGGCAGTCAGAAGAAGTAATCTGAATCAAATGCAATTCAAGGCAATGGTCCTTCTGCACTTGAATACTCTTCAATGCAAGAGGATTTAATGGAAAAACTAATGAGTGAGGAAGAGTTTGGAAGCACTCAAGGCATCTGTGGTTATGATAAGGGTGCCATGCGCATTGGAGCTGAAAAGTCTCTATTGTTCAAAATCATAGTACACCAAGCGGCACATTCAATTGGGCAACTAGAAGCTTGTTTCCCTGGAGCTATTTCATATGGTTCCCATGATCTTGCTGACATTCTGCTTTGTAGATTGAGAGAAATGGTGTGTGTAACAGGCTCCACTGTGGAGAGGGTGGCTTTCTATTTGTCTCGTGCACTTCAGCACCGTCATCAACTCAGTTTAGGTGGTCATCCCAGCCAAGTGAAGTTGAGGCCGCTGCATTTGAGGGATGTGGGTACTTTAAGTTTACTCAACTAACTATTCCCATTTATCAGAATACCTCATTTTACGGCTAAGCAGAGCATTCTGGAAGCAATCAAGGGCGAGAGAAGGAAAATCCATATTATTGATTTCGACATCATGGAAGGGATGCAGTGGCCACCATTGATGGAAGCTTTGAAAAATGGAGGCTACGAAATTGAGCACCTGAAGATCACTGCCCTTAAATGGGATTGTGGTGATGATGAAAATAATGACGATTCAGTGCCCTTGTGTAAAGCTACACACACATGCAGAATGCTCTCTGAATATGCAACCTCTCTGGGAATTCCATTTTCGTTCGAGGAAACAGCTGTGGAGAATATGAAGAAGAACAATGATGAAATTGTAGCCGTGAATTGTATGTGGGAATTGCCACACATGTGCGAGAGAAGCAGAGTCCAGCTGTCCGAGTTCATTGATGGCCCGCGCCGGCTTTATCCACTTATCCTGACCATTGGAACAGGACCTCCACATGAGCCCCGTGAAAAGCTTAATTTGTTGGACAGTTTGGCGAATGTCTCAGAAATCTGTGTGCAGTGTTCGATTGTTCGGAAGCAGGATTGCCTGAAAGATATTCACTTGCTCTAGCAAAGGTGGAGTATTTGTTTTTGGCTCCAATGGTATGCAGGCCCTTACATTATACTGGGCAATTAGGGTCGATGAAAGTGCTGGACATCCCGCCCAAATGCGGCTTTGTTCAGGGTGAAATTAGCAAGAAGAATGTGATGTATGCGAATGAGCTGGTTGTCCAATTAGGGTTCCCAGCGCAGCACAGAGTGAAATGTGGGGATACTCAGCAGCTGCTTCTCCAATGGCATCCCACTGTTTTGTCTCGCATCTTCCTTTTGGAAACCCATTACCTACTGCAACGACATTTTTCCGGTTGTTTATTTGTGTCAATAAATTTCCTAGGACAATGTTCTAGGTATAAAAGTTGGCGTAGTAGTATCTGAGTTAAGAGGTATGTAGTATTTTAAATAAATATATAAATGATAAAGATACAAAACAAAAATGTGGTGGCAGATTGGTTTGTCTCGTCTTTCTTTTCAGTTTTTAATTTTTAAAAATATGAATATAAAGTTATATAAGGGTTAAAGATTTGATAGGTTTTAATAATTATAAATTTATTGAAAATGAAATAAGAGTTGTGTACATTCAAAAAAAATATTAATTCTTAATAGATTTTGTCTAAACTATTTAACTTCATAATATTCTAAAAATCATTTCACTCCTCACACTTAATAGTTGTTATATAGAGAAAATATTAAAAGGATTATAGTCTTCAATATTATCTTATTTTATGATTAATTTAATTCCAAACATTTGTGTTATACACATACAATATTATATTATCTTATGGAGTTTAATTGGTTGACCATTTATTGAACTAAAATGGGAGGATTAGGTTTGTGTATCTCATGAAATGAACTTTTCTTTATTACATAATCTTATATTAGACTATAAAAAATAATTCTGAATATGAATAATTGGGATTAAATCATAACATTGACCTTATGCTCCTAATAGTGTGACCTTGCCTAATTAGTATGAAATTATCTAAAGTAAAATACAATCTTTGATGCCTACAAAATGTGTTTGAGTAGTGCTATCTATTATAAGGAAAAAATGATAGTGCTAAATATCTCTATATGATTTTATAAAAATATTTTAAAGTTAAAAAATTCTTTGCACCTTATTCAAGCCTTAAGACTAAGTCAATGCTAATAAAAAATGAGTGATAATAGAGCTGGATGCTAATGCAAATAGAAAAATGAAAGAGTTGAACCTTCAAAATGTTATTGATCTAAGATGTGAGTGTGTTTTCCTAAATAATTCTCTTTATGATAATGTGATTATGTGGTTAAAATGAAATGGGACATCATCTTTACACAATGCTATCCATATAAATCAAGGGATGTTGGAAGATAATAAATATTATTGACTAATATTGTGAAAGCATCTGGGTAGATAAGATATTTTATTTAATTAGATGTATATGCCTTTTATTTAATTTTTCCTTCATTTTGAGGTCTATTATTTTCATTATAGGAAATTGTTGCATTGTATATCTATGATGTTGGGAAAAAATGATATCATGTCATTTGCAAGCAAGATCAAATATAATTGTATATCCACTGGAGTCTTGTAATTGTTGCTTGAAAGAATGTGAAGTGAATGGCTTCTCCTCCATTAGTCCATGTGAAGGAAAATACACAAATTATTTAGGGGAAATTGAAATTGTGAGAGGAGGTAGGGAGGCATGATGAGAGACATGATAGAAGAGGAAGACATTTGATGGATTTGGTTCATCATGTGGGTAGTAAGGAGATCTAGAAAGATGAAATTTAAATAGAGTGCTGTGTAAAAGGATTAGGGGAAACAATGATGAAAAGATAAGTGAATGCAAATAGAGAAAAAAATCACTCTTTTTGAAAATGAAACTTGACTTTTATGTTGGCTATCTAATAAATGTGTGAGCTAAAAAAAACATAGAGATATTTTAGGAAAAGGTGTACAAGGTAGGGAAGAATTTTAATAAATAATTACCAAAGCCAACATAATTCCTAGAATATCAAAATAAAGCATGAGATTTGATCAAATTGAAATAGAAATTGCAAATAAAATCTAATAATATCAATAAAATTTGAACTTTGTTATATTAAAATTTATAAATATTGGTATTTGTGTCAGTATTTGGGTACAACTTATTTGGACTGAAAAACTAGTTTGATGATATACATTAGATGGTATTAAAGCATATTGGATTGTGTTGAAGAGTAAACTTATAAATTACGCAAGATAGAAAAATGACTTGTAGAGGATGGGGTTGTAAAGGTAGAGGACCCATAGGTATGGAGCCTGAGATTACAAAAATAATGATGCAGAAGGAGGCCTGCCTCCCTACCTTATGAACAAATCTTGAACAAAAACTATTGTAAACACTTGAAAAAAAAAACTCCGATCCAAATCAATTAGAATGCAATAAGAAAGAAAATGGTAAAAGCAAAATAATCTATCACCCTAAATTATAAAGGAAAAGGCTGAAAAAATCAAAGCTGTTCAACTTCAATAGTATAAAAATGACATTTATGTTTGGAGTTTGAAGATGATGTAAACTAATTAAATGTGTTAAAATGGATGAAGTTTATGATTAATATTTTTAATAATTTTTTTGAATAAGAATTGATATATATTTTTTAATTTTTAAAGACAATTTTTTAGTTGCTAAAAAATGATGAAAATTAGGGGTCTAGTTCCCACCAAAAAATTATATGTAAATAAATATTTCCCCCCTAATTTCATAATATGTTATAGATGACATATATAGCTAGTGCATGAAGAAATAAAAATTGGTTTGTGACTTATATTTTCTCTTTTATAACAATTCAAATTTTAACTCACCTGAAATCGACAGTTTTCATCTCCCACCATATTTTTCATAACAAATCTTTCCCAATGAAAAAATAAATATATATTCTTGAAGAGGACTCTCTCCTCTAGTGCACCATATATTTTTCAAATTTATTTAATATGATTTACTAGTTTTTTTTTTCTCTGAATCAATATCTCTTTGACTGTTAAAATACCTACTTGCAATATTTTTTAATTACAATAGACTATGCCTAATTAAAACACTATAAAATCTCTATGAGGATATTCTTGATTTTCATCTCTACAAAAGAGTATTTTTGTATTTTAAAAAAAATATCATTAAAAAGATTAGGAGTTATTGAAATATCACTTTTTTTGAAATGATTTTATTTCTATGGTAATTGGACCCAAAGTGGTATAAAACATGCATTTAATAGACATTTTGAATTGGAAAAGTTAAAGAACTTATATAACTTAGCTAGAATGAATCTAGCTAGACCATATGTTTGACCAAAATTAATTTTTAGTTAGAAATACTAAAATTCAGCTGTACTGATAAGTTAGCCTACTAACAAATAAAAGTCATAATTATTGGCCTCTCTATGGCCTTACAAGTTGCAAATAATTTCCTCTATAAATAGTATCCACAAAACCATACCACTCTCTTCTATGGTGGCCATGACCCAAACTCTATTTCACAATCTACAACCACCTTTTTGTTTTATGTCTCTTCCCATGCATCTGAGTTTCTAGTCACTCCTCTTATTTCCATAACCAACACCAAATATATTTCTTCTCAATGGTTTTCATCCCTTGGGTCAATTCACATGATACTAATATTAAATAGCCCCCATTGTTTCACACTTTCTTTCCTTTTTGGCTTCTTTGATGTCTCTTTGTGTAGCCTATGTGACCCTTTAGTTTATATTACACAATGTTGTAATAAATTTAATATGCCTTTTAACTTTCCTCTACCTAATCAAAGTTTTTAGAAAAAATATTTTTCAAACACTACTTTCTTTTGGAAAAATATCAATCTATACCTCCATATATAGAAATATAAATAATGGAAACCGTTTTGGAATTGACAACAACTTCATATAAAAGAAGCTGAAAAACAAGTGAAACCATGTTAGCCTTGATGAGTGTCTCTTAATTTATAATTTTTCTCATTTCATTCATTTGTTAATTTAGATTTTGCTCATATTTTCTAGTCAATAAGCAATAACTGACTTTTCACTTATTTATAAGTTCCCAATGTCTTGTGCATATCTTGCAGTTATTGCTTTCCATGAACAACATCTCTTTAAGGATCTAGTAAAACATTTCATGTCCCTTATTTTATTTTTCTACATTTGCATATAGACCCACTTGAATATTTTTAATGGGAACTATTCCTTGATGGATTACCATACACTATTCCAAAGCACCATATTCTACATACTAATTTGTACAAACAAATTTAATTACAATATATGATTAATAAATTCACTTCTAATATGCTTTGGTGGATATTTTTTTCTAATCTAACACTTCAATTCTTTATTTTAATAGTGACATACATGATGATCTTGATCAACATTGATCTTCACAAGGATGAGAAATGTCAAACAAAAATAGACTAACAAAAATAAAAAAATTGAAATTCTTTGTGATTGGTGTTGATTACTCATATGTTTGGGTGCTCTTGCACCAGACACATCAGGTCAGGGATACTTTAAGAAACCCCCCTAAGAAAAAAGTGTTAAATCCTAGCGAATCCAACATTATTTGGGGAGAAAATTTTCATATTGAAGGATATTTTTTTTATATTGGTGATTTTTTCCCTACCATACGAAAATTCCATAAAATCTTGGTGAATAATACATTAATATAGCTGAAAATATATATTGTATGAGGTGAATATTTTTATTTTGAAGGAAAATATTTATAATATTTGAGGCAAATGAATTTATTTTAAAGGAAAAAAAATTGTACTGAAAATTTTTATCTAACAATTAAAAATTATTTAATTTTATTGGCTAATTGTTTTCTAATTATGGGAAAATAAATATTTTATTGGTGATTTTCAAGAGTTGTGACTCATCAAGTGGGGCTAATGCCAAATGGAAATTGATAAAATATGTAATACTAATTAATGAAACAACACATCAACGTAATATCACCTTTATTTGTTGCCAAGTTGTCTGCACAATGGTATCAATAACTACGACAATGTTGACATGTACCTATTAGGTACTACCTAACATAAATCAATGATCATTATATAATTTTACATTTATTATTAGAGTCCATTCGATGATCGTAGATCAATGACTGAAGTTTCATTTCAGGCCCAATTTATGGAAGGAAATAAATTTTTGCAGGAAGTCTCTAGAATGGTGACACGTATGCAATTTTAACCCGTGCCTCAACCACAATCATTGATTCCAACTAGTTAGTCATTTACATGGATGATGGATAATATTGCATGGTCCTAATATAATAATACACTAATGATGTCTTGTCTATTGATATTCTCTAACTGTCATTCACTCACTAGACACAATTTCCAAATTGGCACTACTACTACTATTGGTCCACTATTACCAATTTCTCACACTCGTGCATTAATGGTAAAGATTTGCTTGGAGATATGAATATTTAAAGGATATTTGATTTAATACGATTGGAGAAGTAATAATGAATTGATAAGTATCAATCAAGGGCTATTTATAAATGACATTTCTTCTTTCTTCTTCAATTTGTAGCTTGCTTTTGGTAGATGAAGTGTCATTACTACTAGTGGTTGGAATTATTATTCCACCTCTGGTTTTAAGGTTTAGGGTTTTAGGTATTTATGCTATGGAGATAGAGACTCCAGTTTGATGCAGAGGCCTAGGTGGACTTGCAATCAATAAATTCAAGAGGGACTCCATTTTTCTTATAGCAACCCCAAACTTGCTTCTTCATTAGGATCATCCTCCTTGATCCAATCCACACCATAACCAATTAGAGTGAAAAATAAGATCTTATGCCATCAATAAGCTCCACACCTTTTTAATCAACCCAATATCCCTCAAACATATCAAATGTTTCACTCAACCAACTTAATCTCTCAACTATCCCTAGTTACCCAGTGCTAACTAGGCCTTAATCCCTAGTAGCCCTGTTCAGCGGGTTTCTCAAGGATTACTCAAATCTTCTCCAAAGAAATCACAAAAATAAAGGCATATCCTGATACCCTTTTCACTTTTATTCAACATATCAAGAATAAGGATCTACTACTCCTTTAGACCAGATGCCCAAACCAATACCCTGTTGCCCTATAATTAACCCTTTTAGCCCTCCATTTACAAAGAAAATAAAAATAAATCTAATCCCCAAACCACCCAACCATTAAAAAGAGTTTTAACATGATCCAAATCAATGGATTTTCATCTTTACAAGAGGTGCCACCAAGTTCTACTACCCCCAACACCAAACCCTCCTTCCTAGGGACACTAGCCTAGGGCTTTGTAAAAATGACACTTCCACACACTTCCAGATCCTACCAATGGATCATAAACCATCTAATGGATATATCATGATATACCAAGTTATAAAAAGTGGCCCTCCTTCAAGTGGATCTCTTAAACCTTGACTGGTCCGTCCACTTCATGCACTTAATTAGTGATCTCTTTCTCCAACCTCCTGCATATCCCTACAATAAAAATCATATGGACACATAATATAAAGGGATATGATTCTACCACAATCCACAATAACCATAGTGAATAAGGTGAAATATTATCCATCCTAATATGTATGGGGGAAATATGAGATCTACTTTTAAATCAAAATTCCCAAAGGAGAGATCCAAATTGATCAACCAAAAGGTTAATGCACAATCGAATCAATCTATGAAGAATATGAAAGAGGAAGAAAACCTTATATTTCCCTATAAAAGAAATGTGCTTGAAATTGAAATAATTGAAAGGCAAGTACTAACCTCAAAATATGATGGATATGGAAAATGCTAATTTCTAATGTCTATGTGTAGTTTCGGGCAATTGTGCAACCTGTTTCAGACTGAAAATGCCGAGATGAAGAAAACCCATAAAACTTTTATCTTTCTGACAACAGGTAGTCTTTGATCCCGATAAAAGGTCAAAGGCTACATTAATATTTTAAAGGTCGACTTTGATTTTGATCACAGATCTTGGAATTTTTTTGAAAAGGGTATCCAAATCCAATCTTAGATCCGCAGTTCTACACCTGTACCTACAAGAAAAAGAGGGTTTTTATTGTTTGTATGGGGGGTTTGCCTTGGTCAAACCCCAATTTAGGAATTAACCTTGAACTTGAATTGAAATGTGCATAAACAAAGTAAATAAAACAATTCACCTTGCTTATGTTGAAGTCCTTGTAGAGGATTCAAATCCTCAAATCCACAAGTAGGGATGCTCCAATGGATGTAGAATGAATGTAGGATGTCTCAAATCAATGGAATTTGATCTTCAACACCAATCTTGAATGGATCTTTGCATAGAAATTAACTTGGATGAATGTGGAAGGATGGATCTTCAAGGGGGCTCCAAAGAGATTGAATCCTTCAATGGCTAACAATGGATCTCCTTGATGAATGGATGCTGAACACTTGAATGCTTGAAGGATTTCTCTAATGCTTGAATTCAATTTCTTGCACTTGGGAGCTTGCTCATGAAATTGCTTGAGATGAGATATGAAAAATTGATTGAGAGATTGATTGAAATGAGAGAGGAAGGCTTTCTTTTATAGCAAACTAGGGCACAAACCTCTAGAGAAGGCTGACATTGGGGAATGTGGATACTCACTAGTCAACCCATCAAGGATTCACCCTTAGGAATATTCTATTCCATAAGAATAAAACCAAAAACAAAAGAGATCCAATCTTAAGGACACCTACGACCTTAAGGGATCCAAAAATATATGTATATATGAAATTGGAGGGATCAAGAGATCCTAAAATATAAATCCATGCTTTAAGGATTAGTCACTAATCCAAAAAGGGAGAAAAAGGTATCTTGAAAAATAATATGTGCGTATCGAAAAGTGCATGTGTGTGTTGGTGTAATTAAGTATTTACTAATTACACTTTACTTAATTTTACTTAGGATAATGCATTTGCATATTAGTTTTCATTGTGACACCTAGGAGTTTGCATTTCATTTTAGCACATGGTTAGGAGAATTTCCACTTTAGGTGTGATAGTTGTCATCACATACCTCTTTGTGTGTGAGATCCACCTTTAGTGCTCTTATCACATTATCATCCTCTCATTGTTGCACATGTTGCACATACTTTGATATACAATGGAGGATGATCCACCTTTGGTGGACATGTGATTCCACCTTGTGTGGGTGATATCTTATCATCTCCTTATCATGTAGTTTTATTGCATTGCCTATATATTTAGGCACTCCTACTTTGTATTCAATTCAATTGGCTATAATCAATTATTTGATCATTTTTCCTATCTCTCTTGTGCTATTTCTTGAGCTTCTAGATCTTGGCATTTGTTCTTTTTCTTAGGCAAATTCTTACATGGTATGAGAGCCATAGGAGTTTCAATGTATAGTCTATTTTGAGAGATTTCTATTGCAGGTCAAAATTGGAGCTTGCTGGTGCAAATCAGAGGTTGGCATCACATTGAGGAGGTCCAAAAACCCCTAAATTGAATTTTGTTTCATCCAAATCAGACATTTGAAGTCAAATCTAGAGCCATTTGGATTTTCAAGGTTTGGCAGCGGTGATTCAAAAAAAATAATTTCAGAGGCAATTTTCAAACAACTATATCTCAGTCATCCAGACTCCTTTTTCCAAGAATTTTTTTTTTGTTTTGGGGTAGAATTTCACAATCTACACAATGGTGCAGGTGATTTCTGATCTCTATTCTTGATATTTTCTAAAAATTGCAAATCCTGATTTTTACAACTTTAGAGGCTTTGTTCGGGCTCATATGGACACATTTTCAGGTGCTATTTTTTTTGAAAGTTCATGATTTTTTCTCTACTTTCTAGATCTGGTATCAATTTGGAAAAATTAATAGTAGACATAGTACTTTCATAATTTGGTCTATTTTGGCCTATTTTTGACACTTGTAATTTGCTAGATCCTTAAGAGATCTTGTGTCTTATTTGTTTGAGTCTACTATAGCTTCATATTTTCTATTGTAATCATCAAAATCAAAAGTCCACTTTGGTTCATTTTGGAAAGTGGTAATTGTACATGCAGTATATATAAAGTGCCAAATCATCTATTTTGGGGGGTTCTTTGGTTCATTGCATTTTGGGGGGTGCATTGATTTTTTGGTCTCATTGTTTCATGTGAGAAGTATATCATGGATGGTTTAATTAAGTTGACAAGAGAAAATTATAAGCAATGGAGTGAATTGGTTCTTTCTCATCTTAGTGAGCATAACCTATTGCCCTATTTGTATGACTATAGACCTAAAAGTCCTTCTTTCAATTGGGACTCTTCCTCAGAAGTTATTAAAGTTATCTATTGGAATATGGATATGGATGTTATGGATTCCTTGTTGAATATGAAGATGAGATAGAAAATATTCCTGATATTTGGACTATTCTTTGGGAAATGTATGGAGATCCACATATTCCTCCACTTCCAAAACATCCAGAACCTCCAGTTGCAACTACTTCTCCTCCTATTGAGATCACATCTCTTGATGATGCTTATCTTCCTATAGCCATTGGATCTTGTGATTCAGTGCAACATGATATTCATTATCTTCCAGACTTGGTTCCATGGGATGACTACTTGACAGACATTACAGGTTTGTTTGTGGAGTCCTACATTTCAGATTTGGGAGACTTCATTGATGACATTCATCTTCTCTTTGTTGAAGATGATCCTTCTTCAGTTATTGTGAGGGACCATGCTGAACCTCATCTTCATTCTCTACTTGATCATTCTTTCGAGGGTGACATGATTGTGGATACTTTGATACAAAAATTGGAGGAGGTCACTTTATCTTTAGAGGAGACACTTGGGTCTTTGGTACATGTTCTACATTCATCCTTAGTTGACCCTAATTTGTCTTTTTCAATAGAGTGGCTTAGTACACATGATTTGGAGGAGGCACCTTTCAGCTTTGACATGGGGACACTTGAGCAGGTTTCAGAGATTCCATACTTTTTGAGGTTTCTTCCTATAGATTGGGGAGGAGGCTTCACCTATACACCTTTGGTCTCATTTCTTCCTAAGGGGAGGAATGTTTTTCTACACTCATGGAGCAGTTTCTACATCAAGCCTAAAGCATCTACCATTGGTGTTCATTCTACATTGAGGGGGGGATACTTGGTCTCTCTTCCACTTCTTCTTTCTTATTGGGGGGGATATTTTCCTCACATGAGGTATTCTCTCTCATATTCTATTATTGTATTCATCTCTCTTTTTGGGGGAGGGTTTTTCCCATGAGGTTTTCCCTCTTTCTCCGATTTATGAGAGATTGCATTATCTATTGCTCTTGCAGTATGTACATGGGTACCTAACATGGCCTAGTAGCTGGGACCCATCTTGCATTGTGAGATTAAGTGCATTCCCCTAAGTTGCACTTAAGGGGGGGTGTTGGTGTAATTAAGTATTTACTAATTACATTTTACTTAAGTTTACTTAGGATAATGCATTTGCATATTAGTTGTCATTGTGACACCTAGGAGTTTGCATTTCATTTTAGCACATGGTTAGGAGAATTTTCACTTTAAGTGTGATAGTTGTAATCACATACCTCTTTGTGTGTGAGATCCACCTTTAGTGCTCTTATCACATTATCATCCTCTCATTATTGCACATGTTGCACATAATTTGATGTACAATGGAGGATGATCCACCTTTGGTGGATATGTGATTCCACCTTGTGTGGGTGATATCTTATCATCTCCTTATCATGTAGTCTTATTGCATTTCCTATATATTTAGGCACTCCTACTTTGTATTCAATTCAATTGGCGATAATCAATTATTTGATAATTTTTCCTATCTCTCTTGTGCTATCTCTTGAGCTTCTAGATCTTGGCATTTATTCTTTTCCTTAGGAAAATTCTTACAGTGTGCAACAGGTGAGCAGAGCATATGCCCCCACGCTAAAGTCATTGCTAACACTTTAACAGGAACAATGGATTTAATTGAAACATAAACAACTCCACTAATTACATTTCCACATCGAGATGCCCCCAGATGAATAAAAATCAAGGGAAATGTCACAGAAACATACAAAGGACACAAAAGTGATCTACCTACCATGGGGTCAGTATGATCATAAGATAATATATATGATATTACTGCAAATGAATTGACATCATTCCCCAAAGAAAGTAGAATTGCAATCACAAAGGAGGAAAGATCACATAATACATACGAAGGAGAATCTTTTTAGATCATGACATGGAGACCAAAAAGAATCAGTGCTACCACGTCTCAAATCCAAGTAGATTACACAAGGAAACATTTACGAACAATAGCACATTTACAACATAACATGAAACAATGCATAGAAGAATAGAGATACATATAGAGGAATTTTGAAACAGGTTCAATTCCTTTATCACCTTGCACCAACAAAGTAACAAGGATCGTATAAAAGAATCTAACAACATTTAGCAAACACATTACGGGAGAAGCACAATATAGTAGGCAAACACACAATAGAGCTACCATGAAGGACAAGCTAATCAAGCATGCTGCCTACTCTCCCCATCTCATTGTATATCATTTAGGGAAGGTGGGTAACTTGCAAGAGGGACTATATCCAACATAGTAGGAATGATCGCCAGTTCCAAAAAAGGATCCTCTTGAGAATCACAATGTTCGACACTAGGTGCAAGAGTTAATTGTGATGAAAGCATATTAGGTAAATCAATGTCAATGTCAATAGTCTCATATTCATCAATATCATCAATAGTATCTTCTTCATCCAAATTAATTAAAATAGGATCTAAGATACGAATAGAATTATCATAATCATGCATCTTAACATCATTATTAGTAACAACTTCTTCTAACACATCATGCATAGTCTTATTCGAAGAAGGTAGAGATCTTTGAAGAATAGAATTACGAGCTTTAGCATGAGCACGACATTTCTTACAACGTTCATTAGAATATCGATTCCATTTTGATTTATTTGAAATAGGTTGAGAACTAGGAGGAACAATCATAGGATCCTTCACAGGTTCTTTAGGAAGATTAATAGGATTATTAGCAATAGGAGGAACTTGATTAACAGAACTAGAAGCCATAGCTAAAGGAGGTATAAAAGGTGTAGGCAAAAGACCATGATTAAGATCCCTAGGAGGTATGCTTAATTCAAGAATCTTATGATTTTTATAAGCTTGATATGAATAGAAAAGATTATCAGGTCGAGGAGGACATGCATTAGGTAATGAAGGCCAAAAGAAATCAAGAGCAACACAGTCTCTAGGCCTAGAAGGTTGATATAAACTATGATTAACCATTTTCATTTCATCATCATGAAAAAATTTAAGACACTTATGGATAGGTGAAGAAACAACATGCATGACATTCAACCAAGGAAAACCTAGCTTAACTTAAAATTGATCAGAAGTAGGAACAACAACAAAGGTGGTGTTCACAATTTTTCCACAAAGTTCAACTGGTAAAGTAATAGAACCAAATGATGGATTAAGAAAACCATTACAAGTCTAAATCCACACATCCGATGTATCATAAGAATCACTTTGTAAGCTTTTCATAAAAAGATTTTCTTTAGTAATAACATTGACTAAGGATGTAGGATCAACAAGACAACCACGAGTAGGTTTCTAAGAAATCCTAGCATAAATGTAAAGGGGACCGTCAGGAGCTTTAATAGTCTTAGAGTCATCAAAGGTAATAAAAAGTTCCCGAGGTCTTTTATTCTTAGGTTGTTGTCGAGGTTTAGGTTGAGTTTTCAATTTAGGCTTAGGTTTTGGTTGAGTTTGAGATTGAACTTGAGGTTGAATTTGAGGTTGAGGTTGTGGTTGAAGTGGAGATATAGATTGACCAACATGCTCCACTTGATTAACAACATGATTGAGAACATCCATCTTTGAATTATACATAATTTCCATAGCAGATGGCTGAGCAATGGTATAAGTATCATGCATAGGTAAGGGATTCATATACATTTGAAGGTTTTGATTAGGAGGAGAGATAGATTTGTTTCCACTACCATCAAGATTATCAACAGATAAGGCATTAGAATTGATTAAGTCTTGAACCTTATATTTTAAAGAATAACACTTTTCAGTATCATGACCATTCTGACGGCAATGGATCAAAAGATTTAGATGCAATCATAGCAGGTAAAAGAGGTCGAATAGGAGGTAAAGTAATCATATTAGCAGTTAACAACCTATTCATAATAGCATGTAAAGATTCAGAGAGAGGAGTAAATGTAAAATTTAATAGAAAAGCAGTGGATGCAGAAGTGGAATTATGAGATGCAATGACAACTTGATCAGCAACTGCATTCGCTTGTTTGTTTATCTTGACATAATTGTTGAATTTTTGAAATTTATTTGGATTAGGAGCAACATCACTTTTATCAACTGTAATAGGAGCCATTGGAGTGTTGCTCTCAAATTGACTCACTTGTAATTGATAATGATGAAGCACTGCACAAAGTTGTTGAAAAGAGGCAAATTCAGTAAGCAGAATCTTATTTCTAATATCCTTTTGCAAATTTGAAATAAACATATGTTGAATATCAATATCAGGAACATGATAGGAAATCTAAGCATACAAATGCTAGAATCTACCAATAAACTCAATCAATTTTTCCTTAGCACTTTGTTTACAATGCATCAAACAAGTCAAAGATACTTGTGGTTCAATGTTGTTTTGAAATTGTTGAATAAAGGCATTGGCTAGTTGTGGAAAGGAATCAATAGAATAAGGTGGCAAGGAACAATACCATTATAAGGCCTTGTCATGGAAAGTTTGAGCAAACAGTTTGGCTAAAATCCTATGGTCATGAGCATAATTACTACAAAGGATTTGGAATGTTTTAACATGACAAATGGGGTCTCCTTTTCCATTATAATTCTCAACATGAGGCATATCAACTTGCTGAAGAATAGGAGTACGGATGATGTCTCGGGACAAAGGACTTCCCGTGTCACATGTAGGAACGCTAAAATTGTTTTGAGTTAGGGAAGCAAGTTGTTGTTGTAAGGATGACATAGTTTGAGCCAAATTGATGATTGTTGAATCATTAGATGAAATAGGAGGAGTAGCAACATTAGAAAAACTAGGTAAAGTGTAAGAAGCTCCAGGAATAGAAGACACAATTGGAGGAACACTAGGAACTACAGTTGGAAGTGGATTGGAATAAGTAAAAGGAACATTATGATATAAAGGTTGTGATGTAGGGAGGGACAGAGGAGGAACACTCATAGGAACAAAGGGAACCATCACAGTCACCAAAGAAGGAGTATAAGTAGGAATACTAGGTAAAGGATTAGAAGGAGGTTCTACGCTAGTGATAGGAGGAATCAACCCTAAATCTTGAGCTTCTTGAGCTAAATGTTTAACATTTGAATGCATGAGGTGAGTAATACCATGAAAGAGGTTCAAACCTTGATCACTATTACAAGGAACTTTATTAAGAGCCTCTATAGCTTGAATATAATCTTGATTATGGTTCTCTTGAATAAGCCAGTTACCCATTTTATCAAGTTCAGTTGAAAGTTTTTGGACTTGTTCAGGAGGAACTCTTAAAGCATCATCCTCATCATGGGATGAGTGAGAATTGTTTTTATCCATAATAGGATTGGAATAATAAAGAATCAAATTATCATCTGGGATCCTAAGGAAAGGAGAGGAAGATTCAGGATCAAAGGCACCCATGAGTCTACAAATTCTTCTAATCAGAATGTTATAAGTAGGACTAGTAGTAGTAAAGCTCATTAACCAATGCAATGAAAATGAACTAAACTAAGAACACATAAAGCATGAATATTTTTGTAATTTTGAAATCTAATTAGCATACAAGATTTAACATAAAAGAGAAATCTAATACCAACAAGATAAAAGGAAATCTAATACCACCAAACACAATAGGGCATCCAATTCCACAAAAGAAAGGAGAGTAAGTATGCTGAGTTCACCAAAATGAATAAGGTGAACACACACAATAAGACAAAGGGAAATCTAACACCAAAAATAAAGAGAATAAGCTCGTCGGGTTCACCAAAATGAATAAGGTGAAATAGTATCCACCCTAATATGTATGGGGGAAATATGAGATCTACTTTTAAATCCAAATTCCCAAAGGAGAGATCCAAATTGATCAACCAAAATGTTAATGCACAATCGAATCAATCTATGAAGAATATGAAAGAGGAAGAAAACCTTATATTTCCCTATAAAGGAAATGTGCTTGAAATCTGAAATAATTGAAAGGCAAGTACTAACCTCAAAATAGGATAGATCTGGAAAATGCTGATTTATGATGTTTGTGTGTAGTTTCGGGCAATTTTGCAACTTGTTTCAAACTGGAAATGCCAAGACGAAGAAAACCCAAATTTTTTTTATCTTTCTGATAGTAGGTAGTCTTTGACTTTGATAAAAGGTCAAAGGCTACATTAATATTTTGAAGGTCAACTTTGACTTTGTTCACAGATCTCAGAAGCTCGCCGAAAAGGGTATCCAAATCCAATCTCAGATCGGCAGTTCTGCACCTGTACCTACAAGAAAAAGAGGGTTTTTATTTTTTGTATGGGGGGGGTTTATCTTGGTCAAACCCCAATTTAGGAATTAACCTTGAAATTGAATTAAAATGTGCATAAACAAAGTAAATGAAACAATTCACCTTGCTTATGTTGAAGTCCTTGTAGAGGATTCGAATCCTCAAATCCACAAGTAGGGATGCTCCAATGGATGTAGAATGAATGTAGGATGTCTCAAATCAATGGAATTTTATCTTTAACACCAATCTTGAATGGATCTTTGCATAGAAATTAACTTGGATGAATGTGGAAGGATGGATCTTGAAGGGGGCTCCAAAGAGATTGAATCCTTTAATGGCTAACAATGGATCTCCTTGATGAATGGATGCTTGAACACTTGAATGCTTGAAGGCTTTCTCAAATGCTTGAATTAAATTTCTTGTACCTGAGAGCTTGCTCATGAAATTTATTGAGATGAGATATGAAAACTTGATTGAGAGATTGATTGAAATGAGAGAGGAAGGCCTCCTTTTATAGTGAACTAGGGCACAAACCTCTAGAGAAGGTTGACATTGGGGAATTAAATCCAAATTAACCTTAACCCATAGAAATGGACCCATATTAAATGCAATTTAAGGATTTACCATTCCGAAACCCGAAATGGTTGACTCGGAGGCAAAAAAAATAATCTATCTGAAACCCGATACCCAAAAATAAAAAAATCTTGAAATTTGAAATCTGGGTCAAGGACGAGGTAGACCCCACCCTTGGTCGGGGTCAAGGTTGACTTTGACCCTCAAGGTCAACTTTGACCTTGAGGTAAAAAACCTCAGGACCTCAGTCCATAATGCCGAGAAATGTAGACATAAAGTGAAATTAGGTGCAGAGAGAAGAACGGGGGGAGAAGGCCAAATACATGCAAAGACCCGATCAAGGTGCTTAACATAACCGCATACCACTTACTCAGAGGGATAAACACTCTTATTATGGAAGTTCTTCCATTTTAAGATGATACACACAGTAAGTGGGAGAACCTATGTGCTCATTGGAACTTCTAAACAATTTTCTGATTGCACACCCAAAACTACTTGGAACAGTCAACAAAATGATTGGATTCACAATCTCAATTAAGAAAGAAACAATATACCATAATAGGGAATTTAAAGAAACTTATAACACCATAATTCTAAACCATTTCTATTCAAACATGCATTTAATCAAAAGTTTGAGAACAAAAACAAGGGACTATGTCCTTGCGGTTAGGGATTTTACAGTCACAGGAAAATGATTTCTTTATTGATCAAAATTAATTACATTGACTTCCTTGAATCATAGAAATACCTATCAAGATCCCCAAACTCTTCTGTTCCTTCCTCATGCACACACTCAATACAAATAGCCTCCAAAGTTGGCCAACTGCTTGTAAACCACCTGTTGTCAGTTAAACTGACTGTTACATATTAGTTTATTGTTGTCAAGTTGACAATATAGTTGTGAAATTGACAACTCTTTATTCTTTGGATATTTGTATTAACTTTCAAAGGCCTTTTAGGACTCTATCCTATCACTTAAGACCTTAAACCCCCTCTAAACCCTTAAACCCTCATTTAAGCCTTTATGGGCCTATTTTGCCAATTAGGAAAATTTACATGTTTTGGCACTTTTAGTGCATTTGACATCATTTAATGGATCTAATAGAAAACATACAATAAATATGGACCTTATAGGCTTTTATAACACCATCTACTCTTAGGATCCTCAAGTGACCCCAAGGTGCACTCTTCTAACCCAAAATGCCAACATGGTTTACAAGATTGATCCTTATACAAAATGATAAACATACTTAACAAAACATATTCAAAACATAATAAGATGACCAAATATGGTATTCTTACAATTCCAATGACCCATCATGGTCATGTTTGTCTTCAACTCCCCCTATGATCTATCAGTGACCCTAGTGTTCCTTCAAGCCTTTGTGCTTGGCCTTGGTGCTCCTACACCATACTCCTCAACTTTAAAACTTTTCCAAGTCCTATTGGAAACTTTTAAATAAATAATGTCATAAAAATTGAGGCCTTCATTTTGAATTTTGGAAAATATAGATCCTCTATGAACCATCCAATCCTTCCTTCTTGCATCTTCATATTGCACTTTGGTTTTCCCTCTCTCACCAATGTGAAAAATTCTTGCTCATGCTGCTGCATCTTCTCACCCACCATCATTATGCTAACTTGTACCCCTAATTCACCTTGTACCATCTCCATGCTAGGAGATAATCTTATCACCTTTTGAGCCTCCTCATGGCCCATCTCTGCAAACTCAATCTCTTCATTGAAGGCTTCTCCCTCTTGTGCCTCCAAAACACCTCCATAACTATACCATTCTTCCACTATAGCATAAAAATCATCCCACAAATATACCTCATCTTTAAGACCTTCAAGGCCTTCCTCTATGCTGTCTCCTCTAGCTCATCAACCAAGACTTCTTCATAAGTCCTTACACTTTACATCATAGGTGCAACTTCCTCTTCAAGAGTAGCCTTCCTAGTACCCTCTTCTTCTTCCACTGTTCTCTTCTTCCTTGCTGCTACAACTAGTCTCTGGATAGGCCATTTTATCTTCCTCTTCACCCTTAAGTTCCAAATTGTATCATCCTTAAGAATTTCCTCAAGTATCTTCAACCTCGTGTCACCTTCTTCCAAGTCTCTCTCTAGAATTCTTATCTTTTCTTCCCTCTCTTTTCTCTCTTTTTCTCCTTTCTTCTTTTCTTCTTCTCTTTTTCTTCCTTCATCAAAGTATTCTTTCAGTAACCTGGCTAACTCTAGATCTCACTTCTTTTCATTTCCATCTTCTCACATAAATCTAGGATCCTTCAGATGTCAAGCCACCACTTTGGAACACTCTCAAAGGATAATTCAACTCTAAGCATCAACAAAGGACTTTAAACCTCCAAATCCTAGAAATATCTTCTCAACCACTCAACCTAGGATACTCCTAGGCTTGGATAACAACTAATGTAGAGTCCTAGGTGGACTTTCAATCAATAAATTCAAGAGAGACTCTATTTTTGTTGTAGCAATACCGAAATGGCTTCTTCATTAGGATCATCCTCCTTGATCCAATCCACACCATAACCAATCAAAGTGCAAAAAAAAATCTTATGCCACCAATAGGCTCCACACCTTTTCAATCAACCCAATTTACCTCAAACACATCAATGGTTTCACTCAACCAACTTAATCTCTCAACTATCCCTTACTTGGGTGCTAACTAGGCCTTAATCCCTAGTAGCCCTGTTCAGCGGGTTTCTCAAGGATTACTCAAATCTTCTTAAAAAAAATCACAAAAATAAAGGCATATCCTAATACCCTTTTCAATGTTCTTCAACATATCTCAGAAGCATCTACTGCTCCATTAGACTAGATGCCCAAACCAATAACCTGTTTCCCTGCAATTAGCCCTCCATTTATAAAGAAACTACAAAAAAAATCTCATCCCCAAACCACCCAACCATTAAAAAAAGTTTGAGAATGATCCAAATCAATGTATTTTCATCTTTACAAGAGGTTCCACCAAGTTCTACTACTCCCAACACCAAACCCTCCTTCCTAGGGATACTAGCCTAGGGCTTTGTCAAAATGACACTTCCACACACCTCCAGATCCTACCAATGGATCCTACACCATATAATGGACATATCATGACATAAAAAGTCATAAAAGTGACCATCCTTCAAGTGGATCTCTCAAACATTAACTGGTCCATCCACTTCATGCACTCAATCATCATTTTCACTCAATCAATGATCACTTTCTCCAACCTCTTGCATATCCCTACAATAAAAATTATATGGACACATAATATATAGGGATAGGATTCTCCCACAAGACACAATAACCACAGTATGTGGGAGAACCTATGTGCTCATTGAAAATTCAAAATAATTTACTGATTACACACCCAAAATTGCTTGTAACAGTTAGCAAAATGATTGGATTCACAGTCTCAAATAAAAAAGAAACAATATAACATAAAAAGGAATTGAAAGAAACTTATAAAACCATCATTATAAACCATTTACTATTCAACCATCCATTTAATCAAAAGTTTGAGAGCAAAAACAAAGGACTGTGTCCTTGCGGCCAGGGATTTGACAGTCACAAGAAAATGATTTCTTTATTGATCAAAATTCATTACATTGCCTTCCTTGACTCATAAACACACATATCAATCTCCCTAAACTCTTCTCTTCCTTTCTCATGCACACACTCAATACAAATAGCCTCCCAAGTCGACCAACTGCTTGTAAACCACCTGTGGTTAGTTAAACTAACTATTACATATTAGTTTATTGTTGTCAAGTTGACAACAAAGTTGTCATCTCGAAACCTCTTCATTCTTTGGATATTTGTATTAAATTTCAAAGGCCTTTTAGGACTCTATCCTATCACTTAAGACCTTAAAACCCCTCTACTCTTAGGATCCTTAAGTGACCCCAAGGTGAATTCTTCTAACTCCAAATGCCAACATGGCTTACAAGATTGATCCTTATACAAAATGATCAACATACTTAACAAAACATATTCAAAACATAATCAAATAGACATTAGTACAATTGACACTTGTTTTCGATGAACAAATGGTCAAAATTTCTACCAAGATTGGACGAATGATCTATGAAATGTCTTGTCGCTATTTTTCTAGTCAAACTTTCAACATAGCGTTGTTAACGTAGAATGTTCTATGCCAATCTTGGTCCAAATTAACATATGTAATTGGCTAAAATTTTGACCAAAATAATTCAAAATTTAGACAAATGTTGGTCAAAATGTTTGGCTCACCTGATAGGATGCCAAAATGCTAAAATTTGACCAAAATTAGTCAAAATTTAGACAAATGTTGGTCAAAATATTTAGCCTATCTGACCAAGATGCCAAAACAACGATGCTAAATTTTGACTAAAATTAGTCAAAATTTAGACAAATATTGGTTGAAAAATTTGGCCCGTCTGACCAGGATGCCAAACCCATGAGCTACATTTTGACATAGAATAGTCGATATTTAGACCAGACTTGGTGAGAGTTTTGACTAAGGTTAGTCAAAATTTTGACCAAATATAGAATTTAAAAAAAAAATCATCGATCGCTATAATAAAATCTTATCCCTTCAATCTCCGATAAGAGTTTTTCACATATCGCTATAGCTATAGCAATAAGACATCATAATGGTGTATCGCTATAACCTATAGTGATCATTGCTGAGTAGGATCTTGCACATCTAGTTGTGGCAATCAGTGATCGCCATGACTTACACCGACAATGTCATCGCTGATCGCCACAACCAGATCTACAAGATCCCGCTCATCGATGATCGCTATAGGTTATAGTGATGACACCATTCTTTATTGCTCATCACCATATTGATAATGCATTTTCTCTACACAATGATGAACCTGATCGCTATATGCTACATCGATCATTGGTGAGTGGGATCTTGCGGATCTGGTTGTGGTGATCAACGATGACATTGTCGGTGTAAGTCATGGTGATCACTGATCACCACAACTAGATCCACAAGATCCCACTCAGCGATGATCACTATAGGTTATAGCGATACACCATTCTGATGTCTTATCACTATAGCTATAGCGATATGTGAAAAAATCATATATATCGCTACCTTGATATCTGATGTCTTATCACTATAACTATAGCGATATGTGAAAAAATCATATATATCATGGAATTTAAAATGAAGAGAAATGATAAGAAATGATAAGAAATATGCTTATTTATAATCTAATAGATTTTGAAATCATGTAATCTATTGGAACTTAAGAACCCAGAGGAAGAAGACATAAATAGAAGCGAACTCATAGTTTGTTGATAAGTTGTTTGGCTTGCATAGTATGCAGCCCAGTAAGCCTTTAGGCTTTGTTGTGACGTTCCAATAACATTTGAGGGATCTCAAATGACTGACTTTGTTTTTCTTTGCTTCACCTATGGGATGTAGAATTGAATTGTAAGTTACAAGAATGATCTGAAAGAAAAATATTAAACTGTATATCCACTAGGAGAATTTATATCCAAGCATTGATTTAGTCTATCAAAGTTACTCAATGATTTTATGGTTTTGATGGTTAAATTGAATCTACTTTCAAGTTCATAAATATGTTGTGAGAAAAAATAGTGGAAGTAAATTGTTGAAAGGGCCAGTTTCAGTGATTGTTTCAAGTACACTTGAAAAGAATATATAGGTGAAATATTCCATGTTATATTTTGACCTAACCTTGACAATATGGATGCCCAAAAAAATCAAATGAGGCTAAGGAAATACCCCTATACACTAGATAAACATATATTGCCCACAAGGATTATACAACAATTCAAAATTTACTTATTATGAGATCCACAAAGGTAAGAAGTATATCATGGCATATGCACATTAAACTTCAATGCATATACTAGGTTCGAGATTGATTAGTAACAAAAAAAAATAGAACATCTCTTCTCCTTGATTAAGAAAAAGGAAAGTTGTGGTAATCGTGAATAAATGACTCCTACAAATGTGACTTTCAAAATTTTAAAGGAACGTAGTGGGCCATAAGGTGTAATGATTGATATGTACCTTTTTACATGAATCAAATGTTAAAACATTGCAAGTAAAAGTATCAAATCACTCTAGATGCCTTTAAAGACTAGAAGAAACTTGCTTTAAATGATAGATAAAGGTATTTGTTAATTTATTCAAATGTATATGTCTTCCTTCAAAATTGGTTTCAATCTAGCATGACAAATACATTCTCATTGTATATAAGAATCAACACACTCTAAGGTAATTGAAAGACAAATACTATTAGATAATATGCAGAGCAAGGAGGAATCAAAATTGGTAGCTTATATTAACATGCAATCACAATGTTGTCTAACAAAATGAAAATGCATCCAAAGGTCACATTATACATGTTTACTATAATTCACCATATAGGGAGTATAGATAATTCAAAAAAACAATAAATCTCAAGGTTAAGCACAAAATTAAGGCAACTATTAAAGAAGAAAACTAGTTAGAGGAAATGTGTACCTTTAGTTGATCTACAAAGCACACATGCTAGATAAAAGGGTCATTAAGTTTAGTATATCTCTATGCCACTTTGATAGGGGCTCATGATCTGGGGATGATTGATAATGCTTACAAACTATTTTTCAAGACCGGATGCTTACAAACTATTTTCCATTTGAATTCTTTATTTGATAGCCTCAACTAAAGTTTCTAATGATAGTACTCTAAAAAATAGTATTTATCCATCATTTCCCTACCCTTCTTAACATATCATTGGACTAGCTTCCAACTTTCAGACTTTTTATATGAAATAAGCAATGTCCAGTTATTATTTTTCTTAGTACAATAACCTTCACAAGACTTTTTTGATTTAGGTACATGTAAAATTTAGTAAATAGTCATTTATGTTTGCTCATTCTACCTTGGCCTTCAATATATATTTTTTCTCTACCCAAATGTACTTAAATTACCCCTTCTCATAGCATGTGGCCTCCCACATAACCACAAACAAGAAAATTTTCTTGTCGAATGAATATTTACAATTTTCAAACTTGACACTTGTAACTTGTTTCTTTATTACAAATTGCCTAATACTTTGTTAATAGAACAAAATACAAGGAACCAAACCTAACATCTTTCTTTCTCATAGAAATACCTTATCCATCTTTGAATTATAATTAAAATATTTGCTACTAATCACTGCATTGTGGCTGACCCTTGAATGGTATGAAACCAAGAAGCACAAGTTGGGATAAATTCACAAACCAGAAGAAGATGCAATCCAATTATAAATCGGATCACAATTTTTTAAAATAGGACACAAATTTTAAGATGCAAATTAATCCCAATTGAATTCCAGTTAAAATGTAATTTTTAAATAATAGATTGAGATTAGATCACAATTTTTAAATAAGTGAGATTAAATCATTTTAAAAAAAAAAGATTTCATCAGAAATTAAACTTTTTTTTTCATTTTCAACTATAAATACTTTTTTTTTCTTCAAATTTTCCCTTATTTTTACTCAGTAGACTTGAATTATCTTAAGAATGGGTGCACTTAAATATTTGAAATTTTGGGCATAATTTTTGAGATGAGATCATAATTATTAATACAAAAGGTATAGATGTTTCAGCAAGACTAACCAATGTGGAAGGACAAAAATTGATACAAAAGGTATAGATGTTTCAACAAGACTAACCAATGTGCTTAAATTTACAGTTGGCTTTTGAAAATGTGCTAATCCTTCACACCAATAGTAAGCTTGGGTTTGGTTGAATGGTAAGATATAGTGTTATTTCTTGGATTAGAGCACAAGGCCGTGTGAAATTAATAGAGTGTTGGCCTGTTTTCACCTAAAATGAATATAATTGGTTCCTCTTTTTTGTAATTTGAAATTTCTCAAAAGAAAAACAAAAGTTGTCCACTGTCATATGAAAGTTTACAAGGTCACTACAAGAGAATGGGTACTTAAAAGTTAGATGGAAGATATAATCTTTAACTATGATAAGAAATATGCCTTAAGGAAAACCATACCCAATGCATAAGAAATTCTAATTCCATTGTCACTAAGCACCTACAGTAGGTTTTTCACCAAAAAGGATTTCACACCTCTATCAACCAGATATACAGACATATGAATGACTTAGATATATCATTCTCAAACCCCTAATGATATTCAACCTCATCATTCAACTTCACACATGAATGTCTGGATGCAACATTACTTATCTCACTTGGGATGATGCTTGAGGAATCCTAAGAGATATATTATTGCTAAAGCAATGAGATATATAAAGTGAAAAGAACAACTACCTAAAACTAATGTTGAGATATTCTTTGATTTATTTGAAAAAGTGCTATGATGTAGGAGCCAGGAACTAAATTGATGCCTTAGTCCAATGGGAAATGGAGATGAATCTAAAACTAAGAAATATATGCATGTGAGAAATAAAGATCATCACAAAAAAGATGAAATATTCTTCAAAATCTATTAGATTACAAATAAGCGATTTTCAAATTGAGCAGCTTAAATCATATATGTGAAAAAATCATATATATCAGCATCCCAATAGTTTGGGCTTGGACTCCAAAATCTTTCAACAAGTAATCTCCTAATGGATTGTCAATGTCCTCTATGAAAATATCTTTAATCAGACTCTTATCTTGAATAAAACATGACATCTTTAATCTTAAAAATATCTTTAATCAGACTCTTATCTTGAATAAAATAGTACATGATAAAACATGACATCTTTTCTGCCTTGTAGATTCCAGTTGGTAAGAGATGTGACATGTTATAGTTCCAAACGATAGTGGAAAGGTGCCTTTACTAGCGCAAGTCAATAAGACATGTTAGACCATGCTTGACATAGCATGTTTATCTACATTGGTCAAAGGTACATAACTGCCAGCATGTTATGACATGTCACTACATTGAGATTCCATCACTAACATTGAAGACAAGGGTAGATGTGGTAAACAGAGAACATAAGGACAAATATATGGTACCTAAAAGGATAGAAACTCCAAAATGTGTGACAGTCCTATTGGAGGCTACATTGTTGGATAGGACAATGCCTAATTAGGAGTTTTTATAGTCATTGAGACAAGATGAAAAAGGTAGAAAATGACAATCTTTTACACTAAATAAAAATTGCAAGTATTAAATGGAGAGTCTTCATGATGGCTCGCATCAACCAAGTTTACTAACCAGTTAAGAGTTTCTATGAATAAATGAAGAGAAAATTTTCTTTAAACAATTCCAAAAAAATTAAGAAGACGGTGAACTGCAACAACTTGAAATGCATGATTCTAGAAGGTGAAGGAATACGAAAGAAAAACTTAGAGACAAGTAACTAGAGGACAGTGAGCACAATGACAGTATATGATAAAACATGACATCTTTTATTCTTTGAAGGCTCCATTTGGCAAGTGATGTGACACATTACAGTTCCAAATGACAGTGACACCATGCCTTTACTAGTCCAAGTCAAGAACACATATTATGCCATGCTTGTCACAGTGAGTTTATATACATTGGGTAAAGGTACATAACATCGATGATATAATGATGTGCTTTCCTAAAGATGATAGTTATGAATGAAGAATAGAAAATAGGAACTGATTTAACACTTCACCTACTCAAAAACATAAACCAATGAAATAATCCAGATTAGGCCAAGAGAGGTTGACACATTCAATAAGAGAATACTTACACAAAATGAAGCCGAATCATGCCAGACAAGTTGACTATTGGCCCTTCTAGTTTTTTATTTGATAGTTACTTGATAATGAAACATTCAAAATGCACTTATGAGAAAATACCTAGAATGAATGAAATTGATTAAATAATAAAGGTATGTTAGTTTGAGCTTCACTTGGTTTCTAGAATACTTTAATATTCTCTACTTAACAAGGCCAACCATGTGAAGGTGGAAGATCATCTGGCCTCACCCCCTCCCCCTAGCATCAATCTAAATTCCCCATTAACATCTAATTACACACTTCATTCATCCATTTATGAACTATAACATTCAATCAATACAATCACATAACATTCAATAATATGATATAACATTCATTAATACGCAACACTAATCAGGAATTCATTAACACATAAAAATATTCATTAATATGATGTATAATTCAATATTAATATGCAAAATTCATAGATAATTACTTAAAACAACGTTCTTTCATTATCCAACAAAGTTAATCAAACAAGTTTTTATCAAAGAGCATTTTTAAGAAATCATTTCTTTTTTGGGTTTTTCTTAGATTTATTAAGGTAAAGGTTGAGAGGAGCATCAATATCTTCCTCCTCTTATGGTTGTGATCTCAAATTATGATGCTTCCTCATTTCTTGAGGAGCACGAGACTGTTGCATTAAAGGGGGGTTTACTGTAATAACAAGTAAATGGGTTAAATTCACATACTTTTTTTTACTGTTACATGCGTTTCATTAACTAGTAGAACATAACATGCATTTTTCTTTACCTGACAATGCCACATCATGTACAATACCATTTTGATCTACCACCATGTCAACATGCTCTAAAATATTCAAAAAAAGGTTACACAACCAATTGCAATTAAAGATGTTAAATTCTATTAATAATTACGTAATTTATTTCCAATAGAAAATTAATACCTCCACCACTATGATGCACATCATGGCCTTCATCACGCCTAGGTTCTGTGATAGGTTTTGAAGGTTGCAGTGAAATGTCATGCACATTGTTATCATAAAATAGTCAATTTATGTTTGAAATTAACTATTCAATTTGATTTACTTTTCATTTGACCATCTTACCCGTGTCTCATCTAGTGCTGCAGATTCTTTGTTATGGCTTTTGGATTCTTGGTGTAGGTGTCTAGCCATGACTTTATAGCCTTCCTTCAAGGCTATTCTTTTGTCTTCATTTGTGGGCTCTATATTGAATTCCATGCCCTATATATTTTGTTTAATATCGTCACTTTTGCAGGTATGATTTGATTAAACAATTTTTTTTGCAACCTTATATATAAAAATTTGATATGAAATTGCAATTCTTCTACTTACAAGGCAAGAGTGAAGTTTCATATAGCCACCAGAACCAAGTTTGTGTTGGCCAACCTTTTTTAATATAGCTTGTGTAGCTTTTGATGTGTCTTGCAGTCTATGAAAAGTTTGAAACATGTTAGATTATATATTTACAAAGATCACTAATTAGTGCATGATTAAATTCTACTTAATACTATCATGACATGCCTTCTTTTTCCCTCTTTTGGTTGAATTCCACTACCCTTTAGCCTTTTCTCTTTTGCATCTTCCATTATTTCATTCCACTCCATCGATGGAATCATAGGAGGATACTCATACTTTGGGTTATCCTTTAGAGCCCTTCTATATTGGTACCACAAAGTCTTTATATGTTTGGATGCTTTTTTAAGAATCATGACATTGTCAAAAGTTTTATTTCCAAAGAGGTCCTCTAAAGATTTAATGAGCTGATTTTTTAAGTTAGCATCCTGTTCATTCCACCTTTTTTGAAAAAACAAAATTGTTAGATATCATAACTTTAATATATTACAATAAATGGAAGATAAGAAAAATATTGTACCAATATTATGAAGCTATGTACCTTTTACGTATGGTGGGCCCAAATAGCTTCAATGTCATTTAAAAAAGATGATCATAAAAAACATCATTTCCTACAACAAAATCATGGGATTATCAATCCAAAATGAATTATGTATAAGTAAACTAAAATTACACTATAAATAATAACAATTTTAAAGCACCTGGAAGCTTTGATACTTTTAACAGAAACATATTTTTCTTATTCAACAACCATGTCCCCACAAACAAACCAGTACTGGTAACACGGGTTGATCCAGGAAATGGTTGATATTCACTAGTACTAGTCTAATCTGTTCTTGTACTAGGTGTAGGTGTATCTATTAGTGCACAAAATAGGTCCATGCAGTGTATAAAATTCACACAAGAAAAATAATCAATGCATGATTAGCACATAACAAAATATAGAAAAACAAGGTTTTATCAGTTGTAGCTGGTATAGAGGAAAATGTCTGCAAGCTCCTTGTTGTGGACAATGGAGCCACCGATATTAGATTATTGATTGAAGGAGGCATCTACACTTCATCATGAGATGAAGAATACATTGTTAGCAAAGACATTTGGAATGGATAAAGATTAAATGGGGTACTAGAAGCATCCCAAACATAATTTGAGTCAATAATACATACAAAGGTTAAATGAATGGTTAAAGGTTTAAGGATTATTTACATGAAGGCTGTGTGGTGCTACAACCCTCACCATATTGACCATGTTTCACAGGTGTCAAAAAATCCTATAAGAAGAACACATCATATTGAATAGGGGGAAAATAGGGTAAAAGGGGGTGTTCATCAAAATGAATAGGATTGAATATGGATATGAGGATATGAATAGATAGGGTGTGAAATATATGTGATGGAAAATTTTATGGACATAAAAACTAAATAAAATAGGAATAATTATCTTTAAAGGAGGCTTGATATGAAAATCACTATTTTCTGATGTCTATGTTCAGTTTCAGGGGATTCTGCAACCTGCTCTAGATTGGAAATGCCGAGACAGAGAAAACCCAATTTTTTTTTGTCTTTTTGAGGTCAGGTCAACTTTGACCTAGATAGAAGGACACAATCTTACCTCGGGGCACAATCATATCCCTCACTGAAGGTCATCCCTAACCTAAAACAACTCTAACAAAAATTTTGTTCACGGATCTCGGAAGTTCTTCAAAAAGGGTATCCAGATCTAAACTGCAATTCATTGTCCTGTACCTATACCTGCAAGAAAAATGGTTTTGTTGTTTGGATAAGGGGTTTGCCTTAGTCAAACCCCTATTTGGAATCAACCTTTATAATGGAATTGAAATAGAGAATGCTAGCAAGTAGTAGAAGTAGATCTAATAATAAAGCTATGATATTCAATAGATATGCAATTGTATTTCAAATATAAACAAGTATGTTGATATGAAAGCTTGAACATAAAATTAACAAATGTAAATCAAAACCTCCATGATTGTATGCTTGGAATCCACCTTGAGGGAAGAATGAATAGATCTTGAAGATGAACAAAGGATCTTGAAGGAAGATCACACCACCATGGTGGATAGATCTAGGGTTTGAATGATGAATCTTGAATGCTTGAACCAAATCCCTTCCAAGGCTTGAATTCTTGAATCCTTGATCTTCAATGGAGAACTTGAATGCTTCAATAGGATGATGGATTGAGTATTTCCTTGATTGAGAATGATTGCTTGAATTCACTTGAGAGCTATATGTATTGATCATGAAAAGTGGATGTTGGATTGCTTGATTGTGGATGTGAAAATGAGAGAGGAAGGCTTCTTTTTATAGTGATCTAGGGCACAAACTTCTAGAGAGGATGACATTGGAGAATTAAATCCCAATTAACCTTAACCCCTAAAAATGGACCTAGATTAAATGCAATTTAAGAGTTTACCATTCTGAAATATGAAACAACCGACTTGGAAGTGAGAAAATAAAACTTTCTGAACCCCGATATCCTGAAACCTCCAGAACTTGAAAAATGGACCTAGGGTCAGAGTTGAGGTCGACTCTGATCTAGGTTAGGGTTGAGGTTGACTCTTTCCTAGGTCAGGGTCAAGGTCAAACTTGACCCAAGAGGTTGACTTTGACCCTGGGGTCCTAGATCTTAAGTTCTCAGGACCAGGTGCTAGGAAAAGATGAAAATAGGTGGGGAGAGAAGTAGAACATGGGGAAAAAGCCAGATCCATACAAAGACCTCATCAAGGTGCTTGACATGACCCCAAACCATTTAATCAGAGGGCTAAACACTCTTAACATGGAAGTTCTTCCATTTTAAGATGATACACATATTTTAGATCATGATCCATAAGATAGTATAAAATATAAACATCTATTGAACTTTAATTATTTCTTAAGATTAATTACTGCTTACATTCATACAATTGAATCTACATATCACTTCATCTTTGAGTGCCTCTATCTCCTCAGTTTTGTTTGGTTCCATGATAGGGTTAATAATTTCTTTACTATATTTATTTATAATTTGAGTAGCCATTAATACAAGGTTGGCGCTACATGCGATGTCATCTATAAATGCCACCTCAATTTCAGATTGGAATTGATCTACTATCATTTTTGCTTTTCCCTATCAATAAGTATCAAGTTGTGACATCAATATCAGTAAAATTCTATCAAAATAACTCCAAAGCCATAAAGAAAAGAACATAATAATATGACATTTATTTCTATATAATTTGTAGAATTACACTAATTAAAGTTTACCTTTGATGAAGATGTTGTACTGTGAGGAACATCCCCACCTACATCTTGAGGTGGATCCATGTCACCATGTGACAAAGATTAGTAATTCTTAGCAATCAACAATGAAATGAAAGTAAGAAACTTACCAAAAAAATTATTAATAAAATAGTAGATTGTATATTGGAGTCAATATTAATTTGAGGCAATTGGTTTAAATTTTATACTTACTAGTCCTATGATAGGGAATTTTTTTGTATCTACACGATTCAAATTGTAATCTATCAGAAGATCTTCCCCTGCACTTATTGATTTTATTGCACATACAAATACACAATTTCCTCGCATGCCTTGAATATACAATTCACCCGCTTATTAGTTGACACAGGTTGAGAACTATTTATAAAACCTACAATAGTCCCTATTTCTTTTGGCCTTCCATTGATATACATAGCGAACCTTTTAGTTTGATCATTTACTTTGCATTGTATATAATTTGCTGACAATGCATACCTACGCATACTTTTTTTATATTGCACAGTCTGAATCCAATTATTGTAATTGTAACAAGGTCCTACATAATCCATCAATTCAACAACTTGATTATAATTGACCTTTATGCCATCCATAAAAAATAAGCCCAAACCATGTAATGAATATGGAGCTATGCAATATATCCTTTTGTTAATAGAAAAATCAGTGTTAACTGGAGGTAGTTCCTTGGGTACCCATTCTTTCTGAAGCTGTGTGTACCTTAAGGAAACCTTCTTGTCACCTTTGGTCTTATTATCATAAGAACATGACCCCCCCTTAGCAAGGAAAAATTGCATTCATTTATTGAATTTTCTTCTAATCTTTTGACCTCTAGTTGATCTCCCTATTTTAGACCTACTAGATGTCTCACTTTTGTCTTCTAGTCCCACATTTTACTCACTTGAGGAAGACAGATTAGACAAATACCTATTTGGTGATACCTGAATTCCATCAAATGAGAGACATAGTAGGATCTATATATTTTGTTGACTAAAGAGAAGGAAACCAAATAATAAATTATACCCGTCAATCCATGTCAAAGGTGTTAAATTTCCTGCATATGTAAATCATTTATCTTAAGTTAGCCAAAAATTACATCATATGTTTAAGCTACAAATTACATAGAAGACAAAATTTACATGATGCAAAATATACTCCATGACATTAGAGTTCAACACATAATAACTTAATTATACAAACATACAAGTCAAACAAATTTCTATGAATAAATAAATACCTCATACGTGACATTGATCATACCTTGACATACATTTAATTGATCATGTTATTGACCATCCTCCTCATCCATGTCATCATCATCATCATCGCCATCATCGTACTTGTCACCTTGATCATCATCATCATTTTCATCATCATCATGACCAACACCACCACCATCTTCATCACCACCACCACCACCACCACCACCATCATCATCATCTTGATCACCATTATCATGACCATCATCATCATGACCATCATCACCTTGATCAACACCCTCTTCATCACCATGATCATGATCATCACCATCATCACGAACATCACTGAAATCATCATCATTTTCTTCTTCTTCTTCATTGTGTAACAGTCGTCTATGATCATCATTTACTTCATCTTCTGATTCTTTAGTATCTTCTTCTTCCATCACATTATACTTTACCGACCTTCCTCTTGGATCATGTCTAACAACAAGTGACCAACCCGATTTATGTGGAATGCCAAAGTAAAACACTGGCTCAGATTGGCTTGGAAGAACATAGGGCTCATCTCCAACTGGCTCAAATGACATTGTATTAATCATTGTGAATAAGGTGAAATAGTATCCACCCTAAAATGTATGGGGGAAATATGAGATCTACTTCTAAATCCAAATTCCCAAAGGAGAGATCCAAATTGATCAACCAAAAGGTTAATGCACAATCGAATCAATCTATGAAGAATATGATAGAGGAAGAAAACCTTATATTTCCCTATAAAAGAAATGTGCTTGAAATCTAAAATAATTGAAAGGCAAGTACTAACCTTGAAATAAGATAGATCTAGAAAATGTTGATTTTTGATGTCTGTGTGTAGTTTCGGGCAATTCTACAACGTGTTTTGGACTGAAAATGCCGAGACAAAGAAAACCTAGAAAACTTTTATCTTTCTAACAATAGGTAACCTTTGACCCTGATAAAAGGTCAAAGGCTACATTAATATTTTGAAGGTCGACTTTGACTTTTTTCGTAGATCTCAGAAGTTCACCAAAAAGGGTATCTAAATCCAATCTCAGATCCGCAATTCCGCACCTGTACCTACAAGAAGAAGAGGATTTTTGTTGTTTGTATGGGGGGTTTGCCTTGGTCAAACCCCAATTTAGGAATTAAAATAGAAATTGAATTCAAATGTGCATAAAAAAAGTAAATGAAACAATTCACCTTGCTTATGTTGAAGTCCTTATAGAGGATTCGAATCCTCAAATCCACAAGTAGGGATGCTCCAATGGATGTAGAATAAATGTAGGATGTCTCAAATCAATGGAATTTGATCTTCAACACCAATCTTGAAAGGATCTTTGCATATGAGGAGGCTTGGATGAATGTAGAAGGATGGATCTTCAAGGGGGCTCCAAAGAGATTGAATCCTTCAATGGCTAACAATGGATCTCCTTGATGAACGAATGCTTGAACACTTGAATTCTTTCTTGAATGCTTGAATTAACTTACTTGCACTTGAGGGCTTGCTCATGAAATTTCTTGAGATGAGATATGAAAACTTGATTGAGATATTCCTTGAAATGAGAGAGGAAGGCCTCCTTTTATAGTGAACTAGGGCACAAACCTCTAAAGAATGCTGACATTGGGGAATTAAATCCCAATTAACCTTAATGCCTAGAAATAGACCCATATTAAATTTAATTTAAGGATTTACCATTATGAAATCCGAAATGGTTGACTCGGAGGTGGGAAAAAGAATCTTTCCGAAACCTGATACCCGAAAATAAAAAAATCTTGAAATTTGAAATTTAGGTCAAGGATGAGGTAGACCCCATCCTAGGTCAGGGTCAAGGTCATCCCTGACCTAGGTCAGGGTCAAGGTGAACTTTGACCCTCAAGGTCGACTTTGACCTTGAGGTCAAAAACCTCAGGACCTCAGTCTGTAATGCCAGGAAATGCAGACATAAAGTGAAATTAGGTGCAGAGAGAAGCAAAATGGGGGTAGAAAGCCAAATACATGCAAAGACCTAATCAAGGCACTTAACATGACCCCAGACCACTTACTCAGAGGGATAAACACTCTTATCATGGAAGTGCTTCATTTTAAGATGATACATTAAGCCCCCACTTTAGCAAGAGTATGGACTCAATGCAAAATCTTGGTAAAGGAGATCAGAATGAAAAGATAATCTTATTGTAATCAAAGGGACAAAGAGAAAACTCAAGCCCCTAGGGACTCAAGTCTTCATCGACTCCAAGATCACAGTAAGAGATACATCTCTAGAGAGAAAAGGAAAGGGTGTGATTATCTCGCCCAATGAGAACTTATGTCCCATTGTGAACCACACCAAGAAATGACACAACTGGAAATATGGAATTGAACCGCCTAGTGAATGTGGCTACTCACTAGTCAACCCATCAAGGATTCACCCTTAGGAATATTATATTCCATAAGAATAAAACCAAAAACAAAAGAGATCCAGTCTTAAGGACACCTCCGACCTTAAGGGATCCAAAAATATATGTATATATGAAATTGGAGGAATCAAGAGATCCTAAAATATAAATCCATGCTTTAAGGATTAGTCACTAATCCAAAAAGGGAGAAAAAGGTATCTTGAAAAATAATATGTGCATATCGAAAAGTGCGTGTGTGCAACAAGTGAGCAGAGTGTATGCCCCCACATTAAAGTCATTTTTAACACTTTAACATGAGCAATGGCTTTAACAGAAACATAAACAACTCCACTGATTATGTTTCCACGTCGAGATGCCCCTAGATGAAGACAAATCAAGGGAAATATCACAAAAACATACAGAGAACACAAAAGAGATCTACCTACCATGGGTTCAGTATGATCATAAGATAATATATATATGATATTATTGCAAATGAATTGACATCATTCCCCAAAGAAAGTAGAACTACAATCACAAAGGAGGAAAGATCACATAAGATATACGAAGGAGAATCTTTTCAAACCATGACATGGAGACCAAAAAGAATTAGTGCTACCATGTCTTGAATCTAAGAAGATTACATAAGAAAATATTTACGAACAATATCACATTTACAACATAACATGAAACAATGCATAGAAGAATAGAGATACATATAGAGGAATTGTACAATAGGTTTGATTCCTTTATCACCTTGCACCAATAGAGTAACAAGGATCATATAAAATAATCTAACAATATTTAGCAAACACATTACGAGAGAAGCATAGTACAATAGGAAAACACACAACAAAACTCCCATGAAGGACAAGCCAATCAAGCATGCCGCCTACTCTCCCCATCTCATTGTATATCATTTAGGGAAGGTGGGTAACTCGCAAGAGGGACTATATCCAAAATAGTAGGAATGATAGCTAGTTCCAAACAAGGATCATCTTGAGAATCACAATGTTTGACACTAGGTGTAAGAGTTAATTGTGATGAAAGCATATTAGGTAAATCAATGTACATGTTAATAGTATCATATTCACATTAACATCATCAATATCATCAAGAGTATCTTCTTCATCCAAATTAATGAAAATGGGATCTAAGATATGAATAGAATTATCATAATCATGCATCTTAACATCATTATTAGTAACAAATTCTTCTAACACATCATGCATAGTCTTATCTAAAGAAGGTAGAGATCTTTGAAGAACATAATTACAAGCTCTAGCATGAGCATGATTCTTCTTACGATGTTCATTAGAAGATTGATTTCATTTTGAATTATTTCAAATAGGTTGAGAACTAGGAGGAACAATCACAAGATCCTTCATAGGTTCTTTAGGAAGATCAATAGGATTATCAGCAATAGGAGGAACTTGATTAACAGAACTAGAAGCCATAGTTAAAGGAGGTATAGAGGGTGTAGGAAAAAGACCACAATTAAAATCCATAGGAGGTATGCTTAATTAAAGAATCTTACAATGTTTATAAGCTTGATATGAATGGAAAAGATTATCAGGTAGAGGAGGACATGAATTAGGTAATGAAGGCCAAAAGAAATCAAGAGCAGCACAATCTCTAGGCCTAGAAGGTTGATATAAACTATGATTAACTATCTTCACTTCTTCATCATGAAAAAATTTAAGACACTTATGGATAGGTGAAGCAACAACATGCATGGAATTCAACCAAGGCAAACCTAGCTTAACTTGAAATTGATCAGAAGTAGGAACAACAACAAAGGTAGTGTTCACAATTTTTCCACAAAGTTCAACCGATAAAGTAATAGAACCAAATGATGGATAAAGAAAACTATTACAAGTATGAATCTACACATCCGATGTATCATAACAATCGCATTGTAAGATTTTCATAAAAAGATTTTCTTCAGTAATAACATTGACTAAGGATGTAGGATCAACAAGACAACCACAAGTAGGTTTCTGAGAAATCCTAGCATTAATGTAAAGGGGACCATCAGGAGCTTTAATAGTCTTAGAGTCATCAAAGGTAATAAAAAGTTCCTGAGGTCTTTTATTCTTAGGTTGTTGTCGTGGTTTAGGTTGAGTTTTCAATTTAGGCTTAGGTTTTGGTTGAGGTTGAGATTGAGCTTGAGGTTGAATCTGAGGTTGAGGTTGAGGTTGAGGTGGAGATATAGATTGACCAACATTCTCCACTTGATTAACAACATGATTGAGATCATCCATCTTTGAATCATACACAATTTCCATAGCAGATGGTTGAGCAATGGTGTGAGTATCATGCATAGGTAAAGGATTCGTATAGATTTGAAGGTTTTGATTAGGAGGAGAGACATATTTGTTTCCACTAGATAAAGAATTAGAATCAATTAAGTCTTGAACCTTATGTTTTAAAGTAAACACTTCAGTATCATGACCATTCTAATGGTGATATTGACAAAAAGCTTTAGGATCAAAAGATTTAGATGCAATCGTAGTAGGTAAAGGAGGTCGAATAGGAGGTAAAGTAATCATATTAATAGTTAACAACCTATTCATAATAGCATGTAAAGATTTAGAGAGAGGAGTAAATGTATGATTTAATTGAAAAGTAGTGGATTCAGAAGTGGAATTGTGAGATGCAACAAAAACTTGATCAACAACTGCATTCACTTGTTTGTTTATCTTGACATAATTGTTAAATTTTTGAAATTTTTTTGGATTAGGAGCAGCATCAATTTTATCAACTGGAATAGGAGCCATTGGAGTGTTGCTCTCAAATTGAATCACTTGTAATTGATAATGATGAAGCGCTACACAAAGTTGTTGAAAATAGGTAAATTTAGTAATCAGAATCTTATCTCTAAGATCCTTTTGCAAATTTGAAATAAACATACATTGAATATCAATATCAGGAACATGATAGGAAATCTGAGCATACAAATACTTAAATCTACCAATAAACTCAGTCAATTTTTTCCTTAGCACTTTGTTTACAATGCATCAAATTAGTGAAAGACACTTGTGGGCCAATGTTGTTTTGAAATTGTTGAATAAAGGCATTCACCAGTTTTGGAAAGGAATCAATAGAATAAGGTGGCAAGGAACAATACCATTGTAAGGCCTTGTCATGGAAAGTTTGAGCAAATAGTTTGGCTAAAATCCTATGGTCATGAACATAATCACTACAAAGGATTTGGAATGTTTTAACATGATGAATGTGGTCTCCTTTTCCATTATAATTCTCAAGAGGAGGCATATCGACTTGTTGAGGAATAGGAATACAAATGATTTCTTAGGACAAAGAACTTCCCATGTCACATGTAGGAACACTACAATTGTTTTGAGTTAGGGAAGCAAGTTGTTGTTGTAAGGATGACACAGTTTGTGTCATGCCCATAAAAACTTACCCTAAAATCTAGTGTCATGCCCATAAAAGCTTACCCTAAAATCACACCAATTTTTTTTTTGAAAGGTATAATAAGTCCAAGTTTATGTTGCGGGTTAACAGGTGTCTATGACAATAGTTCGAAAAGAGACCGAAGAACCAATTCTTTACAAACGTTGGTTCCCAAGGGTTACTAGCTGATTAAGTTCTGACAAGGGATTCTATCTGGGTGGTGAAGTTATAATCAAAGTTAGTCTACAATAAAGTTTGATTATGAAGATACCAACTATAATCTAAACTATGAAGATATCGAATGAATGAGCCTATAGTCAACATTATACTACGTTGAGTCATAGGGTTCAATTAATAAATTGTCATGATACTAATCAAATGAATATTGAATTATCAACATAATGGCTAGGCCAATTAGATGTTCATGAAATTTAGTTACAATCTAACGTATTAATTTCAAAAGAATAATCCCATTTTGCTCATCCATAGGAAGGATAATGCTACCCCATTATAATATTAAATGACAACATAATATATATACATATTCATCTTTTACAATGTTAATTTTATTAATTATTATTGTATTACTACAATTAAATATCGTCGTTATGAATAACATACAATAAAGTATTAAGTGGTAATAATTATATTAGTTACCATTTAATACATTTATTAGTGCATAAAGATATTTAATTAAAGCCTAATCAATGATTACCCTCTAACTTATACAATTACTAAAAAATAATTTACTAATTAATAACTATGTAAGTTAACCCAATTATTAAATATAAATTATTTTAAAAAAATAAATAATAATTAATACAAATAACAATTAAAGGTTATTTATATTAATTAGTGGAATTACAATAATTATTACTAGATAAATGTATATTACAAAATAAATTTTTTTTATCAAACTACTAAATAACCTAAACAAATCAAATTAACTACATACTTAATTTCCTAAACAATCAATTTAACAACCTACTCTAAGCTACTCACCCTAGCTTTCCTAAGCTCCCTACCTAAACATCTACTCCCTACCCTAGACTAACACATAACCCAAGTCTAGGCTAAAAGTACACAATTCTAGGGAAGGAGAAATTTGCATAAAGGAGGGCAAGCTGGAGGGCCCACCAAAACCTAAGATTAAGCCTCAAAAACAAAAGAATATATTCATGGCTAAAAGCCAGCGCAAGTTTCTTTGAGGAGTGGAGAAAAGGTGATGACATGGGGGTTTGGGTCCCACCCCAAACCAATGGCCAAGTCCAAAACTCACGTAGGTAAAGGGATTGATAGCTTGGCAAAGGAAAAAGCAACATAGGATTAATGACAACCAAGTACACGATGGAAGGGATTTTGGATCCCACTTCCAACCAATCACAATGATCAAGGTAAAACTCACACAGGGCTAGGAAATAAAGAGTTTTGTCATAGGAATGTCACATAGCAATATAATTTATGCTTCCAAATACACTTGAAGGAAGGTGCAATGGCCAATGAAACATTGGTTAATTAATGCAAGTCAGGTCTCCCCATTCCTTGAGCCATTTTTTTGGGGAAGTAATGGAAAAGTGTGGGGATTAATATATTTATTATTATTTTATTTGTTTTGAATACAAGTTGGTAGATTATATAATATTATAATGACTGTGGCAAGGAAATGTATGAGAATTATTTTCCCATACATTTTTTAGAGACTTTAGGTCTCTATTTGCCATTAGTTGTGTTCTTTTTTTTTTGACTTGTTGAGTTGCATTTCTTTTTCTTCTACTCACTTGAATTAAATTTGATGATTTAGTTTACTAGACGAGGTTAAATTAATTTCGTTTCTAACATTATAGTTTCTTATAGAATGCTTTAAAGCTCTAAATTTTATTCATTTTTGCAACTAAACTATTGGTTTATCCTCCAAAATAACATAACAAGTTATCAATTTATTTTGCAAAGCTAGAAGGTGAGAATAGAGATTTATTCATTACTTGAATTCAAATAACAATTTCATAAATTGATCCTAACACAAGATTGATAATATATTGATAACTCTCCTTTCATTTTCTAAAATCTTCTCATTTCTAAAACAATATAAATGCCATTTGTCAAAGAGGGAAAATATCCTACATTTTTCTTCAAAAGCTAACAATTCCATTATATTGCAATGAAGTAAAACTCATTTTCCATTATACCAAGGTATTAATGTAATAATAGCAAGTTGATAGTCTTCCTACAAAATGATATTGAATGGATTCAAAAGCGCAATACAAGCTTTATTTCAAACCTCAACAACACCAAATTTGAGCAAATGGATCTATTACAAAGAGAGAAGAAATACTCTCATTTAACATTCAAGGAACTTAATACAAACTACAAATATACAATTTTTGGATTGGAGATTCAAGTCTTCCAATCTACACAAAGCTATGGTTCAAATTCAGCAAGAAGTCCTCTCCAAGAGTATTTTCTCCACAAGATCAAGCCTCTACAAACTTGAAAATAAATTTATGGAAGGCCATAGGAAGCTCACCTCCCAACCTAGGCTTCTAAGAAGCCACCCTCGAGCTAGGGGAACCATCACAAAGATATGTGAAACACTCATGCAAAACCACAACACAACAACATAAACATAATCCACAAGAAATCTCCCTCCCAAAGTTTTCACAAAGAGTCTCAACAAGACTCAAATAAGGTGAAGGTGGAACCATATACAAGAGGAGAAGCACATATCTTGATGAGAGCTAACCATCACTTGGCTTCCTCATCAAAAATCTCACTCCACAAACACAACTTCCACAACTCCTTATGGCCCCCAAAATACAAATCATAAAAATAGAGATGGCTATATGGAGCCCATACATCCATGTTGCATTCCTCTCCTTTCCAAGGAGAGACTCTACACTCTTGGATGTCCCAACAAACCCTTCACCCTCAAGGCTACTCTTCCCTCCCAAGGGTGAGTATGGCCTTGAGTACTCCCTAAATCAAAACAATGCATCACATAAAAGAAGAAAAACTTTAAGAACAACCAAGAAAACTCACATTGACAATACAAGAATCATGCTCAACAACAAGCTCATGATTCCCACAACAAAGATAAAGAAAACTACACTTTCACAACATAAGAACATAAAAACTAAAACTAAAAAAAATCTCAAAACCTCCATTATCACATTAACATCAAGCTCTCAAACACATACAATACAAGAGGAAGATTATCTACATTATGCATACAAAGAAAATACATTTAAGAGAGTTCATCCTCTCAACATGAACAAAGAAACTAAAATAACTAAGTGAAGAATTTTCCACCAACCTTGATCCAAGCTAATGGAAGATATTTGATGAAGAGCTATCCACTTTCCAAGGTTCTCCAAAACCAGTTGAGTCTCCAAAACTAGAGAGTGGGTGTCGAACTCTTCCAAAAGAAGAGTCCCCTCTAAAAAGACCTCTACACAAACTCTCATGGATAATATTGCATTCTTATTGGGTGGTATTCCCTAAGTCCCTTACAAGGTTTCCAATTTTGGTCTCATACAAAGGTAAGCTAAAAAGTTGGGATAAGGACTTCCTTCTTAGTGGGTGCTGATCTTTCCAAAACTTGGTCCCAAAAGTTGATTTTCGTCCATCTTGGTAAAACAACTTTTGGATGGGTCATTTGGTCAACCAAGGGTTATCCTATGGTGAAAAATGACCCTTACCCTATGGTATATCAAGTGGGCTAACTAAAAATGGCTAAAACACTCCTCTAGGCACTTTTAACCCTCCAAAAGTGCATGATGAGTTCAAATTCAAAATTCAAAGATTAGACACAACATCAAGCTCTCTTACCAAGTGATTTCATGGAGATCCTAAAGGGTACCTTCCTAGGTTGGTGTTTCAACCAATCCCCGAGTGGACATGTCATGGCCACATGCACACACATGTGTCAAGTGACACAAACACAAAAAGACACATCACAACCATGTGGCATATCCACTTGGGCATTCCTAAACATAAATAAAAATTATAATTACAATTAAACCAAATACATCCATGCATCATACTTTTACAAATTAAATACATTACAACGAGGTTTGGCTTCTCACTAGAAGCAACCTTGGTTCAAATTGATTTTCACATTAGTCTCTATGATGATTCCCTGAATTTACCATGGCCTACTTCCCTGCACACTCAAGTCCAACATTAGTAGTCCAAAGAAATAAAACAGGTAGATTCATAACATTAATAATCAATTAATACTTCAAGCAATCAATCATAATTAAATCAAGGTTTCACAAGACATAATCAATCATTTATAAGCAACATAAATCTCATCATGAAATACATACTTCATTACTAAATTAAAATTATAACATATTCATTACATATATAGTTTCAATTGCAATTAACATCATCATGACACACATAAACTTCACCTAAGAAATTAACCTTTCAATTCATAATAGAAATATCACCGTATCATAATCGAATCAAATCTCCATTTCCTAGTTACTTACGTAAGTGTATAAAATCTATCACTTCATTCCAACATTCATAAATGAAAATAACCATAAATTAGAATTCATATTTATATCATAAAATAGTCATCATTAATTCATCACCTAACATTTAACCCAAAATGAAATACACATCTCAACCTTTTTCCATTTCTTGATTTTCATTTTCCTAACAACTCATATTGACATAAATTCTCTAATTGCACAACTCAGTATTCATCTAATTCAATCATCATAATGTCAATCATAATGTATCATAAGGTCAAAATTTTGAGTAAAGAAAGCATCATAAAATTTAATGTATTCTCATCTATGATAATCAAATCTTTGTCTAAAAGAGTAAAATCAACTAAGCTAATCAAAACATTAAGCCAATTACTAGGGCTACCATAACGATAATGGAAAAGCCATGGTGGGTCTAGGGTGAGGCCTCACAATTTGAGCCAAACTGATGATTGTTGAATCATTAGATGAAATAGGAGAAGTAGAAACATTAGAAACACTAGGTAAAGTGTAAAAATCTGCAGGAATATAAGACACAACTGGAGGAACACTAGGAACTACAGTTGGAAGTGGATTGGAATAAGTAAAAGGAACATTATGATATGAAGGTTGTAATGTAGGGAGGGACATAGGAGGAACACTCATAGGAATAGACGGAACTATCATAGTCACCAAAGGAGTATAAGTAGGTATACTAGGTAAAGGATTAGAAGGAGGTTCTACACTAGTGATAGGATGAATCAACCCTAAATCTTGAGCTTCTTGAGCTAAATGTTTAACATTTGAATGCATGAGGTGAGTAATACCACGCAAGAGGTTAAAACCTTGATCACTATCACAAAGAAATTTCTTAAGAGCCTCTATAGCTTGAATAGAATCTTGATTATGGTTCTCTTGAATAAGCCAATTACCCATTTTATCAAGTTCAGTTGAAAGTTTTTGGACTTGTTTAGGAGGAACTCTTAAAGTGTCATCCTCATCATGGGATGAGTGAGAAGAGTTTTGCTCCATAATAGGATTGGAATCATGAAGAATCAAATTATCATCCGAGATTCTAAGAAAAGGAGAGGAAGATTCAGGATCTAAGGCACCCATGAGTCTACGAATTCTTCTAACTGGAATGTTATAAGTAGGACTAGTAGTAGTAAAGCTCATAAACCAATGCAATGCAAATGAACTAAACTAAGAACACATAAAGCATGAATATTTTTATAATTTTGAAATCTAATTAGCATACAAGATTTAACATAAAAGAAAAATCTAATACCAACAAGATAAAAGGAAATATAATACCACCAAACATAATAGGGCATCCAATTCCACAAAAGAAAGGAGAGTAAGTATGTTGGGTTCACCAAAATGAATAAGGAAGGTGAACACACACAATAAGACAAAGGGAAATCTAACACCAAAAAGAAAGAGAGTAAGCTCGTCAGGTTCACCAAAATGAAGAAGGTGAAATAGTATCCACCCTAAAATGTATGGGGGAAATATGAGATCTACTTCTAAATCCAAATTCCCAAAGGAGAGATCCAACTTGATCAAACAAAAGGTTAATGCATAATCAAATCAATCTATGAAGAATATGAAAGAGGAAGAAAACCTTATATTTCCCTATAAAGGAAATGTGCTTGAAATCTGAAATAATTGAAAGACAAGTACTAACCTTGAAATAGGAAAGATCTGAAAAATGCTGATTTTTGATGTCTGTGTGTAGTTTTAGGCAATTCTGCAACATTTTTCAGACTGGAAATGCTGAGATGAAAAAAACCCAATTTTTTTTAATCTTTCTAACAGCAGGTAGTCTTTGACCCTGATAAAAGGTCAAAGGCTACATTAATATTTTGAAGGTCAACTTTGACTTTGTTCACAGATCTCAGAAGTTCACTGAAAAGGGTATCTGAATCCAATCTCAGATCCGCAGTTCCGCACTTGCACTTGCAAGAAAAATAAGGTTTTTGTTATTTTTATGGGGGGTTTGCCTTGGTCAAACCCCAATTTAGGAATTAACCTTGAAATTAAATTGAAATGTGCATAAACAAAGTAAATGAAACAATTCACCTTGTTTATGTTGAAGTCCTTGTAGAGGATTCGAATCCTCAAATCCACAAGTAGGGATACTCCAATGGATGTAGAATGAATGTAGGATGTCTCAAATCAATGACATTTAATCTTCAACACCAATCTTGAAAGGATCTTTGCATATGAGGAGGCTTGGATGAATGTAGAAGGATGGATCTTCAAGGGGGCTCCAAAGAGATTGAATCCTTCAATGGTTAATAATGGATCTCCTTGATGAATGAATGCTTGAACACTTGAATGCTTGAAGGTTTTCTTGAATTCTTGAATTCACTTGCTTGCACTTGAGATCTTTCTCATGAAATTTCTTGAGATGAGATATGAAAACTTGATTGAGAGATTCCTTGAAATGAGAGAGGAAGGTCTCCTTTTATAGTGAACTAGGGCACAAACCTCTAGAGAAGGCTGGCATTGGAGAATTAAATTCTAATTAACCTTAACCCCTAGAAATGGACCCATATTAAATACAATTTAAGAATTTACCATTTTGAAACTCAAAATGGCCGACTCGGAGGTGAGAAAAAGAATCTTTCCGAAACCCGATACTCGAAAATCATAAAATCTTAAAATTTGAAATTTGGGCCAAGGATGAGGTAGACCCTACCCCAGGTTAGGGTCGAGGTCATCCCTGACCTAGGTCATGGTCAAGTTTGAATTTGACCCTCAAGGTCAACTTTGACCTTGAGGTCAAAAACCTTAGGACCTTAGTCCATAATGCCATGAAATGTAGACATAAAGTGAAATCAGGTGCAGAGAGAAGGAGAACAAAGGGAGAAAGCCAAATACATGCAAAGACCTAATCAAGGTGCTTAACATGACTCCAAACCACTTATTCAGAGGGATAAGCACTCTTATCATGGAAGTGCTTCCATTTTAAGATGATACACATTGTAAATCCACTATCATGTTCAATAATAGTTCTATCAGGATCATTTTGATTCAGCTGTAGCCTGTACCATTTGTCGACAGATATGACTAATTTGAATGAATTAAAGTCACACTCAAGTATATCATCCAAAATTTATAGTATCTATTTTCAGATTGTTGAGGATGAATGTCATTTCTAGATGAAATATTAGTGACCTCAAAGACTACCCTTATCCCAGAATCACAAGTTTTCTTCGTGTCGTCTAAATTTTTTATGTGAAATTTATGGCCATGGTAGTACATAGCTTTGTGATGTTTGATCTACAATTATTCAAACATGTCAAAATTATTTGTATCAATCTGTGAGCGGATATTAAACTTATGGGTCATGGTTAGTAAACTTATACGTACCTTTCTACCTCTTGAACCATATGCTAGATCAAGTACCATTGGTGTAACATTGGGATCTCCATTACAATGAGCTTCTTTAACCAATGATGCAACACCATCCCATGTTAATGAGTGACTATTTTCTTGAGATTGTTGAATCCATACCATCATCCAATCAATATTGTTTGCAATATACAAATGTAGTGCATCTCACTCATGACCAACTATAAAGAAAACAAATAGACCACTTAGAAACAACTTATATTGAAGATCTATAAGAATTAATAAACTAAAATAACATCGTATAATTAGCTCTCACTTTCCTCAATCTACCTTTCCCCATCAAGTACTCCCCTTCAAATTTGTTAATAGAGTTGTGATCCCAAATGTGATCTACATGGATATTTGCTACAAACTTGGAAAGATATTCACTAATGTATACCATGGTCTGGTATACCATATATCCCTCTACCATAGAACCCTCAGGACATGCTCTTTGTCAAACCAATCCCTTCATAAATTTTAAGTGCCTCTCAACCATCCACATTGACCTAGTTTATACAGGTCCACAGAATTCAATCTCCTCAACTTGATGTATGAGGTAATGTTCTTGAGTATTAAAAAAGTTGGAGGTAGAAAATTTTGAATTTCACAAATAAGTTGGGGAATTTTTCTCTTCCAATATTTTATATCTTTTTTTTATCAATTTCTTTAGATGATAACCACCTAAAAGAGATTCAACTCGCAAGAACATATAAACAAGATTTTAGAAAAAAATATACAATAAATTACATAAAAAGTAAAGCAAGTCATAAATATAATATCTATACAAAAAGTCTAAGAAATAACACTTCTAACCTCATGTATTCTCCAAGATCGTATATAACTTATTTAACACTATTGTCAAATTGGTGTGGGAGAGATAGAGGTAGGACGTACTGCAATAATTAAAAAATGATCTTTTCAATATATTGTAAAATAATACAATAAAAAGTATATGCAATTTTAAAAATATATTGTAAATAGAGAACATGACTTACCTTGATGAAGGTATGATAATCATGTGTTTTCAACCCTGGCCCAAAATCACCTTTCTTTGATACAAGACTACTTAAATTTGCAGCAAATCTTGTTGAAAATTTTGTTTTTTTATGACTTCTTTTAATGCATCACTTTGATGCTGAGTTAATAACCAAGGAAGGGCACTCGTATTTATGCAGTCTCCATTTCTATTTGATTCAATAAAATTTTTTAGTGCATGATTGGATTCATGAATGTCATTACAAATTTTGGCAATTTTTTCTTTGTTATGCCTTCCATCCAATATTTTCCATAGTGTCTCCATTACATTCTTTCCAATATGCATAGCATCAAACAAATGCACGATTGAGAGATCTTTGTAGTATGACAACCTACTAAATTGACTAGGATAACTTTTTATTCCTCTAGGAAGTTGGCCATTGATGCCTTGACGACCTTCACAAGCATTAATTACATCATTAGTAAATAAAAGACAATATCAAAATATAAATTTCAAACAAAAATCATTAGATGAAATGGAAATTTAGTCTATTGTATTCCAACTTCCATAGACGAGGTGTCATTCTTCATGGCCTTGATGTTGTATCTTCTTTCCCATTAAAAAGATGTTTTTTGATAATTTGATACTTATGATTATTGTGGAGAAAGTGCCTAAACTCATCGAATACCTACTTTCCTAAACTTCTTGAATGATGAGATTTCATCTTCGGACCACAAACTAGACATGTAAATTTACCCTTTGTTTAAAGACCTAAAAGATACCATACAATTGGATCATGTACAATTATCATTCGCAACTTAAACATACAACAATAATGTGTAAGCACTATAACATATAAAAAATACATGACCTTAACAATATATAACATACCAAAAAAATGCATTAGCCTAGGGGCATCATTTATTGTCCATACAAGCATTGCATGAAATTAAAATTGTCTTTCTCCTATTGGTCTAGAGATGTCATACATAGTGACTCTATTCCATAACTTCAACAAATCATCAATAAGGGACTCAATATACACGTTCATATCTTTAACTTGGTACTTACCTACTTGAATGAAAAAAAAATATTACATAATTATTATGACCATCTTGATGCGGTGTTTATAAATTAATTTATATAACTATTAAATGAATAAATACCTAGTACAATCATTTCCAACACTATGTACTCCCTCTTTATGGACATCTAAGGAGGAATGTTACTGTTAATAACAAAAATAGATCACATTGAGTAAACAAATCTCATATCTCCAAATGGATTGACACCGTCCGCTACCAATGAAAGCTTGAGATTATGAGGTTCTTCTTTAAAGTGTGGCCATGTTGTTTCTATGTCTTTAAATGCAAAACCATCTGTAGGCATTCACATAATGTCATCTTGACTTCTATTGCATGCATGGTAATCCCTAAATTGTGCCAAGCTAGTGCACCTGAATAATCATTGAAGATGTGGACTAATGGGAATGTACCAAAGAGCCTTGTGAGGGACCTTTTTTATTATTTGATCTGATTGATATCTACTAATATGACAATCAGGGCATTTTGTTACAAATTCATGTTGTTTATGATATAGAATGTGATCATTGGGACATGCATGTATTGTGTGATACTTCATTCCAATTTGATTCATAATGGCAGATAATTCTTAGTACGATCGAGGCAGAATGTTTGATGGTGGTTTAGCATCTTAAAATGGAAGCACTTCCATGTTAAGAGTGTTTATCCCTCCAAGTGAGTGGTCTAGGTCATGTCAAGCACCTTGAATCAACTCTTTGCTCAAATTAGACTTGTTCTCATTTTGCTTCTATCTATTCTTGATTTTCACTTCAATCTGCATTTCCTAGCATTCTAGGCCAGGATCCTGACCTAGTCAGTTACAACCTCGATCCTAACCTGGTCAGTTACAACCTCGATCTTGACCTGGTCAGTTACAACCTCAATCCTGACCTGGTTAGTTACAACCTCGATCCTAACCTGGTTAGTTACAACCTTGATCTTGACCTGGTTAGTTACAACCTCGATCTTGACTTGGTCAGTTACAACCTTGATTCTGACCCTGGGTTCAAATTTCAAGGTCCCGGGATCTCCGGTTGTCGGGTTTCAGAAATAATTGTTTTTTCACTTTCGGGTCTGCTATTTTGGCCTCTGAAATGGTAAACTCTTAAATTTTATTTAATTTAGGTCCATTCCTATAGGGTTGAGGCCTAATTAGAATTTAATTCTCCAAGGTGGCCCCTCTAGAGGATTGTGCCCTATATCATTATAAAAGGAAGCCTTCCTCTCTCATTTTCTTCATTTGTCAATCAAGTTTTCATGCTCAAGTTCTCTCAAGCTCTCAAGGTGATCAAGCAAGTATCCATTCAAGCATTCAAGTCTTCTTCTCCATCCAAGTTCTCCATTGAAGATCAAGGATTCAAGCATTCAAGCCATTGAAGGGATTTGGTTCAAGCATTCAAGATTCATCATTCAAACCCTAGATCTAGCCATCATGATGGTGTGATCTTCCTTCAAGATCCTTTTGTTCATCTTCAAGATCCATTCATTCTTCCCTCAAAGTAGATTCCAAGCATACAATCATGAAGGTTTGATTTATTGATATTATGTTCAAGCTTTCATATTAACATACTTGATTACATTTTAAATACAATTGCATATCTATTGAATGTCATAGCTTCATTGTTAGATCTACTTCTACTACTTGCTAGCATTCTCCATTTCAATTTCAATATTAAGGTTGATTCCAAATTAGGGTTTGACTAAGGCAAACCCCTCAAACAAACAACAAAAACCCTCTTTTTCTTGTAGGTGCAGGTGTAGAATTTCAGATCTGAGATCAGATTTGGATACCTTTTTCGGTGAACTTTCATGATTTGCGAACAGAGTCAAAATCGGCCTTTAGAATAAAAATGTAGCCTTTGACCTTTTATGAGGGTCAAATATGACGTCCTTTAGAATTGGAAAAGATTTCTAGGTTTTGTAGATCTCGCAGTTTCAGTTTAGAATTGTGAAAATCAATAGTTTATGAGATTGTTTGATAGGGTTTTCAGCAGATTCTTTTTTGGAGGTAAGTACCTTTATCTCTTCATTTCAATATTAGTCATCTACATTTACTTTCCATATCAATACAATTCAAATGTAAGTGTAAAATATTGGTTTTGGGGTCTCTTTTATGTGCAAACCATTGTTCTAGGACCCCATCCATATTTTATCTTCTATAGGTGGTAACAAAAACTCATCTATCAACCTAAAACAAAAAATATGAATTGTTAATATAATGAATAGTAATAGTATGCTAACATTGAAGATGACAAAAATGGCATACCTTAGCATACGTGACATTGCTACATTGGATAAACCATTCATAACCTTCAAGTTCACCAACAACACTATAGCGGAGATAAGAGTTGTCCGTGAGCCTTGGTATAGGGGCTCGTATGCCTTCTCAAGTATAGGTACATCAAGACCATCTTTATCATCATTATTAGATGAGTTAGTACCATCATCATGATCATCTTGATCAGCTATGCCAATACCATCTTCTTCAATCATGTCCTCTGGCACATTATCAGCTACGCCAATACCATCATCTTCAATTGCATTCTTTGCCACAGGATCATCTTCTTCCATGGGAGTGTTATCCTTAGCTTGGATATTCACACCTCCTTGTTCCTCCGGTTGGAAATCCACATTCACCAATCGATGAAAATCGTGCCCCCCTTCAATGTGACCATGTTGCCTACAATGAATCTGGACTGTTGTGATTAGAATTCTTCAATTCTTTAAGCTCTTACACTTTTTACAAGGACAATTACATTTATCAACTTTTCTTTGGAAGTAAGACCACAATCTAGCAATTGTCTCGTTATTTTGTTCTGGGTTCATATTGCTAGGTGTGGACTTTCTTCATAGGCAATTATTTAGGCTATAAATATACAAAATGTAAACATACAAGCATTAGTAGTATCTTGTATATAATAAAAAATAATAAAATATTACAAGATTATACAAGATTTACAAATACACACAAATCATGCTCACTAGACCACAAAATATTCAAATCACTCAGGGACTCTTAAATAGAAAATGCACCATTAACCAAATTTTAAAAAAAAGAAAACATAACAGTTTTTGCAAAATTTTCGCCATATGTTCTTCATGATCTGTTCACTTATTGGTTGGTTTGCATGACAATGTAGAAGTTTTGCATCTAATATGATAGTGTAGAAGTTTTACTTAGGTGGTATCAGAGTGGGAAGATTCTTTTTGGAATAAGAGGAGGATACAATCTAAGGTTTTGAAGACTTAGAATCCCTTGTTGAACCTTAAGGTTGAATCATCCTTTAAGAGCATTCCAAGGTGGTGATTCAAAGTTGGATGGATCTTAGTTTGTAGAGGAAGTCAAATTGAAGGGTATAAGAAGTTCAAGTCATCATGAATGGAAATTTGGAGAGAAGAGAGACTCACGGATAGTCACAATTAAGAACAAAATGCAAATGTATGGGTAAGGTTTGTAAAATGGTCATTTCTAGTGGTTCATTTTTCAATTTTGTTTCAGTTGAGATGGTTGAAAAGTTGAGTCTACAACAGATGGTGCATATAAGACCTTACATGGTAGGACAATGATGCATATAGAGATGTGTGTGCCTAGAGGAGAAAGGGCACAAGGATTTATGATGAAAGGGATAGAGGAGAAGATCTCAGAGGTTGTTGAGGCAATGGGTAAATACATGGATGAAGGCATTCAAGTGGGGACAATCAAGTGTCCACGTCAAGTTGCTGTTGAAAATAGAGAAGATAGGGCTATGAAACAAGCCATAGATGACATGTTTGAATTCCAAGAAGGATGACATTTTGGAGATAAGTCACAGGAGGTCTCAAGGATGATAGATACCTTGGAGATTGAAGAGTTCAAGCTCTTGAAGATAGAGTTGAAGAAAGATGCCACAAGATGGCATAAGAGGATGAAGCAAAGGGTTGTGTGGCCTATCAAAAGGCTTATTGCTGAGAGGAATCTACTGCAGAGAGAATTCATTGAGAGAGTTCATAGTGTTGGTTATGGGAAACCAACACAAACTACTAAAATGGACAAGGAGACAAGTAGTCCAAGTCTTGAAGAGAAGACAAATTTGTGGGATGAATTAGATGCCATAGTTGAAGAATGGAAAGAGAAGGGTGGAGTGATCTATGCTAATTATTAGAAATTAGTAGCCCCATAGTAGGGAACATTATAGAGAAAAAGTAAATTTCCATTTCCAAGTGCAATCCAAATCTTTGTTGGGAATTTTAGGGTAAATAAAGTCCAGTCCCAATAGGGGACACTGCACATATAAATGTGGCACTTCAATAATGACACATCATTTTTACCTTTGTTTCTATCAATGTCTCTCATATTATTTGATTGAGATAGAAATTTGTAGTGTTATTAAAGCCCATGGGAGGGTACCTAGACTATACCACTATAGTAAAATTTTGAGTTCCAAGTTTGCAGACAAAACCCTAGAAACATGTGGAGGAGAAAGAATTTGCTCAAAATTTTGAACATCAAAACTAGATTTAGTTTTGAAGTTGAGAAATATATAGAAACCAAGTTTTCAATTAAAATATTAAACATGAGATTTTATGAGCTTTAAAATTTACATTAAAAAGGGATTCCACATATTGAAAGGATTAGTAAGAAGACACTCCGATAAATATTTGAAAAGACATAATTATAAAAGTTTGCAAAGAATTTGTTGTTATGAATGTGAATTTCATAAAAGAAAGCACAAATTTAAATCCCTCATAAGACACTGCTTATTTTGGCTCAGACAAATATAAGGACAAAGTGCATTAAAAATAAAGGCAAATATAAGAAGATATAACAAAACATAATGCTAGGCCTTGCAAATCTAAACAATGAGATTTTGAGAGACTGTGATGTATATGTAATGACATATATGGTCTTGGTAAACAATGGATGTTTTGTTTTGGTAATTTTTTTTTTTAAAAATTAGGTTTTCTAAAAGGACATTAAGGGGACTGTTATACATTATATTATCGACTTGTCTACCAATTTTTATGGTTATAATATTCAAGTTCATATCCAAATTTTACGAAACTGAACTATTAATAAAGAGATTGTAATGAATCAAAAGTTTGTTCACTATAAAGAAAGGGGTATGTGAAATAGTCAAAGACATAATTGATGACAATAGAGCACAAAACACTAACATGCAAAAAAATAATTTTTGATGATGAGAGAAGATATGAGAATAAGACAGTGCCAAGGTATGGTTTTTAAAGTAAAGACCAAGCAATGAATGAATAATAGTGATTGATAAATATTCCATAATAGTGAGAAAAAGAAAGAGATCCAATTTTTTAGGAAGCAGCAGTTCTTAGTAAAGATATAAACAATAGTGTTGTTATTAATAAGAAAGGAAAATAATATCATGAAAACAATGAAATTTAGTGAAAGTAATGAAATTTATATTACAAAGAATAAAGATCATTGGGAGTCTAATTTTTAGCCATGGCTATGAAAATGATAGGTAGAGCATGCAATAAATAATGATAAAAGAAGTTTGATGTCTATCATACAAGATTATGCACTTCTTTCATGAACCTGTATTTTCCCATTTGGTCAGAGGTTATTCAATGTGGTCTTGAAATTAACCACAAGAGACAATGGTATTATATAAACATGATCAAATCTTGCACATGGGGGATCAAATGCATTACCAAAGAAAGGTGTGAAGAGGATGAATCCATGGCAGGGTATTTTTCAAGAAAGAAAGAAAAATGAACATCAAAAGAGTGATATAATGCACAAGGAACTACCTCTAAAAAGACATGAGAAAGATAGGGATTTTTGCAAAAGGCAATATTTTAATAGTGAATAGTATTTAGTTTGACTAATATCAAGGGTAGTGGTCAATATGTGATGAAATTGGTAAGAGGCAGAGATCAATGATGTTGTTTCCTTAAGATAGTGAAATCAAAGGACTGCAATTCAAAATGAGAGTGAACAACATTGCTAAGAGCATTAAATACAATGATTAGCTATTTTAGTGCTAGTAATTTGCATAGAAAAGGTAGTAATACAAAAATGATGAAGATTCAAAGAAGTGGTCACAAGATATGTGGTCATACACCTGATGATAAAATCAATAAAAGAATGACATGACTGCCATGAAAGGACAGAGCATGCATACAATAAGTTATAATAGAGAAGGAAATGTAAAAGAAATGAAAGGTTCCTATTCTTATAGTGAAAGATTCAACATGAAGCCGGACAAATCTATGAGATTTTAATTTCTGGGTAGTGTTCCTTCTATTCTTCAAAGGTTGCCATGCATTATTTTACTTCCTTTAGGAAGACCATCTATGGATAATCACTCTTACCCTAGATGGGGTTTCCACCTCATTTTTTGTAGACTTATATGGTTCATGGATTTATGTTATCTTCAAAAAGGATTTTCATCTCTCTCAAGATTTCCATGCTCTATTGCAAGACATTCATCTCTCTTTGAAAAGATATTTCCATTTTTTTTCAAGAGACATGCACTGAATTTAAAGATATCATCTATAATGGAGATGGCATGAATTTCATAAAGATACCAATATTTTCAAGATTCAAACCCTAAAATCACCAAGGATTCAATAAAGGGAGGTCAAGAGTTTTCATTCACTGTCGAAGAACATAGTGATATGCTATGAAAGGCAATGCCAAAATGGTGCCATTCAAGGTTGGATGATAGTGAAAATGTAAAGAGTACATCATTAACAATAGTGTGAAAAGTCCAAGACAATGATAGTGGTGTTGCAACGCCAGTATAGATGAGGGTCACTAATAAAGAGGGTCCAAAGCTATATATAAAATGTAATATAACAACATTTAAAAATATGAAGGAGGCTACAATAATTATGTGCATGCTAAAGTAAAACATGGAACTGTGCTTGTGTATGCATAAGGAGATGTAGGGAAGATGGAGTCAATGTCTACTTGTATAAATAGGAAAATGGACTTTTTGGGTTGGTAATATGCAGAAGTAGAAATGGCTACAATGTGCCAAACACCCCTCACTATAGTTTTAACATTACAGTAGAAATGAAATGGAACCCTAGCCACGTGAATGGACAAGAATGTTTCCCAAAAATGAGCTCTAAAATACCAAATAGAGCTATGAAAGACTGAAAAAACATAGAGGTATATAAGGAGCGCCTACCTGTTTAGGGGAAAAAATGGATTAATGTTGCCCTATGTACCCAGACCTCCAAACCTCAACCTCAACAAGATCCCACATTAAAAATAGATTTGGAAAGCATTGGAGCCCATCAAGCGCTCGGGGAACAACACTGTGGAATAAAAAAACTGCCCTACTAGCCGGAGTAGCACTTGACTTCGATGCATTAAAATTTATACCAGCTGCTAGCAATCCAAAGCCATCCTACTATATTAGTTCAGGGAGCCCGAATTCGACCCGGTGGGAGGTAAAATCGCTATCAACTTTAGAGATTGCAAGACATACTGATGGAAACCTAGATCTTCATTTTGAGTTCTGCTTATGAGTCTATGTTTTGAAAACTGCTCGCGAGAAAGGTTCAGATGGGGCTACCTCATTGGCCCGAGTAACACTATTGATTGAATCGAGTTAATTTTTCATAAAACCCTTTTTTTTAATATGAAATGATTTCAACCAAATAAGGCACCTCATAAACATTAAAAGCCAAATTTTGACTAAATCGAGCTAGCCATGAACATTAAAAGCCAAATTTTGACCAAATTGGGCTCATAAACAAAAAAATTTGAATCTAACAAGCCAAAAAAAGGCCTTGGTCGAAATTAAAGGTAGAAAATTGACCTCAAATGTATTAGTAAGCACTTGGTTAAGAGATTTACATAGGCCTGTTAGGACCACTCTATTAAGAGATTTTCCCTGATTCACTTGCTAAAATGAATCAGTACCTGATCCTTTGATTTGCACTGTGATGCTGATAACATATCTTCTCCTTCCAATACTAGTTTGATCTCCTTAATCAAATATATGTATGTTCTATCCTTCACTGCCTTACTCAATCACTTTTACTGACCTCTTCCTATATCAAAATGATTCTTTGTTCTATATATGAGATCCTTCATACTCTTCTCATACTCTCTTATATCATTTTAGGGTTTAGATCTCATCTTATATAGACAACAAATCAACTCCCTAGATCAAGATCAACGATCTAGATTCTCTAGTTATGCCGCTTAAGCATTCCCTAAATCTAATTGGCTATATAGATTACATAGGGATTAATGATTATAAATATAAAGCATAATCATCTCCGTGATTCCCTCAAAAAACATAAAATATTATGTAGATGTCAGCCAAATTAGTTTACCTAAGTGTTTGTGCCATTACAAACACATATGTCAAATCTGGCTCGCTCGACATATGAAGTCTCTGACACTTGACATTAGCTATTCTTCATATACTAGTGCTCGACATTGATACTTCTATACAACTTGACATAGATTGCTTAGCTATACTGAAGTAATCGGTGACCTCTGATTTTCTTGATAGTAACTATTGCTTGGTAATTGTACAAGATACAATTCTAGACATAACTCAGCCTTTACTAGATGGCTCGGTCACATTGATGACTGACCAACATTTCCTAGAAAATGACTAATTGTAAGACACTAATAGACAACAAAACTTAGGGATCAACAATATTCCCCTTTGAAATTAGTGGCAAAAACACTTTGTCATGACATTTATATTACAACAAGAGTACTTAGTAATATGAAAAAATCCCCCTAAGACTTTGACTTAGTCTTCAAAAGATTCTATACACACACACACACACACACACACACACACACACACACATATACATAAGATCCTTTTGATATACAACTGAATTTATACATATTACAAAATAGTATATCATACTGTGATATACATTCCTTCCTATATTCCTCTATATGTAGCATTTCAGTTCACTTATTCTATTCTGTCATTTCCTCGTGTCATTTCCTCTATTTCTACTTTGAACTCTATCATGGCATATCATTTCCCCCTTGTTTTTTTCATTTGAAGTTGCTGGGGTGTAGGGATTTTGAAATATTTATCTAAAAATGATTTATGGAGCTGAATGACCATACCTAATGCATTATCCTACCTGAACCTTACAGACTCCAAAACTTGCATCTTTATTTCTAGCTCAACAATTAGATCAACTAAGTTCTCAGAAATAGAGAGATGAGGGTCTCTCTATACTAACTCCTTTGCCATTGCTAATTCCTTCTACATAACCTCTAGATGAGGTGTTAACATCATTTGTATGGAAATTAGCCTTTCCCTTATTCATACATCATTAGCCATCAACTCGGCTAATCTTCCTTGTGCATGTAGCAATCTAGTGAAGTGGATGGAGTTGGAACTTGCATCCATGCTCAGTGAATGACCAGTAGAATTTAAGTCTAATTGTAGTTTATCAATCAAATCTTGATTGTCCTCAGTGAACTCCTCTAGATTACATAACTTCTTGTACAAAGACTGAGCATTCTGCATAACTTCCTCTAAGTTTGTCACTAAGGTAGAAAGTTTTACCTATTTTATTGCAATGTCAGTGGAAACCTTTTCCAGTACCTTGGTCTCAAACTTTCTCTCAGACCACTACATAAGTTTATCATTTGACTCACTGTCATCACTATTGACCTTCTTAAAATTTTTTACTCATTGATCCAAGATAGGTGCTGACTCATTCACATCATCCATTTTAAAATATTTAATAAATATACCTTTAATCTCATGTAAGACTTGATTTTGCTAAAGCTCTCTTCTTAGCTCTAACTTTTTTCTCTTCTTCTTCAAGAGATCTAGCAATATCTGCATTTTATCATAAGTTAAGTTATCAGTGTCCCACTTAGGAATCACTATAACTTCATCGAGTGTAACCCATGTTCTAGGATATTTCTTCTTCTTCTTCTTCTGTGACTGCTTCCTCAGTATATTCCCACTCGACAACTGTATAAGAGCTTATATGGCTCTTGTTCCTTAGGCTCTAGTTTTTCCTTTTCTATCTCTTCTTTAATATTCTTCTTTTCCTCCACATGAGGACTTGTTATAACTAATGTAGACTTATCTGATTTCTCTTTAAGACTCTCCTCAACTTGTTCTTTCTTTTTCTCCTCGACAGGTGTATTCTTAGTTGTGATTGTTGACTTGTCCTGTTTCTTGGCACTGGTACTTTGTGAGGCTTGATGTTCAACTGTGACCATATGAGGTCTTATTAGTGTAGTGTCCACAATTGATGTACTCTCAATCCTTGTATAATATTTTACCTAAATCAGTACTAGATTGGTGCTTGGTAGAAACTTATTTGAGGCTGCCTCAACAAGTATTTGTTTCTGGATTTCCTTAGTTAATATATTTGTTTTTATTGGGGTATCCTCAGTGATATCCACAATTGTGATCACATCCTATGATTCACTCACTTCTTCCTTTTTTCCTTCTTCTTCCTCAACATTATGTGGTTCACCAATTTCTTCCTTGTTATCTAACTCCACTCTACTACATGTACCTTTAGTCGGTTGCAAACTCTTTTCAATTATCAGATGATCTTCCACAACCTTGTGCTCTATTTCATAATATCTTCAACCTTATGCTATAGAATAGAGTATGATTGGAGCTTGGGTACAAACCTATTTCTATACTACTCCATATATTTCTTTATGTACTCAAGGGATAGATCTGGCATTATTTGAGCTAGAGTACTCTCTCTTATCTATTTCCCAGTCATCAGGGCATACTGCCATTTTTGATCTATTATTTTTTATAGTTCTTTAGGGATAATATTCCCCATCTATAATGGTGTCATTTTGAATGTACACATCATCTCAAGAATAGCCTCTTCCACTTTCTCTTTATCCTCATTGTTCAAATTTTCAAACTTTATTTCTTTAAAGCCTACTAATCTAGCAGTGCTCTTGATATTGTGGCATATCTCATCCAAAATCAATTGTCTTCTTTGTGATGGTGCCTTCTTCCTGGTATTCTCATCAGTATCTATTTCCTCCTCATCATCATCTTTCTCCAAGATTAGCTTCCTTCTTGGTTTCTTCCTTATGTTGCTCGACACAACCTTAGTCTTAACTAGTTTCCTCTTTCTTGATGCCTGGGTCTTTTTCTGTGGCTCAAAAGATGAGATAGTAGAATCTACCCTTATTCTTGGTCTAAGTAATGTAGGAGGTGTGTGCTTTTATTTCTTTAGTTGTTTCTTTCTAGGCTCGACAATTGATGCCTTCTTGTCTTTCTTTGTGATTAAAGTCTCCTCCTCTTCACTTCCTTCTAATTCACTAGAATTATCCTCTCCTAACCCTTGTGTTAGCTCAAGAGGTGCATTTTCCTCTTCCTCCTTCTCATAGCATCTTCTCTAGGTTCTTAACTAACTTCTTCCTTTTTATCTCCATGGTTTTAGATTTCAACCCCATGGTTATCTGATGCAGAGGATTGACACTCTTCCCCTTAACTATTCAGTCTAACCTTCCAAAGGTATTAGTTTTTGGATCTTCTTAACAAATAGGATCTCCTAGACCCTTCCTACCAACTTCTCCTCCAAGGTATAGTTGGGTTCAAGAAGCTTCCAAAGATATGAGAACAACTAGTCCAACTAGTTACTCCAAACTTTAGTTTTCCTCCACTAAATCATCACCTAGAATGTCTATCCCCTATCTAGGATCTTCCCACACATGTTCTTAGTCTTCTATTATTCTTCTTAATACTTCTTAGGCCATTCTACAACCTTTCCCATGCTTCAAAACAACCCACCAATCCAATTGGTTTCAAACTTACTAGGAGGCCTAATTGTCCAATTCCTAGTAGGTCTATTTTCACTGAAAATGACCTGATACTCCCAAAATATCCACCTAACCCCCCCCAAAAAATTGAAAATATTTTAGGAGTCCATCCCTTTCAGCATCCAAAAGCTTAGTTTCTGGTGACACCCAAAACCCTAATTCCTAATAGGCCCTAGTTTATAGCCTATAAACTAGGCCTCTGAATCAGGGAGTGAAAAACTCTTCAAAACTATCTCCAATGTTCTAGTCTCCTCCAAACACCTTGATTCCTATTAGAAGATTAATTGAAACTTCCAAAAATGTCATCAAGTACTCTTCAACTAGTCTTGGGTGTTCGTATGAGTTTTTCTTCTTCCCTATCCTGGTTCACCTGGTTTTACCAGTCAGCCATAGGGATTTCTTGTTGGGCCCTTAGAAACTCTGCAAAAACAACAAGAAGGATAGAAACTACATCTATGGACTCTAACCCTATGATCCTCATGGTTTCTAGAAAATCCACTAGAGGAGTCTTAGGTTAGAGCCATTCTTAACCAGTTGGCACTGGTTACAAGCCTGGTAAACCAGTGACCTTTAAAAAATCAAAACTTTGAAACTATCTAAATTCAAACCAAACTATTTGTTGCAAATGAAAGATAACTTAAAACACTAACAATCCATGAAGTCTGATCACCTATGTCAATCCGTACATGGCCATATAGTTGCAGAGATATTGGACTGTTTAAATAACTGAGTACTTGGGAGACTGTATAGGTTGTCATAATTGTTGATTTTGTTTTAGTTCTTCATTAAACCCTTCAAAAGCTTCGAATCCAAGCTCTTATACTGAGCTTGGGTGGTTACAATAGGTTTTCACCATTTTGGCAACTTTTCCAAAAGTTGCTAGCAACTTTTTAACAACTTATTACAAAATGAACCATAAGACCTTGGTTCTCATCCTAATGATGAAGTTGATCATCTAGGACCCTAATAAGGTATAAAAAACCTTAAAAACATCCATCAAACCTATTTAGAACACTAAAACAATACTTCTTTCCTTGGTCACCAAGGTGACCCCAAATGCTCATATGGACTCAAAGGTCCTTACAGTCATAGACCATGATCTTGCCCCTTTGTCCTAGAATAACTCATCACTCAAACACCTAAAAAAACCTAAACACAAATTCCTAATCAACCAAATATATCAAAATTTTCAAAGTGGGAGGTGCCTTGACATCCAAATAGCCTCTACTTCAGGGAGGCCCTACCATTTGACAAGATACTCTTTATAAACTCCTTTCTGGGTTTGTTTGATCACCTTATAATCCAAAATACTCTCTAGCTGCATAGGTTTGGGAGTTGGCAAGTCCCTTACCAAATCATCTGCTGGCACATCTGAAAGTGTCCTTTTCCCTATATCCAGTGAAGATCCCTTATAAGGATAGAGATCACACACATTGAAAATAGGAGATATTCCCAAATCAGGAGGAAGTTCTACTTCATAGGCACTTTTTCCATACTTGTGCAAAACTTTTAGTGGTCCAATCTTCTTCATAAGAATTTTAGTCAGTTGACCCTTAGGTAGTCTCTCTTTCCTAAGATAGGCCAATACCAAATCTCCAACCTTGAATTGCAGATCTCTCCTTGTTTGATCAGCCTTGGCTTTGTATTTGGCCACTTGCTATTGTAAGCTCTTGTGAAATTCTTCATGCAACACCTTCATCTGCTCTGCAAATGACTCACCTTGGGCACTCCTCTTATCCTCCAATTTGAGATCTCTCAACTCCAACACCCCTCTAGGATTGAGTCCATAAACTATTTGGAAAGGATTCTTCCTTGTACTCCTATTAATGGAGTCATTATAAGCAAACTCTGCCTACCCTATAATGTGATCCCAAGATTGACCATGTTTCTTAGTCAAGCACCTCAACAAGTTATTGAGAGACCTATTCACTACCTCTATTTTCCAATCTGATTGAGGGTGATAGGCTGAGGTGAAAGACAAATTAGTTCCAAGCATCTTCCATAGGGTCCTCCAAAAGTGACCCACAAACTTGGTATACCTGTCACTCACAATGTTTAATGGACATCTATGGATTCTTACTATGTCCCTAAAGAACAACCCTGCAATCTGAGATGCATCATTGGTTTTCTTACATGGAATGAAGTGGGCCATCTTGCTAAACTGGTCAACCACCACAAAAATACTGTCATGACCCCTGGATTTCTTTGGCAATCCCAAGACAAAGTCCATGCTTAAACATTCCCAAGGTCTGTGAGGAATGGATAATGGTTGATACAAACCACTATTGCTACTCTACCCTTTTTCTCTCTGACAAACCTGACATTGCTCCATAAATATCCTAATGTCTGATTGCATTTAAGGCTAGAAATAGTGCCTATTAACCTGCTCCAAGGTTTTGTCTATGCCAAAGTGACCCCCTAGACTGCCTTGATGTTTTTCCTTCACTATATTCTCCCTCATTGAACATTGAGGAATACACATAAGATGGCCCTTAAACAAGAGACCTTCTTGAAGCATATACTCATCAAAATCTACTTTGAAGCCCTGCTGAAACTTCACACATTCTTCATAAGCTTTGCCAAAATCCTTGTCCTCCTTATACAGGCTCTTCAAATCATCCATTCCCACACTTTGTAGTTGGATCTCTTGGATTGTGAGTACTCTCCTAGTTAGAGCATCTGCTACCTTGTTGTTGACTCCCTTCTTGTGCTTAATGACAAATGTATATTCTTGCAATGCTTCCACCCACTTCATGTGCCTTTGGTTCAACTTATCCTGTCCATTCAAAAAACTTAGTGCATGATTGTCAGTATAAACTATAAACTCTCTAGGTAACAAGTAGTGTCTCCATTTTTCTAAAGCTTGAACCATTGCATATAGTTCTAAATCATAAGTTGAATACTTTTATTTGGCCTCATTCAACTTCTCAGAGAAGAAAGCCACATGGTGTCCTTCTTGGCTAAGTACCTACTCCAATAGCCAACTTACTAGCATCACACTCTACCATAAAGAGTTGGTTGAAGTTTGGGAACCAAAGAGTAAGCAATTTTGCAATTCTTTTTTTCAACTTTTCAAATCCCTAGTCTACTGCAACAGCCCATTCAAACTTACACTTGATTCCACCCTTGATGGTGTTTAGTATAGGGGCACACAAATGACTGAAACCTCTTATAAATTTCCTATAATAGGAAGCCAAACCATGGAAACTCCTAACATCTCCAATAGACTTAGGAATAGGCCATTCCAATATGGACTTAACTTTATCAGGATCCATCTTCATACACCCATTTTCAACTACAAAACCAAGGTATACTAGTTTAGTTTTGAGAAACTCACACTTGTCTTGATTAATCATCAACTTCTCCTTGTGTAACCTCCTTAAGACTTGTTCCAAATGCTCCATGTGCTCCTCCTTTGTGCTGCTAAAAATCAAGATGTCATCAAGATAAACTATGACAAATTTACCTATGAAATCTACCAACATCTCATTCATGAGCCTCATGAATGTACTAGGTGCATTGGTGAGGCCAAATGGCATCACAAGCCATTAATATAGCCCTTCATTTGTTTTTAAGGTTTTCTTCCATTCATCACCAGGTCTAACCCTGATTTGATGATAGCCTAAATTCAAATCCACCTTGGAAAAATAGCAAGATCCACCCAAATTGTCTAGTAAATCCTCTATCCTTGGCATTGGAAACCTATATTTGATAGTGATCTTGTTGATGGCCCTTGAATCAGTGCACATCCTCCATGTACCCCCTTTCTTTGGTGCCAAAATAGTAGGTACAACACAAGGGCTTAAAATCTTCCTTATCAGTCCTTTATCCAACAAATCTTGGATCTACTTGGCTATTTTTGCATTTTGACTTGGTGTCATCTTGTATGCTGCCTTGTTTGGTAGATTTTCTCTAGGAATAAAGTTAATCTGATGGCTTACATCCCTCATAGGTGGTAGGGCACCTGGTAGTCCATTATCCACTATTTCATGGTACTTTTCCAATAAAGCTTGTACCTCTAGTGGTAAGGTGACTTTCTCTTTAGGTTCCTCCTTTGGTTTGACCACAATAGCACAACATTATCCTTTCTCCTTCTTCATAGCTTTTACAAACTCCTTCCCACTCAATAACATTACACTTGTTCCCACATGTTTCTCTTCCTTTGTTTCTTCTAAAGGATCCATTTGAAATTTCCTTCCCAACTTGGTGATCATGTAGCTATTCTTTTCTCCATCATGCATTTCCTTGACATCATATTGCCATGGGCATCCAAGGAGTATATGGCATGCATCCATAGGTAGTATGTCACATAGGACCTTGTCTTTATACTCTCCTATCTCAAACTCAACCATAGTTTTCTCATCCACCACTATTTGCTGACCCTTATTCAACCATGAAACCTTATATGGTGTGGTGTGAGGGATTCTTCTCAACTTCAATTTTTCTACCATTTCAGTAGATACTATATTCTTAGTGGATCCAGAGTCCACAATGACTTTGAAAATCTTCCCATGAGACTTAAAAGTATTCTTGAATAAGCTTTTCCTTTGGGGTGGCTCTATGGTGCTTGGTACTTTGAGAAATGTTCTTCTTAGCATTAAGTTCTCTCCATCTACTACTGGTCTTGCTTTGGATATAGGTGAGGTGACACTTTGGGTATCATCCTCATGAACTAACTAATTTCTTCTTTCCCCCATGGAAGGTGAGGAAGCCTTCTCTAGACATCTACCCATTGTATGACCTACTTGGTTGTAGTTGTAACACCTACTATTCAAAACTAAATTTATCCTTCCTTGAGATTGAAACCTACCTCTTGGTGGTCCTCTTCTTCTATATACCCCCCTTTGGAATGAGCCTCTATACTGGTTTCCCCCACTTCCATCCACAACTTGATTGTCTTCTTGTCTACTATGAATCTGTCCTCTACCAAAGTTACTCTTGCCTCTTTGAAAACCTCTGCTACTGCTACCACCTCTACCTCTTTGATGGAAGTCATTCCTTCTTCTTGCTTTGTCTTCAGCCCTCAAAGCCAATTGAAAGCATTTATGCATACTATCAGGAGCTAACATACTAATTTCATCTTGTATCCCCTGTTGTAGCCCATTGAGATACCTTGCCACCTTCTCCATTTCATCTTCTTGTCTCCTAGCCCCGAGACTCAATTTATGAAATTCCTTAGGGTATTGGCTTATTGACATCTCCTTTTGTCTCAAATTTTGCAACTTCTGATACATTTGGATTTCATAATCAGTAGGCAAGAATTGAGCCTTCAATAGAATTTTCATCCTCTCCCAAGAAACAATTTTCTTCTTTCCAGAACTCACCCTTTCATCTTGCATCATATTCCACCATACCAATGCTGATCCCTTGAGTCTAGCCTTAGCATAAGTGACCCTCTTTTCTTCTGCTACCTCCTTGTAATCAAATTGATTGTCCATGGCTTCAAGCCAATCTAGTAACTCTTCACCATTTAGGCTACCACACTAATATGGTATATGCTCTAGAATATCTTTTTTTATAGACTTGAAGGAATCTAAGAATACCTTCTGCTCCTTATCTATCTCTGGTTCCTTTCCTTTGCTAGTTGATTCCTCTATTTGACTATCTTCATCTCCATCACTTTCATCCCCCCATTCTGTGACCCTCTTCTCACTCTTTGTCTTTGTCACATTGGCCTTCTTTGAGAGACCTTGGACCAAATCTACTATAACATCCCTAATCATAGCCTTAGGAGGCATTCTTTCCACCTCTTGAATCCCTTCACTGTCTGACATACACAACTTCCAATAAGTTATGACCCTCTTCCAAGTAGTTACAGCTCTGATACCACTTTGATGCAGAGAATTGACACTCTTCCCCTTAATTATTCACTCTAACCTTCCAAAGGTATTATTTTTTGGATCTTCTTAACAAACAGGATCTCCTAGACCCTTCCTACCAACTTCTCCTCTAAGGTATAGTTGGGTTCAAGAAGCTTCCAAAGATATGAGCACAACTAGTCCAACTAGTTACTCCAAACTTTAGTTTTCCTCCACTAAATCATCACCTAGAATGTCTATCCCATATCTATGATCTTACCACACATGTTCTTAGTCTTCTTAATATTTCTTATGCCATTCTACAACCTTTCCCATGCTTCAAAACAACCCAGCAATCCAATTGGTTTCAAACTTACTAGGAGGCCTAATTGTTCAATTCCTAGTAGGTCTATTTTCACTGAAAATGACCTAATACTCCCAAAATATCCACCTGACCCCCCCCAAAATTTTTAAAATATTTTAGGAGTCCACTATCCCTTTTATAATCCAAAAGCTCAATTTCTGGTGACACCCAAAACCCTAATTCCTAGCAGGCCCTAGTTTATCACCTACAAACTAGGCCTCTAAACTAGGGAGTGAAAAACTCTTCAAAAATATCTCCAATGTTCTACTCTCCTCCAACCACCTTGAGTCCTATTAGAAGATTAATTGACACTTCCAAAAATGTCATCAAGTACTCTTCAACTGGTCTTGGTCATCTGTACTACTTTTTCTTCTTCCTAGTCCTGGCTCACCTGGTTTTACCAGTCAGCCATAGGGATTTCTTGTTGGGCCCTTAGAACCTCTGCAAAAACAACAAGAAGGCTAGAAACTAAATATATGGACTCTAACCCTATGATCCTCATGGTTTCAGGAAAATCCACTAGAGGAGTCTTAGGTTAGAGCCATTCTTAATCAGTTGGCACTAGTTACAGGCCTGGCAAACCAGTGACCTTTAAAAACTCAAAACTTTGAAACTATCTAACTTCAAACCAAACTATTTGTTGCAAATGAAAGCTAACTTAAAACACTAACAATCCATGAAGTCTGATCACCTATGTTAATCTGTACATGGCCGTACAGTTGCAGAGATGTTGGACTGTTTAATTAACAAAGTACTTGGGAGACCGTACAAGTTGTCAAAATTGTTGATTTTATTTCAGTTCTTCATTAAACCCTTCAAAAGCTTTGAATCCAAGCTCTTATACTGAGCTTGGTTGGTTACAATAGGTTTTAGACATTTTGACAACTTTTCCAAAAGTTGCTAGCAAACAAATTATTACAAAATGAACCGTAAGACCTTGGTTCTCATCCTAATGATGAAGTTGATCATCTAGGACCCTAATAAGGTATAAAAAACCTTAAAAACATCCATCAAACCTATTTAGAACACTAAAACAATACTTCTTTCCTTGGTCACCAAGGTGACCCCAAATGCTCATATGGACTCAAAGGTCCTTACAATCATAGACCATGATCTTTCCCTTTGGTCCTAGACTAAATCATCACTCAAACACCTAAAAAAACCTAAAAAAAATTCCTAATTAACCAAATATATCAAAATTTGCAAAGTGGGAGGTGCCCTATACCATTATCTTAGACTTAGCCTCCTCATAAGTCCAAAAAGTTGTAGCTTTTCTATCAATTTCTTCAACTAATAAGGTAGTTATGGCTGCTGCTGTCTCATCTACATTGACTTCATAACGTAATGGCCTAAGCCATGATACCCTTGGTGTAACTGCCTGAGCATAAGTGAAGTCGGTATCTACTAGGAAATATATATCATTATGGTACTTCTCCATTAAGGATACATTAATCCTACTCCCCTTCCTCATTTTATTTTTGAACTCTACAAAATAACTATCCATCACACTCTCAAAATTATCTCCTAATTGATCAATAAAATCATTTATCTATTGGGTGACTGGTCATTCCTTATTCCATACAACATCACCAATGGTAGGAAAACTAAACAATTATGAATATAGAAGAATAGACAAGTGAGCAGAGAACCAAACTTACACATTGAATTCTTTGCCTTCTTGATAGAAGTTAGGTTCTCGACAACCTGGGTCAATTGTAGCTCGAAAAGATCATAAGTATGATATTTCTTCACCATCTTCCATTCCTAGTCAAATGCTATACAAGGAACACTCTCTAGCCTACTAGATTGGTAGAATTTGTGAGCAATTACTCTCACTACAAAATCTATTTCTGGATTAGTGTTTGTAGAGACAGTCATCCCTCTTTTGTTCCATACCACCTGAGTTTTTTCTTGTATAATTTCCTTACTCTGACATCTCATTGTATTTTTCCCTCTAAGACTAGGGTAACCAGTGACTTGGTGTATCATCTCTCTTATAATCTTGACCAGTCCATCCTCCAACCATATCTTCATGTCATATATTCGGATCAACACAATCTTTATCCATTCAACCTTAAAGTTCCACGGGAAGTCAAGGGAATGTACTAACCCTCTCTCGGCAACCTTCTGGTGTTCATCCTTCAATACTCCATTATTACATAGCTTATCATATGCTTCCCTTAACTCATAATCTCCTATTTCCTTGATCTTACACATGTAGCATGTGTGTACATCATTAATCATCAAGACCTTAGAAGGGATAGATGAAAGGGCACTTGTGAGATCTCTCTTCACCACACTTTTAGGAACGACTTGAAATTTCTACAGTTTTTATGCATTTTTCCTTACTAATTGAACATTCAATACTTCCTTTCTTTTCTTCATGGATGCAACAGATGATGTAGATGCCATATCTCCAAAATATAGGGTTCAAAATATGAATTCAAGTTTCTTGGTAAATACCTTGTTAAACAGTCCTTAGATGTTTACAGGCAACACACTGTAAAGATCTTTACAAATTACACTTAGCACAAATAGATCTGGTTGATCACTTCAAAATTGCTCTACAAGTTCTCAAATCACTGGTGAAATGAGAATAAATGGTAACAATCTACTTTATAGACACCAAACGGTCAGATTAGGGCTTCATTAAATGATCTGTACATTGGGTAGGTGTATACAACTATCTTGACATTTGTATGTTAACTCAATAAAATATATGCTCGGTCAATACTACCATTTAGTTTCATCTTGGTCCATATCACATCTCGACTATCATAGGAGCTCGGGATACACTAGTGACTCAGTCACTATGAACTTAAATACTGATGCTCAACATCAAATATACAATATACTTTATTTCTCAAATCTATCCTAATGCATCTTAATTTATGTAGATATGGACTTTAACATATCAAATGTTAGGAACTGATGTAAAATAAAGAATTGTAAGATTCATTTCCTCACATACCTTCTTTGCTTAGTTTGAAGTAGTGTGATCACCTGATCCATTATATTGGGTGACCTTAGGTTCACTAGCTCGACTACCACTTTCTTCCTCTTTCTTTTTCCATGCCTTGTTCATTTGGTTCCTCATTTGTTCAACAGTCCCTTCATTATTGACTTGTTCATTGCTTGGTGCATGTGCTCTGCAGTCTCTTTTTATGTGACCAATTTTATTGAATTTTTAATAGACCAGACTTCCACTCATCCAACTCTTGTATTTGCCTCTAAAATGTGTCTTCAAATAGTTTACTCCAATATCACCATATTCTCCACAATAATGATAACTATACAATGCATTGTAGTCCCAATTGTATGTGTTACCTTTCCTAGGTGATTTAGTCTACTTATTGGATGTCTATTTAGCTTTGGATCTACAATCTTGTGCTTTATGACCATATTTATGAGAGTTAAAACAATGTCCTTGAAATCTAGGTGAGGTAGGTGGATTATTGACATTTGACCCGCATTCATGTGCTTGATGTCCATGTTTCTTACAATTAAAACAATTTCCATTGAGATTTTTTTTAGGATTGGACTTACCATTTTTGCATCTATAGATGTTTTCTATGTGTCTTGGCTTTTCACAATGATGGCATGTAGGTTTCTTGTTCTTTGACTTTTCAGTCTTCTATTCTCCACTCTTTGATGATTCTCCTTCTTCAGTGGATGAAAAGTTCTCATCATATCACTGGATCTTCTAGGTGACCTTAACAGTTCTTCAAAGTATTTCACATCTTCAGTAGGCTCGTTTACCCTTTCATTGAGTTTTTTTTCAGATCTTAGTTCATTCTTCAGTTGACTATTTTCTGATCTCAGATTTGTGATTTCCACATCTTTCCTGCTCAACTATTGATTAGCAAGTAATAGCTGATTCACCATGTGTAATTGATTATTTTTCAGCCTTTGCATGTCACATGTCCTTTCATCAAGTCTTATAGACATTTTTCTTTTTTCTTCTTCAATCATTGTCTTTTCTTCTTCAACTTTCTTTTTCTGTTTGGTTACTTCACAAAATCTTACTGATTGTATTACCTGTTCTCTCCTCAAATTTCTGATGTCTTCACTCAATATGTTGTTTTTCTCTAGTAGATCTATTATAGATTTTTCAATTTCAATAGAATTACCATTATTAAATAGACCTCTAATATCCCCTTCTTGATATTGAGTTTCATTCTTTTGAATTGCCAATTCTCTCCTTTTGCTTAAGGATTTCTTCAATTCACCTCTAGCTGCTTGAAGATGATGTAGTGTAAGATGAATGTCAATCTTTTGATTCTATATGACCTTTTCCAAGTTATAAACCTCCATCTCCAAGACCTTAACTCACAAGTGATTAGACTTCTTTAAGAGACTAAGCTCTGATACCAATTGTTGGAAATCTAATATGGGAAAGTGAGATACTGAGAGGGGGGGTGAATCAAATATCTACTATTAAATCCATTTTGACATAAATTCACTTGCATAACATAAACATCAAATTCAATATTTAAATAGATCTAACATTATAATCTTCATCCATGAAATTGAAATATAATACAAAGATTTTGGTTACCCAGAAACCCTTGAAAGGTAAAACTGGGGTGGGGATGACACCCACAAATCTTCACTATTGTAGTATTAAATTTTGTCTATTAGGGATACAAAATTTTATCATAAACTAATGATCTACCCTATGAGGGGTCTTCTCTGCTAAGAGCTTAGAGACTTATACAATATACCTTTGTAAAAGGATTTAAACTTACAACAAAGTAAGCACTTAGTTAAGAGATTTACATAAGCCTGTTAGGACCACTTTATTAAAAGATTTTCCTTGATTCACCTACTAAAATGACTCAGTACCTAATCCTTCAATTTTCACTCTGATGCTGATAAAAAATCTTCTCCTTCAAATACTAGTTTGATCTCCTTAATTAAATATATCTCTATTTTGTCCTTCACTGCCTTTCTTGCTCAATCACTTTTACCGATCTCTACCTATATCAAAATTATTCTCTATTCTATATATGAGATCCTTCATACTCTTCTCATACTCTCTTACATTATTTTAGGGTTAAGATCTCATCTTATATAGACAACAAATTGACTCCCTAGATCAAGATCAATGATCTAAATTCTCTACTTACGCCACTTAAGCATTCCCTAAACCTGATTAGCTACATAGATTACATAGGGATTAATGATTATAAATATAAATCATAATCACATCAGTGATTCCCTCAACAAACATAAAATATTGTGTAGAGGTTGGCCAAAATGGTTTACCTAAGTGTTTGTTCCATTACAAACATATATGCCAAATCTTTCTTGCTCGACATATGAAGTCTTTGACACTCAGCATTAGCTATTCTTCATATACTAGTGCTCAACATTGACACTTCTATACAACCCAAAATAGACTGCTCGGCTATTATTGAAGTACTCAATGACCTCTAACTTGCTTGACAGTAACTACTTCTCGGTAATTGTACGAGATACAAGTCTATGTTAGGAATAATAGTCCACAATACAACCGAGAGGGGGGGGGGGTGAATTAGTTGTATGAAAAAATATTAAACTTTAAATGTTGAATAGAAGCAATATCAAACATTGAATGGAAAAACAATAACACAATATTTTGGTGTCGGGGAAACCCTGTTAAAGGTAAAAACCTCAGTGGGAATTAGCATCCACAAATGATGTACTAAGAGTATAGTATCCTTGTTAGAAGATCTAGTCCCATTAGGAGCTTATTGAAACATTATATTACATAGTCCTTATTAGAGGATAGACCCTGTTACGAGTCAAGAAAGAAGGGTGGGCTCATTGTCCAAAGAAGGTTAAATCCACCTTTAGAACTCACTATTCACAACACAAGTGTATATGAAGAAATACAAAATATTTTGAGTTGTCCCATAACAACTATCTTTGCTTGATCAATTCCAATAAAGTACACAAGTAATTCTATTCTCTACATCCAACAGACATAAGCTCACAGCTTTCATAATCTCCTTTTCATTGCATACATTCTCATCATATCTTTTCCAAACAAAATATCTTACATATATACCCTTTTACATTGTACATGATCAGGTCGACCGATTAGGCTTTCCTAAAATACAAACAATTACATAAACCCTTTCTAAGATACACATGGTATCTAAAACAAGTATACACTAATTACATTATAATAATTAAGGAGTGACATCCTTAATTTATATTTGCTAAACAAAATGCACACTACATCTTTGAAGTTGGCTCCCAAATGAGTCTTCTCCAGCTCACATGCCACAACTAATGTCATCCTACTTTTTGTGACTTGCACCGATGAAAAAAAATTCTTTAGTACCTTGTCTATCATCCCTTAATCTTGCATACACTGAATCCATACCTTCTGTAAGATATACCAAAAATAAAGAGACTTACTCTGTCAACCTCCACTGTCACAGTCCAGTAACTAGTCTTCACCAAAACATTTGTAACTCATCCAATATGCAACATTACATGATGAAATCTTGGATATAAGATCACAACATGTTCATGTACTCCCATCTAACTTCACATGTCTTGAAACATCTATACAGTGTCTGTATAGTATTGTAACCAACCTGTTCTCTTCACAGAAACATATGTTGACATCAGTGACAAAACACTAATGATAACAACAGCTCCAACATCACTCAACGTAGTGATTAAACATAGTAAATGTATCAACCATTTCCCCAATGCATTAACAATATCCAACAATCACCCCCTTTGGAATTGATGTCAGCATATGGGAAAATCCATTAACCTAAAGTTTTATCAATCCAAAGTTCTATAAACAAATAGTACTCTCATAGTACACCTCCACATAATCTCCCTAAACAGTAGAGATTTTCTCATAGAAACACTCCCCCTTTGACAAAAATGGCAAAGGGTGCCATAAGTCATCAATTGTTCTTCACAACTGTCTTCAACGATCACTCCCCCTAAGGAGTAGATCCCTACATCAAGTCTAGAATATGATAAGGCTTTGAAAACCTCGGGACTGATGCATCCTTGCATTATTTAATTCTGACTAGGAGGGGCCTGAACCCCAAGCATACCTCTGAGATATTCAAAGGTATCTTTTGGAAATGACTTTGTAAAGATGTCTACAATCTGTTCCTTTGTGCTAATATACTCCAACTTTATTTCCTTCTCTACCACCTTGTCTCTCAAGAAGTGATACTTGATAGAAATATGATTAGTTTTAGAATGCATCACCAAATTCTTTGACATATTCACTATACTGGTGTTATCACAATGGATAACCATTGGCTCATCAAAAGTTATTCCAATGTCTTTCAACATTTGTTTCATCCAAACAATTTGAGTGTAGTTAATAGAAGTAGAAACATACTCTAATTTTGCAATAGATTGAGCTATACAATCTTGCTTCTTACTTATTAATGAAACCAACTTTTTCCCAAGGAAAAATGCACCACCACTAGTACTCTATCTGTCATCAATATTTCCTGCCCAATCAACATCAGTATAAACATGAAGTTCAAAGCTATCATTTCTATCATATCATAAGCCATAGTCTATTGTTCCTTTCAGATATCTCAATATCCTTTTTACAACAGCTAGGTGTGTCTCTTTAGGTTCTGCCTGATATCTAGCCACAATCCCAACAACATTAGCAATATCTGGTCTGGTGTGAGTCAGATATTGTAATCCTCCAACCATTGATCTGTACTTGGTCTGGAAAAAACACTTTTATTCATCATTAGTTGTCAGCTTATTAGCAGTCACCATGGGTGTACCAACTGGTTTATAGTCTTTCATTCCAAACTTTTTCAACATTTCTTTAAGATATTTAGTCCGAGAAATAAAAATGCCATTCTTGCTCTGATTTATTTGCAGTCCAAGAAATAATTTTATTTCACCTATCATGGACATCTCAAATTCATTTTCTATCTCTTTAGATAATTTCTCACATAGTTTATCATTGCATCCAAAGATAATATCATCAACAAAGACTTCTATTATCAAAACTCCATCTTCACTAGTTCTTAAATACAAATCACTATCAACATTACCTTTTCTGAATCCAAGCCAAAGTAAGTAATTGACTGACCTTTCATACCAAGTCCTTGGAGCTTGCTTGAGTCCATACAAAGATTTATTCAACTTCCATACCATGTCTCCATCTTTGAATATAGGTTGTTCTATATACACTTCTTCTTCAAGATCCCCATTTAAGAATGCAAATTTCACATCCATTTGATATACCTTAAAGTCTTTATGTGCAACATAAGCCAAGAATAATCTCACAATTTCTATTGTAGCAATATGAGAAAATGTCTCTTCAAAATCTATGCCTTCTTGTTGTGAATAACCTTTACATACCAATCTTGCTTTGTTTCTTACAACAACTCCTTCATTCATTTTGTTTCTGAAAACCCATTTAGTTCCTATTACATTTTTTTCTTAGGTCTAAGAACCAATTCCCAAGTGTTATTCTTCTTTATGTAATCTAACTCTTCCTTCATAGTATTTATCCAAGATTCATCTCTACAAGCTTCATCTGTAGTCTTTGGTTCAACTTGAGAAATCACAAAAAAATTCTTCTCTAGCCTTTGATCTAGTCATTACGCCTTGATTAGAGTTACCAATAATTTGATTTTCAGGATGATTATTCTTTACATACCTCAGAGTCTTAGGAATCTTAGTAGCCTCATTTGTGTCATCATCACAAGTCTCATTTTTGCATTCAACCTCAACAAGTTCTTCTTCTTCTGTAGCAACAACCTCTTTGATCTTTATATTCTAATTACAATCATACATTCTCTCTTGTATATGAAACCTTTCATCTATCTTCAGATTGTTACTTTCAATCATCTTCCTTAATCTCAGATTGAAACATTTGTAATCCTTGATCTTAGTAGATTAATAACCAAGGAAAATTCCTTCATCACTTCTAGCATCAAACTTCCCTATCTCATCATCTCTCTTAATATAGCACTTACTACCAAATATTCTAAAATATTTTGTACAATAGGAGTATGATCAAACCATAATTCATAAGGAGTCTTACTTGTATCTTCTCTGATTTGAACTTTGTTCAATGTGTACACTGCTATCCCAACAACTTCTCTCAAATGCATATGAGATACATTTCCTTCAAGAAACATTGTCCTAACAAGATCAAGTATAGTCCCGTTTCTTCACTTTTCTATCCCATTCTGTTGTGGAGTCCTAGGAGAAGATGGACCAGTCTTTGTATTCCATGCTCTTCATAGTATGAATTGAATAAATCTAAAGTAAACTCTCCACCTCTATCTAACCTCAAACATTGTATCTTTAAACTTGATTCATTCTCTACTTTTTCATTGAATATCTTGAATTTATCAAATGCTTTTGATTTCTATTTCAAGTAAGTAACCCACATCATTCTAGAAAAGTTATCAACAAAAAGTATAAAATACCTTTCACCATAATATGATCTTGTCCTTGTAGGTCCACATAGGTTTATATGTACCAGATCCAACTTTCCTTTTGATGTATATGCTTTTCTTTTGTAACTGCTTCTAGTCTATTTTCCCATAACACATTCTCTGCATACGGTGTTAGATGGTTTCATAATCTTCGACAGATCTCTTACTGCATTAGTCAAACTTGCCTTCACAATATTATCTAATTTAACATGACAAAACCTTCTATGCCATAACCAACTGTCATCTACCTTCACAACAAAACAAGAGGCTCCAGATGTATTTAATTCAAATACATTACCTCTAGATTTAGTACCAGTTGCAATCAGCTTTCCTGCCTTACTTCTGATAAAAAATTTACCATCATTGAATTGTAACTGAAACTCTTTGTCCGTCAATTGTCCAACACTTAACAAATTATGCTTAAGTCCATCAACAAGTAGTACATTATTAGTATTAGTCTTTCCACCTAGAGTAATAGATCCTACTCCTATGATAGGTTTAGGAAGATTGTCTCCGAATCTTACAACACCACCATCATACTTCACTAAATTAAAAAACTTGTTTTTGTCTCCAGTCATATGATGTGAACAACCACTATCTATAATCCATTTAGATTTCTTATCAACATGTGATACTAAAGATTTTTCCTCATATACTGTTTCATCTTTAATAGCAACAAATCTAATCTCCTCGTAATCAAAATCATCATCATCAGAAATACCTTCACTAGCATAATAACATTCCTTATCCTTTGAATACTTAGACTTGAAAAACTTAGGCTTGTACTTAGGAACTCTTGTAGCACATCTAGATGCAAAATGACCTACCTTATTGCATAAAAAAACATTTCAAAGGTAATTTTCCTTCAAATTTACCCTTACCTCTCTTTTCTCTTCTAGAAATCAATGCAACAAGTTCATCCATCTTTCTTTCCTCTTCTTCTATTTGTTCCCATCAGGAATAACTTTAAGGAACCCCCCCTCTTGAAAAGTATAAAATTGTGGCAAATCACGTGTTTTGGGGGGAAAATTTTTAATAGTGATGGTGAATTATGTGTCAAAATATGGATATTTGGTGGCAAATTTTTTAATAGTGTGTACAATTTTTATAAAAAAATGGTGACTATAATTTTTTTTAATAAAATTATTAATATTGATGGCGAATTATGTTTCCAAATATGGATATTGGTTGGCAAATATTTTAATAATGGATACCATTTTTATTATAATATGGCGAAACTATTTTCCAAATATTTGAATTAATTTATTTGTCATGGCGAATGGTTTTCAAAAATTTATAGTTGGTATGGCGAGTGAATAATTCAAAATTTGAAGAATGAAGTGTGATGATTCTAGAGAGATTTTTCACTAAAGGAGTTATCACACCACATTCCCTCCGAAATGCACCTTCCACCGTTCATCTCTGTTAATCTAATGGTTGTGATTTAATGTTGAAGTTGCATCGGGTCCCACTCCCATCACTATGACATCACAGACTCACATGACACACGTCCATTCGATTACAACATATCAATGACCAAAGTCAAATTTTGGGCCTATTGTTGGTCTTCATAATATATACGAAAAACTCTCGGTGGAATCATGACATGTGGTATGACACGATGTGTCATACCACATGTCATGATTCCATCGAGAGTTTTATATATATATTATGAAGACCAACAATACATGTCATACCATGTGTCATGATTCTGCTGAGACTTTTTTGTAAATATTATGAAGACCAACAAAAGGCCCAAAATTTGACTTTGGCTGTTGATATGTTGTAATCGAATGGACATGTCACATTGTAATATTAGATAGAAATATTAGAATTCTTTTGGCAAATTTGATAATATTAGATAGAAATATTAATTAATGGCAATGCATAGATGAGTCATGACATCAATTAAAGTAATGTGCATTGTGAATTAATAGTTTCTTTGATGGTACCTTTCAATTTCACTGACAGATATGTGTGACAGTGACAACATATACCTCGATAGATTAATGCCTTAAAGTTAAGGCTTGAATGAAAATGTCATATCATATAAGGACATTGTTTTCTGACCATTTGATGATCTTAAATCAATGGTAAAGATTCATTTCCTATTTCCATTTCATAGCTAACGTACTTTGCTTATTGTTTCTGTGGAGTGGGCATAGGTTTTAATGTTTTTTAAAAATAAAGAATTGTTATGTCCACCTGCGTGGTGCGATCCTTTCGGCCTTCATTATTCCCAAGATAGAAAATGTCTTATCATAAGTGTTGTTTCCAATTCCACCCAGTGTTGCATTAAATATGAAAGATTTAGTGATTTTTGGACAGTTACCATTCATCTTACGATTTAATTAGATCTTTAGGGGAATGATTTTCAATCTGGACTTATAAATAGATTGATCTATGCTCATTAATTTATGATTGTGAAAGCATATTTGTGAGAATAGTCTGCGAGTGATACTGCTAGGTTATTTGTGAAAGCATATTTGTGAGAATAGTCTGCGTCGTGTGAATGGACACTCCAATTCATTTGAGATGCATTGCCTTAGAGGACTAGAAGGCCTTTCTAGGCCTGGTCACAGACCCAATCCTAGTGTCTGTTGCTACGGAGTTGGGAGCCTTCATCAAGGAGGCTATAAGGATGGTGCTCAGTCATGAATTTCTAGAGAGTGAAAATTGGTATAGAGTCACCACTGACATTTCATCTCGGTTCTTGGCTTCTTTGTTGGACCTAGGGGGGAAAAGGTGGATATGATCATGCTTTTGAGGAAAGTTTTCAAAGAAGAATACCTTAGCGATGATGTGCATGTTTTCATATTTTCAGAAATTGGGGTTGGCATTCCTTGGGCAAATGATTTGCCTAAGATTCTAGAACCAGGAGTAGTTGTTCCCAGGAAACCATTCCTACTGAACCTTGATGCTAAGCAACTCATGCATCATCAGAAGTGGGCAAAGATTGGGAGGGATTTCCTCCAGAAGTGTCACCTACTAGATGAACCCAGGGACTATATGTGGCTAGAAGAATTCATCGACATTATCCTCTCTGAAGACTTCCACACAGAAGTATGAAGGAAGGGAGCCTCATCCGGATAGTCCATGATTCTACGTAGTCTCTACTCTCTAGTCCTTCTACTATGTCTCCCTATGGTGGTAGTAGCTTACCAGGGTTTTTGAAATGATATAAATTGTAATCACATATGTTAAAAAATATAATATGAAAATGTTTTAAGAATTTTGAAGTGCTAATGCTTTTCTTTTTTGTTTTGATTATAAGAATCGTTAATATATATGGTCTATGGGCATATTTGAATTGTAATGAAAATTTTCCTTCTATAATATAAAAAATTTGCATTGCACTTTTGTTTCATGCAATAATTAAATGTTTCAAAACTTTATCATTTCTGGTTCAAATTTCATGGATGAGCTATTCTAAGTGAATATAGTTAATAATTAATATTCATTAGTGTGTGTTAAATTATTAATATTTTAAAATCATGACAATCGTTGGATTATGAGAGATGAACGATTGAAGTTGTATTTTAGAAGAACTATGGGTTTCAAAAAGCTTTTTTGAAAACTCACTCCAGAAACATGACACGTAGTATGTCATTGATGTGTAATTCATCGAAAAGATTAATGGTTATGCGTAGTATATTTTAGAAAGATTACGTTACATGTAGTATAATGTTTTAGAAAGATTACGTTACAACTTACACGTGTTTTAGAAAGATTATATACCATTACATTTAACGAAAGGTTTTTAACCTTTTCTTTTTAAAAACCTATCGACTTGTAGCAACAGAGCTAAAATGAACTATTGAATCATCACTGAAGATTTCAAGACTGTAATTTGTGAGAGCCTTAGCCATTCTAACTTATATCTATCCTAATTTCAAAGTTTAATTTCTGGTATGTTTAACTTGATTTTGAAATTTTAATTCTTGCATGTACAATTGGGGTTTTCTTAAATTGGGGTTTTATTAATTACTTAGTTATTATTTGTGATTTTGTTAGTAAATATCTATGAATCTGTGTTTTTTCATTCTTCTGAAGAACAATGGGGAAAGCAAAAACTCAAGCAGATGGGAAACCTTTAATAGACTACAAAAAACTAGTAGAAATCCCTGGTTTCACTGATGAGTATCACAATGTTTATGATCCTATTATCGACGGTGAAAAGAGAGTTATAGAAATTAAACATTCATTGTGAAGGAAGGCAACTAGGCCAAAGAGCTATGATTTTATAAAATTTAACCCAGCGGTAGGTGCAGAAACAAATAAAGTTGCTTCATGGGATGTTGGTTTGGGTCACATGTTGTTACCTTAAGTTTTCCCTTGCCTAGAAATTGTCTTCATTTGTGCAGAAAATTATGATGAAGAAAGAACAATAATTGTGAATAAAAAAATTAGGAAGAAATTTTATCAATAACCTAGGAAGAATTTCATAGTTTGCTAGACCTAGGGATTGACCGACAAAACTGTAATGTCTGTATTGACCTGGGAAAACTGGCAGAGAAATATGAGGTAGTCTCTCCAAACACAAAAGATTCATTTATAAGGGGTCTAATAGTTTCAGAGGCAAAGGCTTCATTGGGTGAGAACCATAAGCCTCCTTATGATTTTAACATTTTTGTGCCATGGGTTCAGGATTCTATATCCTTGCTAGCATTTTTCCTAGGACTGGAAAATAATAGGGAAGTGAGTGCCAGCATTCTTCAATTCATTTGGGATATCCATTGTGTCAATGAACTAGTAAGATATAATTTTGTTGGACACGTGGTTCAATCGATGCAAGAATAATTAGCATTGATTAAAAGAGGCAATTCTAAGACATTTAGGTTCACAACCTACTTGTGCTATCTCCTACTAGCCAAGCATGCAACAATATTAATGAGCAACGACAACAAGCTTGAAATTCACAGGGGGACAGGTACTCCAATATATAACTGGACACCTCAGATAAGAATTTATGATAACAAAAGGAATTATGCTAATTTTGTAGACTTCTTTTTGGCACCATTGTACAAAAAAATAACAAGCACTCCAATGCCTAGATTACCTGCTTCATGTAGGGATTGCATCCAACTTGGAAGCACAATTCAATTGGATGACTGGTACTTAATGGAAGATTACACTGTGCTAAGGTTTTACAGATTAGAACTGTAACCCCACAAACTTCCAATGCATGTGACAGACAGGGTGTTTGCAGTAGAATATGTAGTACAACTAGAGAGCATAGATAGACTCTTCACTGACCAATCAAAGAAGAGCATATTACCTTCCTTACCTTTCTTAATTGGAGGCTTAACATTTGAGAGAAAGGCATTCAAAGTGGAAATTTTTTTTATAGATATTTTTTAATTTGATTTAGAGTGGTACTGGAAGTATGATTCACTCATTCAAACAATGCTTGTTGCTAATAAGAACTCTGAAAACTTATTTCAACATGAAAGTAAACCATTGCCAGAGAGGTTGAAAAACAAGGATAGCTAGGATGACATTACAAAAGAGATGGAGAAACTTTCCGCTGAGGAAAAAAATTCAGTTCAACAGTTGTCATCACAAATTATGACAACAATAAACTAGGACATTGTATAGCCTAGGATGTCCTACAATTTCTATAAAAAAGTTGCTAATCCATCAAAGATAAAAATACCAAAGAGAATAACAGAAGCTTGTAAGGATAGAAAATGGACTAGAATGAAATTGGATGATTTTTGGAGTATGAGAAAGGATCTTGGTGAACTAAAGACTAGTGAAGATCTGGATGAAATAGATGAGGATATAGAGTTTAGCAAATTGTGGAATTTAGAGCATCCTAACATGGCATACAAAAATGAGGATGATAATCAAGACACTGAGGATGATAATCCACCAAGTTCATTTACTCCAGGCTAGACTGGAACTAGCCAGGACCGAAAAAAAGTATATAGCAAAGGGGTGACCCCACAATAGTGGGTTACACTTTTTTAGACATGTTGATTCTTGCTAAAATAACACATTTTTAATAAAATATGATGATTTAAGCCTTGAGAGGTTCCATTTGAAGGATTTAATTACAAATGGTTAGCTCAAAGCCTCTTAGATACAAAAAACATTGATATAACATCTATACTTATCCATACCTACAATGGAGTCTCCTTCACACCTATTAAAATGCTGACAAAAAATCACTTTGACTTTATGTTTTGGAAAATAAAATAAATTCATTTTAAAAACCTATTTATGTAGTAAGGTACTACTGAGAAAAATCTTTCCAATGATTATAATGTTAATATATATTAATTTTATTATGACTTTGTATTTTTAGTTTTACTAAACATAGATATTTCATTGCATGTCTACCTCTATGTTTGATGCTTATGGAAAAATAATAAATCAGAGAAAAAAAATTCTAAAAAATATCTATGCCCTAGGTATTGAAGTTTTCTTTCTATAAAAAAAAATAAAAATGAAATTGGACAAATACACGACAAGTTATAAGCTATGTAGTCAAGGTATGTCAAAATTATGATTTAGTCAACTTCAAATGTTAATAAAATATGAAATAATCATGAAAATTTCATCAAACTAATTGTACACCCTCTGTATGGATGTTAAAAAACTAAATTTGAAAGAATCACATTGATATTTATTTTAGAAAAAAAGTTATACTCTATGAAAACAATGTAACTCTTTGAAAATGACGTTTTCAGAACAATACTAGTTTTTGTCGGAGAAAGAAAAAACAATTCAAATCAATTCAAAAATAAAAATAAAAAATATATTTAGAATCTAGACAGAAAATCCTAAAAGACTCTAATTTACTTCATTTTTTGATTTCAAATGGTTTAATGACAATATGCATCCCAATCAAAAAGTTTTTTTTCAAAATGTGGAGTTCAGTGTCCACACAAAAAAGTGTAACCCAGTATTGTGGGTTCACCCAAAGGGGCAGACATTGTGGAAAAAATGGGTTATAAAGGTGGTGGTTTGGGTCCCATAGGAGAAGGCATCTGGAATAAAATTCAGATAGAAAAAACTGCTTATGATCATGGTGCAGGCCTTGGGTTTGAATCTACTAGTACTGCTATTGGGTCTGGTAGTGGCACTGGTGCTAGTGGGACTGGGAAACTTATACAACAAGTTCCCTCTCTAAGGAGGCCAGTAGAATCTACACAAATTCCCATAGTAGAAGATAGTGTCAAGAAGCAAAAGCTTTCCCCTTCCAGAAGAACACCGACAACAATGTCATACGATCGTAAACAACTATTTGCAGTTTCAGGTTCAACAAAACCCTCTAGAAGTTTAAATCCTCAAAGAGCATTAGTTAGATCAATAGGCATTGCAAGCTCTGCCTCTAGTTCACTTTTCAAACATTCAAATCCTTCTACAACACCAGATTTTCATTTTAATGATTTCTATAATAAATTTGCAGAAATAAGAACCAAGAATAATGAAATACAAAAGACCATGCAGACTAGTGCCCTTACTGCAGCTATACAGGAACAACTTGCATCCAACAGGGTTTTACCAACATATGACCCAAAAAGAGACATGATGGAGTTCATGGTTGTTATTGCACCAAATAAAGATGGAAACCCACCAGAGAGTCAGATAGATCCATCCGAATTTTAAGTTACCACTCTCCAAATGGATTTTTCCAAAGTTAAAAGTGTGGAAAAAATCAATGTGTCAAAGTCTACAAACCAAGTGGTCTACAGTGCACTGCTAAAGTTGGAAAGAGAGAAAAGAAAGCTCGAGAAAAATATAGAAAAGTTATAGGCAGACATTGGCAATGAAAAAGAAAAGAGGAAAGCTTCAGAGAACAGTTTGAAAGAATTATAGAAAAAGATTAAAAAATTGACCTCTACATCAGCAAATACAGAGCAGGAACATGCGGAGGTAGTAGTGAAGGAATAGGAGCAAGTAGAGCTGAAGGAAATGATGGGAAAATTGGAAGAAATTAGTAAAAAGCTAGAGGAAGAAAGAGTCAGTTCAAAATAGTTATTTAAAATTGTGGACAGTAATGCTGCCTCCAACCAGGAATTGCAAAAGCAATTGGACTCTTAGGCGGATAAAGCCAATCATTGGGAACACAAAGCAATGGAAGAGAAAAAGAATTGTGAAGAAATGGTAGAAGAACTAAAGAAGGCCAATGATACAATTCAAACTTTAACAAATACTAATAATAATTTAGTGAAGATTACAAAAGAACACATTTGGGGCCAAATATTGGTGATGTGTAATATCTTGTATGAGTGGTTTGAATTGCTTCAAAGTATGAGAGTATGTTATTTGAAGCTCCATAAGAACATTGAAAAGAACATGGATGTTTTCAAGAAAGAAAAGAAAGAAAAAGATAGTATGCAACAACTCTACAGTAAGAGTGATAGTTATCTATCAAACAAGGGAATTAGCAACCGCCTTGATGCCTCAGTAAAGTTATCAAGTATCATTTGAAAATGTGAGAAGCTACGGGAAGCATAGGAATTGGATGACAAAGCTCAGCAGAAGATCACAAAGATGGAACACATGAAAGCGAATATGGAAAGTCTTGGTTTGCCTAAGGGATTTGATGCAAATAGCTTCATTGGAAGAGAAAACTACAAAATAAGGTTGCATGACAAAATAAATACTGATTTACGCTTTCTTCCTACAGACATATCTCCTAATACATTCATGGATTTCATCAAACTAGTGAGAAATTTGAATGGAGTTTTAGAAGCAATAGTGTTGTTAAGTCACACTTCCAAATATGAATTGCTAACGAAGTTGCAGGAGTGTGACTATACTATGAAGCAAATTGTTCTACCATCAGAGGATGTTTGGACTGGCCTAGAAATATTGCTTTGAATTTTGAACTACTGTAAATTGTAATATATTGCAAATGAATACAAAACAAATTGAACTACTATAAATTGTAATATATTACAAATGAATACAAAACAAATTGTGCTCTATCTAATTTTCATGTTTTCCAATTCAATGTATGTTGAGTTACTCTATTTAATTCAGTTATTCTTAGTTGATTTACTCTGTTATATGCTATTGGAATACAAAATTTCATTCAAGAATTTCAAATTCAAATATGAATGATCATTAATGATACCATACAAAGTTACAAACTACACTCTACAGTAATAATACATTCTTGCTTTTCTAAAATGAACATTGAATGACATGATATAGTAGTTAATAAGTTCAAAAAATACCTATTGATTGCTACTGCTAATTTAGCAAAAATTTCCTAAATTTTCTAATTCATCTCAGCGTCTTCATCATCATTCAATTCTGGTATTCTAGTTTCTTCATTGTTCTCTTCATTTTCATTTGTGTCTTGTTCACTCTGAGTCTGACCTCCACTTCTATGACTCCCATCACCACTTGTACTTGTCCCACTTGGAGTCACTGTCAGAGATTGGTTAATGGTGTTGCCCAACCCTCTTCTTTTGCATCTTTTCTTCCAGATTTCCATTGCTTTTTGCTAAGGAAAAGTATTGACATCATACCTAGATATGTAGACCCTCAAGCATGTTTCCAAATTCTTGTCTAGTTTATTTCTTAGCCTTGATTTTAGGAATCCCAAAGCAATAAAAACTCTCTCATCCTCCACTGAACCCAATATCATGGTCTGACATAGATAAGAAAGCTTGAAGAACTCTAAAATTTCTTCATGCAAGATTGTGCTCTATTTTTTAGTTCTGTCCAAAGCCTTGTTGCCGAGGCCTCTTCATGTGGGTTATGCATTAATTGATTACGATGCTTCATAGTCTTTGCAAAAGTGCATGATTGCTATCTAAGAAGACCCTCATCTAAAATTCCATTGATAGTCACTCCATTGAATTCTACAGATTTGCAAAATTCCTTTATCAAAGTCATCAACCTATTATGATAATCTTCCTTAGAGTTTAAGGTCCAATATTGAGGAAACACAATTGCCATGGCCTCAAGCAGTTGTTCATATGGGAATCGGGATCTTATTTTAGAGGAAACTTTATAGGCTATGTCCCTTGCATTACCTGCTATAGAGTCGACGATCTTGGTAAACTCTTCCCTTGTAACTCTTGTAGCTCGCTTCTTTGGGGCACTGTAGTACATTAGTATCTGAAATCCCCTTTCACAAACAAATAAATCCCCATTTTCAATAATCTTTAAATAATTATCAGGAATGTCCAAATCTGTTAGTTTTCGCTAGTGATTAAATCTTTCATCAGATAAATTTAGGTCATTTTGATAGATACTATCTAGGGCTTGGCATGACATTTTACACAAGTAAGCATATTCTACAATATACATGGCTCTTTGCTGGGCTTTTTTCATAATGAACATAATTTCTTCTAGCATGGGAAGAAGAGATGCTAAATTCAAAAGTGTCTCTATATTGTTTAACCTCTGAAGCAAGTCTCCACATCTCTGATTTTTTTGCATTGTCTTGATTTTCATACATTAGTCCAATCAAAGATTGATATTTAGAAAAAAATTGATGCGTTGGTCCATCCAAAGAGATCCATCTAGTAGCAACATCTTTAAGAAGCTTATTTCCATTGGTAATTCCATCAGCAAAGTGCTGAAATTTCCTGAAACATTTGGGACTTCGAAAAAAATATGAGTACAACTCTCTTACTAAATCTTCAACCTTGTTTACTAAAGGGAACTTCTTCACAACTCTAAAAGAAAGATTCATCCTGTGGGCCATACAGTGAATGCCAACAACATATGGTGAACAAGAAGCCTGCATCTTTGTGCAAAGACCATTCCTTTGACCTTGCATTACTGAAGCTCCATTAGCTCCAACACAGATCAACTTCTTCGCTATTGTCAATTCATCCATACCTCCATATTCAATTAAATGGCTCTTTACTAATTGAAATAAAGTTTTCGATGTCGTATTGTCCCTCAATTTTGCAACAACTAGTAGATGTGGTTGGCGGACATTATTCTATATAGTATAAACATGCATGCATACCCATGACGTATTATCTATTACCATAACTTCATCTAAGGACAGTGCAATAAAGGTTGACTCTTTTATTTTTCTCTGTACATCCTCTATTTCAACCTGGGCAATACAACTTGCCAATTCCCATCCACTGTTTATTGACCAATGAGTGACATGATAGTTAGGAACTTTTAGAAAGTGTAACAAACCACTCATTTCAGGATAGTCTATCATTGGATGCCCTCTGCTCAAACTATGGAAAACATTACATAATTGAACATATTTTCCGCATTCTTCTACTTCACTTGCTTTTGCAAAAATTGCATTCATAGAACCTTGAACTTCACTAAGATTCATCTTAAATTTCTGAAACAAATAATATTCCTCAGCATTCCTTTTATGTTGACATTGCTCCTTTGTTTTATATATTACCACTTTTATTTCCTTTCCATCAACAGTTGAGGTTTCATAAACCTTACCAACATGTTTCTCTATGGTGTCTAGTTTAAGCTACAACCGCTTTTCCTTTTTATACTTCCAACTACAAATCGTACATCTGCATTCTACTGGTGGCTCACCTACAATTGGATTGTCCATGGGTTCAATGAATGGATACTTTTCCGCCCAATCAAATTTAAATCTCCTCGACATCTCCCATTGACGATCAATTTTTTCTTTTGATTTTCCTCTCCCTTTAGTGTTACTGTTAATTGAACCATCATCATCACCGAAGTCAATCGATTCATCCTGGTACTGGTTATTTACTTGAAATTCTTCTTCAAGGTCATCTTCATCAGATATATCAGGTTTGGCAACTTCGTCACCAGATTTATTAGGCTCCCCAATTTGTTCATTAGACTCATGTGTAGGTTGAGAACCTTCAAATTGTACAAGTTCCTTTGATGATGTACCTTCCTCACTTTGACCAACACTATTACGTCTTCCCACACCAAAGTATGAAGATATATTTCTATATTTCATTGGCCTCTCTTGGACATCTCCACCTTCAATAGTCCTCTTCCTATTTAACTTTGACTGTGACATCTCCAACAAATTATGGTTGTAATAAAATTTTACTTGAATAAGATACTATAGACTGGTAGTCATTCGATACCGATCATAGTTGTGAGCTCAGAATCAACTAAATCTCTTGAAGTCTCCTCTCTAGTATGTTTCAATAATGAAACTCATATATCTTAAATAGACAACTACAAGTAAACCATTTTCATATCATCCATCAGATTTTACCTCATAATCTCCATCGTCCATTTTGGCGAAGGGGCCGACAGTTGCTTATGATAACAACTAATATTTGGCGAACCCTGCATAATTTCAAATAATTGACTGGGTGAATAGGGTGGTAATTTGGGACATGATTATGTATGATGCATGGAAAATTGGGTCCTAGTGCAAATAATTTTTTTACTTTGGACAATGGGCCATTGGCAAATGTTGATCCTCGATAAATACACCAAATTTAATCCGTGGCAAATAAGAGTAAAATAGTAAATAGAAATATGGGAGAAGAACCTGACTATGTTACAAAAATTACGTAAAAAAATTGGTGAATAATCCAACCACTATATGAGCATTTTATAAAATTTGGGCGAACCGGTCAACCAGTATATGAGCATTTTTTTTGCCAATTTCGATCCGCTGATCGGGACATATTCACCAATTGGCAAATAATTGCCACTAAAAAAATCCCTGGAAAGAGATGGATAAGAAACAAAAACTCAGACACAAGGATGGATGGATACATGATAGAGTCAATTATATCATTGACATCACTACCCACATCCCCCAAATCTTATGGGAAACCTTTAGAGGAAATGAAACCATCAATTGCACTAGATCAATTCATCTACGATGGTAGCTTAATTTAGGCAATTGTACCTCTTGAAAATGAAAATAAAGAGAAAGCCATTCTAGAATGGCTATATAGAGAACCCAAAGATAATGAGTTTAAACATTATGAAATATCCTGTGAAAAATATGGTAAGGGGTATGACCTGATAAAACAAATGGGTTATAAAGGGAAGGGTCCTTCAAACATGAATGAGATAGGACTTATTGAACCATTTCATGTTGAGTTCAGGAATTTCAAAGATAAAATTGGTGTTGGTTTTAAATAAGAAAAGTTACATCCTATAGTTGATCGGGCAGGGCCCATATTCGATACACAAAGTGAGGAAGAAGTTGAAATTGAAAATCTACGCATCAAAAGGCTATTGCATATCCAAATAGAGAATCTTGATTATCATGGAAAACCATGCCTTCCACAATAGTATAGAGATATCCTTTACCCAAATCAACTAGCAGAAGAACCCTTGATAACTCAATGTGAGAAGGATCAAGAATTTTATTTAGAAGAGAATGAGATGAATCAAGGATCATATGATAGACACCCTAACTGGGGGAAACTAGTAACTATAGAACATGTGTTGGATCTACCCCACTTTATTGATCCCAATGAATTATGTATATCAGAAAAAGAGGATGAAATGATAAGACCTCTACAAGAGGGTAGACAACAAGATAGAAAAAATCTAGGTGAGGATTAAGAACCTCCCATGACCCTTGCATGATAGGTCTAGTTAGTTCTGACAACAACTAGACCAATTTGCATGAGTATGAATGGGACATACTCTCATATGCTATGATAGATATAGAAGTGGATTTGAAATACAAATATGCCACTCAAATTGAACAAGAGGAAAGCTCAAATGAATGGGTTATAGAAGATATTCTAGTAAACATCAATTGGGAATTTGGGGAAGATGATGGATAGCCAGAGTGCCTACCAGAAATAACTCATAGGTTCTTTGACCTAGTGATTTAGGATACAAATGAAATAGATATAGACACCCAAGTTATTCAAGAAGAACCTGAAAGAGTATCTACATCCTAATGTTAGACCAAATAAATGAAATACATTCTAGGGCAAAATGATAAGGGAATCTACATCCTAATGTTAGAACAAATAAGTTAGGTTCACATATAGCTGACACAAATTCTGATGACAACACTGAGATTCCTTCTTGTCTAAACACTCTATCACAAAGTAATGTCCTAGATCTTGACTTACCAATCACAAGTTATGATGAACATACCATGATTTCCATGGAACCATCCAATGAACTACCTCTCATGCATCCCGAGATAATCAACTAGAAACAGCGAAATGAGCCACTTCGTATCCTCACCTTTCCTAATGACTATTCATTGGCTGGTTATCTGAATGATGTTCAACCTTTGACCTCTTCTACCAGGGAACCTAGTGTGAACATGATGGAAGAAGATATTAAGTACCTCAGTCATAAAATAAAAATGAAAAGAAACAAATTTTCTAAGGGTGAAAACCACATTGTGGTGGTTTCAGAACAAAACATCATAAAGAGAAAATATACATCCATCAGTGAAAACCTCCTTGAGGCACCAAAGGATGGGGTACTTGATACCACATCGAGTCACTTTGAAGAATGACCATCAGTACTGATAGAACCAACACATTCAGTAAATATTGGGACAAAAGAGCATCCACAGGTGATCCATCTTGTATAATCATTGTCAATAGAAGAATTAGTAGAATTCACCCAGTTCTTCAAAGAAAGAAGATCAACTTTGCATGGAACTACTCTGACATATCATAATTAGATCTATATCTCATAATGCATTCTCTCAATTGAACCTGAAGTCAAACCCGTTAAAAAAAATCTCTGAAAGATGCATCCTCATGTGGCCCTCCTAGTCAAAGATGAGTTGGAAAAATTTCTCAAAGTTGGGTTCATCAAATAAATTTCTTATGCAGAATGGATCTCCAATATTGTGAATGTATCAAAAATAGATAAGTCCATTTGAGTGTGCATAGAATCTAGAGATCTTACCAAGGCATGTCCCAAGGATGAATTTCCTCTACCCAATATTGATATGATTGTGGATATGACAGTTGGATACAAAATGTATTCCTTAATAGATGGCTTCTCCAAGTATAACCAAATCAAAATTGCTCTAGAAGATCAAGAGAAAATAGCATTCACTTGTGCCTAAGGAACTTTCTGTTGGAATGTCATGCCATTTGGTTTGAAGAATGTGGGTGTGACTTACTAGAGAGTTGTTACAACTATCTTCCATGACATGATCTATAAGAACATGGAGGATTATGTAGATGATACAATTATCAAAACAAAAAAATGACCCACACATCTACAAGACCTAGGCCAAATTCTAGATAGAATGGAGCAGTTAGGATTGAGGTTAAACTGAAATAAGTTTGCATTTGGGGTGACATCTAGAAAATTGTTTGGATACATTATCTCAAAAAAAAGGGATTGAGGTGGATCTTACAAAGATACAATCCATTCTTGAGATGACACCTTTAAAAAACATCAGCCAAATGTGAACCCTTCAAGGGATGATTCAGTCAATCAGAAGATTCATCTCCCAACTGGCTGAAAAAGCACAACCATTCACAAAACCTTTACGCAAAGGAGTATCATATCAATGGGATGAAGCATGTGCCAAGAACTTCAATCAAATCAAAGAATATCTATAAAATATACTAGTCTTGATGTCTCCTATCCAAGGAAAGCCACTAATTATGTACATATCATCCACTACAACATCACTGTGGGAACTCCTTGTACAACAAGATGAGAAAAAAAAAGGAATAGGCTATCTACTACATCAGTAGAATTTTTCTTGTAACTACTCAGTGATCAAGGAGGCTTGTATGGTAGTGGTATTTTCATCATACAAATTGAGACATTACAAGCTAGCACACCCCATATAATTGGTTGCTAAAATAGACCCACTCAAATATCTCCTAAGTAAAGCCACCTTGACTAGTAGGTTGGCTAAATGGATCATGATCCTTAGCAAGTTTGACATTGAATATATTGAATGAAAGGCTATCAAAGGGAGAGTAGTTTCAGATCACTTGGCTATGGCTCCGCTACAAGAAAATCAACCTATCAACATGGAGTTTCCATATGGATCTATTATGCACATCACTCACAGATCCTGGAAGATGTTCTTTGGCAGTTCTTTCACTCAACAAGGTTTAGGAGCGGGTGTGCTATTGATCACTCCTTAGAGTTACTCTATTCCAAAGGCATACAAGATATATTTTCCTTTTAAAAAAAACATTATTGAATATGAAGCCTTAGTCAATGGAATGAAGTTGTTTAGATCTAATAGAGCATCTCTAAGTTACATATCTATACTAGTGATTAACCAAATCAATGATGTATATAAAACAAGGGATAATAAACTCATACCTCATAAAAGAAGGGTTTATGATTTCAAAAAATACTTCACCTTTATTAAATTCTAGAAAATCCCAAGGATAGAGAAGAGAGTTGTTGATGTAATTGCTACTTTAGCCTCCTTATCCCAACAAGGAGAAGATTTCCGCTAAGATTTCCTGGTGGAATAAATTCATTACCCAACATACAACTCCCTTGATTCCCAAAGAATTTGTACCATCGTAGATCAAGACTCCTCACAATATAGCCATGTCTACTCTTAACTTTGAGACCAAGTTATCCTTAACAACTTAACCAAAAATGAAAAAAGACACCTTACCTGGAACTCCTCATGGTATGTCATCATTGCTAATGACCTGTATAGGAGAGGTTTAGATGGAAATTTTATTAGGTTCTTATAATGAGAGGAGTCTGAGCATTTGTTAATCAAAGTCCATGAGGGTGTGTGTGGATCCCATTCTAATGGTCTGACTCTATCTCGAAAAATCCCAAGAGCTGGCTACTATTAGCTAGACATGGAGAAAGAAGAAACAAGGTACTCCAAAGCTTGTAAGAAATTTCATCTGCATGGAAATCTTATACATGCTCCAGTCGGGGAGCTTGTCCCTTTTATCACACATTGGCCCTTTTAGAAATTGACATTTGATCTCATTGGGTAGATACATCTTTCCTCTTCAAATGGACATAAGTTCATAATAATTGCCATAGAATACTTTACCAAGTGGGTTGAAGCAGTCCCACTTACCAAAGAAATAGGAAAATAGGTGGCTCTGTTCATTCTAAATTATATCATCTATCCGTATGGTATCCCTTCCAACATTATAACTGACAATGCACCTGAAAATTTAAGAATAGTGATATAACTAAGCTCTACAACAAATTCAAGATCAAATAACACTATATTTCTATCTACTACCCACAAGGCCAAAGTCTCAAATAAGAATCTGCTGAAAATGTTGCATCGCACTGTGAGTAAGTCAGGAAAGGATTGACACCTACAACTCAATCCTACATTGTGAGCTTACCACACCAGCATTAGAGTACTTGGTGGAGTGACACCTTTCACTCTCATATACGACACAAAAGTGGTCTTACCCATTGAAGTAGAAATCCCATCTCTAAGGGTTTCTTTACACTGACTGCTACTAGATGAAGATCATCAAATATCCAAATTGAAAGAACTAGAACTGTTGGATGAACATTGACAAGTGGCATTTGATCACCTCAGAGCATATTAGAAGATAATGTCTAGAGGATACAATAAAAGGTTCAAACCATAAGAACTTTAGGTTGGTGACCTAGTGTTGAGAGAAAATCCCCACAATCAATCACATTGAGAACAAAAGGGGAAGTTTGAACCTAACTGGTTGGGTCCATACATCATTACTACAAAATTTGTCTCTAGCACCTATCATCTCTCTATACCAGAAGGAGGACATCTCTGGGAGCCCATCAACACTCTCCACTTGAAGAAGTTCTAAACCTAAGCATTCTCGATATCTAGCAGCTTGTACATATCTATATTGTCTTGAAAAAAATCATAAAATTTGGAAAAATTCATGAACAAAATGATCATCTTGGTGAAAAATTGGAAAATAGGTGCTTTGATGCATCAAACAAAAAAAATAAAAAATCTCAAAAATACAAAAAATTTGAAAAATTTGAAAAATTTAAAAAATTTGAAAAAATGAAAAAAAGTGCCTTGGTGAAAGCCTGGTAAACAGGCGCCTTGGTAGAAAAAATAGAATATCTTCCAAGTGGTAAAAAATTGGTAAACAGATGTCACTTGTAAACCTAACAGTCTATCTATCAACATGAGTCTTGGCATCCTTCATACTTTCCTATCATTTTCTTTAGTTTGTATGTATCTTAAGGCACTTTTGTGACAAATCAATTGTTTCATGCAAAACTATCATGGATTGGAATCAGTCTTTATCTTTGTCCCAAGACATTCAAGTCTTTCTAGGGGGTATTTTCCTATCATGACAATCATCCAGATCACCATCCAAAGAGAATTAGAGTCAGTTTTCCAAAAACCATTGAAAGGTTTATCACTGACACAAAATGGTATTTCTCATTACCCCACAACATGAAGACATCAACAAACTATGTTTCTCAACACTTATCGGATAAACTTAAATCATCAATCTAAATTAAAAAAATGACATACATAAATGATCAAATAGTATTTCTTAACACTAAACACTTCAATGGGCTAGAACATTTTACACAAACCAACACACAAATAACACCCAAAAACTTCTTGAATTGATGTTGATCACATCTCTATTGCAACTTGACAATGTCTAAACAACTAGAGAAGAAATAAAGGTGGTGAATTTTCTTGGTATGTTGTTTGTTATCATTTAATTTTATTGATTATCCCTTTATAACTAAGTCAATGATGTCTAAATGACTAGAGGAACATATACTAGGGGCATAATCATTTTTTTTTACTTCGTCTTGTCGGTGTGGTTCCGATGATCCTAAATTATCTAATAAATTGGGTGTTTGTGGTAAGCACCTCTATCTTGATTGGATTGCCACACATACCTCGACTCATTTTATATGGACACTAAGGTGAGGTTGGAACTATCTCCTTGTCTATTATTTTTTTGTTACACAAGATCGCACTCATGGTTATTTTGGCTCTATATGCCTCGATGCTAGTGTAAACTTGCAATATCAACTGGTAATGATGCTCAGGTCATCTTATGTTTTATGCCTAGATGCTTGCATTTGTTTTCCATATTTTCATCGATATAGGCCATATTCCTATTCTCACATGGTCGCAGTGGCACTAGTGAGAATTATATCGGCTACGATGTCCCACAATGCTCAATGATGAAAATTTTCAAATCAAAATCCAGTGACTAAGTCCTAGGGTGCATTCATGTTAGTTTTGCATTTTGCATTCGGACAACATCGCTACTTTGTAACATTATCTCCTAAGTGGAAGTTGAGGCCTGAGTTTGAACTAATCATCATCCTCTCTCATCAAGAAATCAACTATGTCATCATAGATATGATCGAGAACCCTTGTATCAACAAGAAAATTCCATGCAAGAGATGTTAGAAACCATTGCATATATAAGAATATCTCATTAATCCATTTACATAACCATTACATATATAATCATATCTCATAAAATCATTTAGATCTATTGCATATTCATTTACATATCGATTTCATATTCATATCCATGACACATTCATTACATAAAAATTTGCATTCATATATACATCTACATAAACATCACAAAATCAATTAATAGAAATTGCATCCATATAACATCATAAAGCAATAAATACATCTCATAGAAAAAAATCATACATGCATACAAAGAGATCTAATTAAACATCTCTGTATATATCATGAAATGTCAATATGGGATATAAAAAAATGTACAACTGTCATCAGAGAAAGTCATCATATATGATGACAAAAATGGGGTATAAAATAGATCAAATAATATCAAATCACATAAGCTAGCTCTCTACCATATCCTCAACATCATTTGGGGCTTGTGGAGGTTGTGGTGGAGGAGATATAGCCTCATCATCATATGGCATCCGTGCACCCTCTAACTTGGTCGTATACTATGAAAAAGGAGTCACCTGTTGGCCTAATGGAATAGCTGCATTATAAGCAAAAAAATAGCAGATTGCTTGACTAGTCTGATGAGTAGCCACCCACTGGAAGTGATCTCTCTCTAATATGATCTCAACTATCCTATGGTCTCTCTTAGTGATGCTAGCCTGATAAAGATTGATCTCAATTTGTAGGCCATGAACTCTCTCTTGTAGGGATTAGATGATTTCCTAGGGTGTCCTTTGTCGTGGAGCCTCTCCCTCACCACCCATGGCTGGCTCCCATGTTCCTATATCCTCCTCTATCCTCTACATCACCTATCTAGATACACCTCCATACTTATTTTTCTTCCCCTATCCTATTAGGGTTTCTATTTTCCCACTTGGCCCAACATTTTTTGAATCGACAACCCCAAGGGTACCCACCTCTCCTCTCCTTAGCCATCCAATCACTAGAAATTCCCTACTAGTACTGGCCTTTCATCTCCACCAGTCAATTGTGGACCTGTATCTCTCCTAACCTATGGTGGTGGAGGTGGAGGTAGAGGAGGAGCATCACCCTCATCCTCAATCCATGGTATGGGAGCTACCAGATTATTAAAACATGGAAAAGGGTGGTGAGGAAAATACTCCTTATAGTTAGGAGTCACCCCAACATCTGCAACCACCTCTATATAATTCCACTAAGCTCTCCTGATGGTAGTTAACTCCTTTAAAGTGTTCATAGGAACTAGTCTCAAACCCCACCCTATATGTATCTCATCTACATACCGAGTATATATTATAAACTCCTGCACAACAACCTAAGGAAGACCATACTATTACAACACTTAGGATACCATGAATGACTCTAGAATGGAAGAAGTCCTACCAATCAAAGGGTGGGTCATGAACATATCCTTTTGTTGTGATCTCCAATCCCCTCACTCCTTTGTACTTAGTTATGGTCTCCAGGTAACCACTATCATATTGTCTAGATTTCATCTCCGATAGGAAGTCTTCCCCAAGTGGGGTTGAACAATATAGCAAGTGTATCTGTAAATGTATGGTTTGTAGAGTGTCCTAGCATCATCCTGAACTGGAAAAAAAATAGGGAGGTTATCCCAAGCCTAGATCTACAATATAAAAACCCCATTAGACAAGCTCCTCATGTCCCCCAATACACAATCCATTAAGCTCATGGTACATATGTGCCAAGAGACAAGAACCCCACCCTAGCTTTGTTGGACAATCCAACAAACTCTCTAGGACTACCCCCACCCACATTGGAAACCATGTTTCCCTCTATCAGACATGATAAAGAAACCTATGAACCCTACCATGACACATGCAAGGGAAGAATCAAATTCATATCTATACATAATAGTGTTCCACCCTAACCATTTCTCTAAAATATCATCATCCTAGAATACCCTACGGACGACTACCATACTCGGGCACTGAGAGGACTCATACTCTACCAAAGGGCCACCAAAAGGAATACACAATATATAATATATATCCTCAGGAGTCACTGTCATCTCTCTAGTGGTAAAATGAAAGTGTTGTGCTCACTATGGAATAGCTCTACCAAAGTAGTCAACAAATTTTAGTTCACACAGATATCAAGAATCTGACACAACCAACCAAACCCACACTCTAGAAGAATAGTCAACTCATCCTTGAACAAACATGGAACAAGTTTCAGCATTGCTAGATATGTGATATGGAACTAGACATCCAGGAGCACCTCCTCCAACAAATGAACAAGTGATCATCAGTAACAAGTCTGAACAGTATATCCAGAATCTAGGAATGAAAAGAGAATTCCAATGCACTTTAATCAACAAACCAAAAGACTAAATTTGGACTTTTATGGCTTAAAAAATGATTTTTTTTTTTTAGTACAAGACAACATAGTTCACCAGGTTCTTGTACGAGCATTCTCACCAACTAGTACAAGTAAACTCTCTAGTATGAGTAAACTCACACAATTGTATGACATTATGGTCATCTTTATGTTTGCTCGTATGAGAAAAGGGTGGCCCTAATATGAGAAATATAATGTCTTCATATGAGTTACTATTTTTGTACAGTTACTCTTACAATCCCCTATATGAGCTCGTACAAGAAACCAAGATTAATGGCATAAAATGCATAAAAACTTGCAAAAAACTTGAAAAAAATTACTCGACAGGAGAAGAATTTGGATAACTTATCATTGGCCCATAGTTCTCTGATTCGTTGTGGACCCATTGCTTCTCAAATCGATGGGTTTCTATTAGAATCGCCATTTTCTCTCAAATAAGGTTTTGAGTTTTCAAGCCTGGAGGTGTGCTAATGAAATGAAAAAGACCCTTTTGGCTCTTATGTAGGTTTTTGACCTAATTTTTAACTTACTTTGATTGACGTGAAAACTATACCCCCAACTAATTTGATTGTCCTGATTCTATTTTTGGGATCAAAATCAAAATATGGGATTATTTTATATGTCAAAATCATAGTTTTTCTTTTACTCCAATTACAGTTGACCGCTTGCACAATCAATCCTTTGTCCTCCAACCCAATAAGATGTTTTCTCCACAAGTAATCAAAGTGCTAGAATCTTGGTTAAACCTTATCAAAATTTTGATCAAACTTGGTCAAAAGGACCTAAAATAAGTGTAGAGCATGGCCTGCATGCTTACAATTTATCAAGCTTAGATCAATCTCTTTCTACATCATTATATCAATTAAAATTATTTCAAATCACTGGGGCACCTAGCTATATTTTGATTTCACTCCTGAAGGGGCATGATCATGACATCAACAATTTAGTGATCACATCATCAAATATCAAGAAACTTGTGAATCTTTAATCAATAAATCAAATCACCAAATCAAACAAGACCTCATCACAAGGGGCATCTTAGCTTCATCGTGCGATATCAAGTTGAGATTCTTCATCATCAAGAAAATCTCTAGGGGCATATCAGTTTCATCACTTTACATCAAATTGATATTGTCCTTGTCAATCCAATTGGCTTCATCGCATCAATTCAAGTCAGTTTCGCTATCATTCTCCTAAAGATAATCAGTTTCATCACTTCACATCAAACTAGTTATTTGTTCAAACCAATCCAATGGTTTAAGAGTTCTCTTAACATTAATCAATTTTATTGCTTCACATAAAATTGGTTATTTTTTGTTATCAAACAATTGATCAGGTGTTCAATTTCATCACTTCACATCAAACTGACAATTTTGATCTCGTTGGTTCTAATCCAATCAAGTTCGAAATCAATATCTTTGAATCAATCAACTTGAGAGGAGTTCATCACTTCACATCAAACTATTCTTGGTCTCAATACTAACTGTTCTTTGAATGAATGAATTGATTGCACACCAATTCAAAGAGGGTAAAATGTAATCATCTAAAAATGTCAAAAAAACCATAAGCCCCTAATCATGAATGTTCATCAAGAGATCCCTAATCTTGATTAAATCCTCTAAGTCCTAACCTAAGGCAATTAAACTCATTAATCTAATTTGACCTATACTCTAGATCACATTCTACCATCACACTTAATCTTATTTAATTAATTAATTCCTAAATTCTAATGTTGTTGACAATTAAATCAGCATTATGTCATTTATTTTATTAATGTCTTAAGATGTTGATTAAATAAATAAGAATTGTTAATTAATATCACAAAAAGGAATTAAATTAATTATGTCATCACAATTTGGAAGAAAATGCATTTAATCATTTAATTATTCCAAAAATGCATCTATGGAGTCATCATTTAGTCAATTGAACACAATTTTGGAAACAATTCAGTTAACTAGAAAACCACCTCTATTAACACATCTTTCAATTTAGCAACTTTAGTTCAGCCTTAGATGTTTCTAAAGTAACTGACCAAACCAATTCAATTAACTAATTATCTTGACCAATGAAATCAGTTGCACATGGATTGTGCTAGTTTGGAACAAATCTCAATCATCCATCTTTGTTCAGTCTTGTCTGTTCGTTCTAAAGAGGATTCCTATATAATCAGGCCTCCATTCTCACAAAAGAGGATCTTTTTGCTAAGTAGTGTAACGTTGTTAATTTGTTCATTATTATGTATGCATTAAAATTTTTGTTAGTTATCTTAATTGAATAGTTAGTTTGTTTTAGTTACATCATTGTTGCATCCATCAAATCAAGGAACACTTCATTTCATTTTCCTAATATGGATTAACTCTTAGCTAACTGGATGAACATTGCATTTGCATATAAGCTTAAAATCCCTTATTTAGATTACGTCTATAGTCACTGGGTTTTACAATGACCTGAGAGAAAAAATCATACTCATGTCTACTAGAAGGCAATGAGTCACCTTGGTTGGTTTCGGTTTTAGATTATTCTATTTTCAATATTTACATCAATCATATAAAGACTCATTGAAGTGTAGTGTTATTTAGCAACCACTTTTTACACACACATTCCCTACCAGTAATAGGGAGAAAATGAGTTGTGCATTTGATAGCATCATTCCATCATGTAATCCAATTAGTCAACTAAGTGAGCTAGTTCTCGAGATTATAGACCCTCTGAATGTGGGCCACCATGTAGGGTGGGTGATTTAGCAAGGAATTATTTAAAAAGAAAATAGGTTTTAGAAGAGCGAATACAACCCATTTTCCATTCAATGGTGGAATTGAAGGGATAGTGATCTAACAAGGTGACCTCGGGGAGGGGGAAAACTAGTAATTACTAAGTTAAAAAAATAGAGAGTAGATTTCCACAATCCATATTTGATCATTACTTTATTTTTGGATTATGTTGTGTAAGCTTTTTAATTGCATCAAGAAAGAATGCAGTTAAAAGTCTGTTTGGATTTTGATTCAACTAAATATTACACGGTAGAATAAAAAAACAAAGCAATGATAAATTTAAAAAGTTAAATTTTTATTGCAATTTTAAAAATATTAATAATATGAATCAAATATTTATTTTTAATATCATGATAAAATAATTTATAAAAATTATATTATTAGTAACAATTATTTTAAAATATTTTTTCATAGTTGTTATATTTCTAAATTAATATTTTTTATGATATTTTAATATCCTTTATTAATATTATATATTATAAATAAAATATTACTATCTGTCATCTATTAATTATGTATTGTATAAATATTATTTTTTATAAGATTTGTTCCATAGTGCAATGGTTAAGTTGAATTATTCTTGTTATTGCTAAGGTTCAAACCCACGTTGAGCCATTCTAATCATAGGCATAATTGCTCCTTCACTGATCTAATGTGGTCGCAGGCTTGCACTATAGTGTTAATGATATTTGAGTTCATAGGCATTGTGCCTTCACTTATCTAATGTGGTCACAAGATTGCACCTTAGCAATAATTATGTTGGATTTCATTTTCTTGTAACTTAGTGTTCCAAACTCTCATTACCATGCTCAAAATTTGGATTCTTTGTGTCATTGTTATTAATGTACAATCCTAAATTATGATTACCTACAATTTTATGCTAAGTTAGGTCATATTTTAGTGTCCTTAGGCTTTCACATTAATTCTTCTTGATCTAGTCCTAATTTTTCTTATCATTCTGGCATCCTTACTCCATTGGATACCTCTAGACCAAATTTTGAGGCCATTTTGCGGGAGCAAGTTGCCACTTATGACTTGACCCCCCATTTTTACCTCAAAATTTAAATCAAGAGTAGATCTCAATGGTTAAGTAGGAATTCCAAATTCTCAACATTCCTCCTCAAGTTTTTAGCTCTAAAAATACTGTATCTAGAGGTATATAAGCAACCTACCTCTCCATATTTGATGAGGCTATGATAAGTGTTCAAGCTCTCTCCTACAATTTTGCATCTCATGCATCCTAAGGTGAATTTCAAGCATCCAAGGCATTTTTAAGGAAATTTTCTCCACTATAGCAAGCTTCTCTCCCTCATTGAAGGCCAATTAGAAGAAAACTCAATCATGCAAGATGATCCTTCTTTCAATGACCTAAATATCAATATGAACTGATTGCTTCTCGAAGAAAGTGATGTCAATAATAATAACATTTGATATTTGAGGAGTATTTGTAGATATAGGTATTTGTGAAAGGAGTCCTTGATTCTTCTCAACAATTTAAGACACTACAACAACATTCTTGAGCATCTTCCAAATTCATTTGTAAAGATATAAACATTTCATTTTTAGATCTATCCTCTTCTTTACAATAGCACACTTCCTATACATGCATATTTTATTTCAATTTAAAGGTTGATTCCTCAACAAATATTTGACAAAGGAAAACCCCTTTCTACCCAAAAAAAATCTCTCTTTTCTATGTGCAAGAATAGGTGGTACCTATTTCATGACGAGATCTAGATAGTGTAGGACCTTGCCTACAATCTGAGACTAAAAATGGGAAAAAACACCAAGATAGAGTCACCACTTATGATTGGTCCTAGACCAAGTTTCTAATTCAACTTTGGTCCCTCCAAATTTTCTCCAAATTAAAATCACATGTTAGTTACTATCTCTAGGTTTTATTTTGTATAGAAAAATATGTATGCCTAAGTTCTATCAGTATGTGTTTGCTAAAAGTCAATTTGTTTCACTATTTTTTCCTATATCCTTAATCCATCACTCTATTTTCCATTTTCTATATCCATCATCTTCTACATTAGTAAAGGATCATTGCACTTGTTTAGTGCTTAGGCCTCCTTGAGCCAAGTGGGTCATCTTCCTTCTGAAAATGACTAAAGAAATGTTGGCATAACTAAAAAGATGTTGGCGTAACTATCTAATCTAGCTTATCTATCGTACATATTAGACATTTATGTATTACATTGTTGGGTTAGAAGTTAGTTTCAACTATCAATTTCTCAACTGATTATGCACCGATTTATTTTGCACCCCTATATATGTAATGTTGTTGTCACAATGTTAAAGATATCAATCAAACATTACCCTTTTGTTCTCACATTTTAGTATCAGAGCATTACCTATTCTTGTGCCTGCGTTTGGTTGTTCTAGATGAAGTTTATATGGTAGCATAAATAAATGAAAGAGCCAAAGTTGCAATAGATTTCCTTTGAAGCTTTTGATCAAATTGTTATCTCTTGTTTGTACTTCCACATATTCTCTATTCGTTAACAAATCTGACCCCATTGATGTATCTATCACCAGAATACGAGTGGATTGGTTAAGGCACTGTTCTATTGCACTGTTGGCATATACTTTATATATATGGATATGTCATTCATTTTGTTTTTGTGAGCACTGCCGGGAGTCTTTTCTCAGAGGAGACATTGTATTTTTGTGAGAAGGGAAAAAAGATCAAACTCAAAGAAGGAATAATGTTTTCGATGAAGGATTTGTGCTACACAGTGATCAAATAATTTAAGGCCCTCTGAGAGACTAAACACCTTCTCCAAATAGGACACCGTTAATAGGGAAGTTGCAGTGACATGAGCAGACGTATGAAGGTTGTTTACTAAAGATAATTACTCTGGTGTGCGCAGTGAAACTAGAGGTGAGTTCTGCTAAACCCGCTAGCACACATCTGTGTTAAAAGTATAAAGATATGATCTGATGCGTGGAATAGGGGCATAGTTCTACATTATTTAACTGAAATCTACAATTAGGAAAGTTGCAATATAATAGACATTCTGGTTTTCCAAGTTGGCAAGCGGAGAAGTGTGAAGAAAGCTTTCCGTGAATTAAAATGTGTAAGTGCCACTGTCGGCATATATTGTTTTGGAACCAAGAAAGTATTCAGATTCATCGTGAAGGTAGGAATATGGTAGCTAAAGGTAGTTATATATACATATACACCTAAATAAAAAGAGATTTGAATGCCACTAATCAATACTGATCAATCTCATAGAGATTGTGTGAGATTGGCCATTTTTGGTGTAGCAATTTGCATTGGTCAATTGGCATTTTATCATGGGCACTACACATATTTTTTATTTTGATTGGAAATTTGTAGAGTATGTAGTCAAGGATAGCATTAATGACATTTATATGTCATCAATGGAAGCTGTGAAGTATTGGTTTATTAATGGAGTGATTGGTCAAGAGCTTATTGTACCTAGTACATTTCTATCAAAAATTGTAGTGCTTCTTCTAGTGTATTGTTTAAACAAGGGAAAATTGAAAGAACAATCTAATGAAGGCAATGTTGCTGGCATTAACGATGAAAATTCAAAAAATAATGAGCGCATTACTTTTGACTTTTCCGATGGCCTTTATTTAGTACTTTGAGGCTTTGAGGCTTCATTTTGGAGGTTGACGACATCAAAGGATGGAGGAACTTCCATCATCTCAAGTCAACTGCTTGCTTTGGGATGGTGTTTTGCATGAGAAGTATTTTCTTTAGCTCTTTTTCTATTTTGTTTTGCTTTCTAATGTAGACAAATTTGAAGAATTCATATCATGTGAAGATTCATTTTGGAGATAGGTTTGGGACTTGGTATTGTGCTCAATATGGATTGTTGTCTAGCGAGCTTCAAAGTATATGATTGATAATTATACCCTTTCGCGGTTACTAGAAAATGATAGAGATTTGTCGCATCTCTTAGGGATCATTGTTGAATAATTCAATACTATGTGATTCAAGAGTTTGGGACTAAGAGCTTAAGAATTTATAGCTCTAAGCTACACCATTCTGAGGGTCACAAGGCAGCTTGATGGAGCCTTGCTTGATTCATAATGTGCATCTTAGGAGAATATTTTCTCAAAATACGTATTCATATTATGTAATCAGAAAGTTTTGTTATGTAATCTTTAAGGGGGGTTCTCCTAAGGCAAGGTGTTTCTAATGTTTTTCGGTTCATTGTAATAAGGGGGGGAATGTTGGTGTAACTATCTGATCTACCTTAAAACTATTGTAAGTGTTAGACAGTTATGTATTACATTGTTGGGTTAGTAGTTAGTTTTGAAACTATTAGTTTCTCAACTAGTTCTGCAGTAATTTATTCTGCACCCCTATATATGTAATGTTATTGTCACAGTGTTAAAGATATCAATCAAACATTTACCATTTTATTCTCATAAGAGATAGGGAAATCCCCCACATTATTTCCTCCTATTTCTTATGTTATAGTTTGGTGAACACGACTACTAGTTACATTTAATAATCAACATAATATACAAAGAATAATTTATCCCTCAAGTAGATGAGGCCAATGGAGATAAAATTACTCCAATTCAAAGACAAAAAAACTCTCCAAGGGGATGATCAGCATGGAGAGAATGTTCAATCCTTAAAATGCATGCTAGGACAAAAGGAAAATATCTTCTAATAAGAACTAAAAATTTATAAAATTATTATCAAGTGGGTGTAGTAATCAAACTAGCTAAATGTATAGATTAATAAAGAAAAGGGGCATCTTGTCAGCCTTTTCACCATTTTAGACTAGGTCTTTGTATTACAAAACAAAGTGTTGAAAGGATATAACAAAGATATAATGCAACATGAAGTTGAGCTCTACCCTAAATCCAAGCTACTAATAAAAAAATAGAGGTAGTGGAGGCTAATGGACCCAAAAATAAAGTTAATTATGATGCATAAGCTAATGAAGGTCATCAATAGAAAAATTATTTATGGAAAAGGATAAGCATTCAATTTTTATCTCTAAACATACTCATCCCATAAAATATCACTTCTCATTACCCTCTATAAATCAAAGTTCTATAAATTATGACAAGATCAAGTAAATTTTGAATGTTTACTAACTTCTATAGTTGCTATTAGATAAGGCCAATACTAAATGGCATTGAAAACTAGTAGAGAACATTTATATACAAAAAATTTTCCTTTTAGTCTATCTTATAGTGGAGCTATCTTCCAAAGGTCAATTGGCATTGACTTTAAATACCTTATCCATAAAAAATATCTTGTTTAACCTTATTGACCTACCTGTTGTTTCTAAACATAGAGAGATAATTTCAAGGACTTGAAGAAAGCATTACAAAATGTGTCAATAGTACATCAAGTAGCATAGTTGATCGGGAAACTAGAAGACTAACTTTGAGTAGGAATATAGGCTCATCAAATGGATAGAGTACTAGTTAATCATCTTCTAACAACATGCATTGAAGTTGTATCAGATTCCTCCCATGATCGTGTTAACATTTTACTTTGTAGGCTCTCATAAATGGTTTCTCTAAGAGGCTCCACTAAGGTTACTCCATGAACAATGGAAATTACAACCACTAAATTAAATTTTTTGTGATGATGATGATGATGATGAATAATGTACAATTAAGATTATTATTCATAATCATAAGGATGCATGTCATCTCTTCAAGTTCTTTAATGGTTTTGTGGATAACTTTTAAAGTTAGGAGATAAGGATATATAGAGATGAGAGACCCAATGAGAGGAGGAATTTAGTAATGGACACATGTGCGGGCACAAACACACATACATACATATAGGTGTGTATATATGAGAATTATAGGGATAGGTACATATCTCCCTACTTGTATCATGTTATTTTATGTTCTCACATTGACATCTTAAGCTATAGGAAATTTTAAATTTTTTAAACCATAGGAGAGTGCATAGGATTTTTAAAAATTAGCAAGATTAGTAAACTATTTGAGAAGTCAATCCAATATCTAGTAGAGTGATTCAGAGACAATATAGACCACAAGCATGGAAAATATTAGAGACATAGTAGAATATGTTTTTGGCACAATAGTCCTTATCTATTCAAACATATAACTACTTCCATAGAGAAAAGAAAGGAGAGAAAATAAAGGCACCAAATAACATAATTTAAAAGACTAGTTCATCAGATAAATATCCACCTATGATCCTTCCCAAGATTTTATAAATTACAACATAATAGTCAATATTAAATAAATAAGAGAAATAAAAATATAAAAATGCATTAAAATTTTACCCACAATCTACAAAAATTGGAACTCAAACAATCTTATCTTATATTAAAAAATTATAAATTATTATTTATCCATCTAGAATGATATATTATCTTCTTTGAACACAAAGGTTCCTTGAAAGAGAACTCAAAATCTACTTTATAGGTAAGACTCTTAGAGCTCATCCAAACAAAACAAATCTAATGATGCATTCATGAATGCAAAACCTAGGGGTTTTGAACCATACAACTTATGGTTAATATAATAGAATACATTCAAAATAGTAGAATTGATTATCATTTATTAAATAAATTACAAAAAAAAATATAGCTATTCTTTTTATAAAATGATACTAATGTAAAAATATAAATTTGTATTATATAATATATTTTTACTGATTTTTTTTAAATATTTTTACAATATTTTGGAAGTAGATTATGAAGATTAGACCAGTGAAAATTGTACTTACATACTATTATGTATAAAAAATAGTTACATCTTTAAAAGAAAAAGTTATAATTGACTTATTGGTGTAATATTATTGTAAATATAAACTAACTCTTAGACTACTACAAACTCATTCCAAGGTTACATATAAATCTATTTTCTTTAAGAACTATTATCAGTCTCTACTCTAGAAATAACTTGCTAATAATTATCCCATTTCATTTTTGCTCTTGCCTCCTGATCCTTTCCAGTGATATTTATATATCACCTCCAAGCACTACGAACTTAGATCTGCATCAACCACAATATTTCCTAAATCTCAATATCCAGTGTAATGCGTAGTCCATCCAATCCACTGGTGAAGCATTGGGCGTTGAAGAAATTTGATGTGATTCTATGTGATTCCTCAAACCTTAATGAACTAAATGCTACCTATCCAAAGTTGTGATCTTCTAACAGTAATAACTTTCTAAAATCTACTTTCTAATGTTTGGATATGATGTGCATAAACTAGGTTTTCCATCTTCTAGTTAATTGTGCAACTAGAAGACTGATTTCCAGTAGTAGTACAGGATGGAGAGATTAAGAGAGAGTACTAATTAGTCATCTTCTAACAACATGCGCTGAAACCATATCAGATGCCTCCCATGATCTTTGTTCACATTCTACTTTGCAGCTGTCGAATTGTATAGAGGAATTATCATATATATTGCATGGAAGTATTATTGGATTTCATTCATGATGAGTCTCGTGAAAAGCTTAATTGAAGCAAGAATATGATACGGCATCAGCCCATGTTGTTAGAAGATGGAATTAACTACTATTCCCTCGTAATATCTGACATCATTTCCGATAAATGTATTGCATAATTCACATCTGACATCTTTTCGTCCGAATGTATTGTATATTTCAATGAAATACCATTACAGTAATCGAAATCTACTTTGATGAAGTGTACTTTGGTCCATCATGGGAATCGGAGAAAGATGTGAACAGAAATCATAGTGATGATATGAAAGCATACCGGCAACAATTTTGTACTTCGGAAAACAATTCCTCCTAATAAAAAAGTTTAAAAATTGCGTTTGTTTCCTTCCTGATATATATTTAAGATAAATTTACATCTGGGCAAGGTTTACCTGGTGATAAAAGGGCTTGCCTGGTTCTTCAGATATTCGTGTCTGCATCTACAAAATGTTTAGCCATGGTTTTTTTTAATACAATTGTCGAGCTTTGACTTAAGGTGTAATTTGTTAACGAATGGACCCCATTTCTGATTCCTATGATTTGTCAACAAGTGTTTAATTGTCTGTATATTAAATTTTGCAGACATCAACATAAATTCCGTTAATGGTTATTTAAGTGAAGTGACATTCTTAGGCTTGTATGAGAATATGAATAGATTTTTAATTGGTTATTATAGTTCTTTTCAAGTTATTTATCTTTTAGAATTTTAAAGATAAAAAATATACATTTTAATTGAGCAATATTTTAGAATGATTATTTATTTCAAATATTATTAGATTAAAATATTTAATTTCTTATTACAATTTAGAAAATATTAATAGTTTTTAATACTATGACAAGTATGTTAAATATCTCAATCAATTTTTAGTAATATTTCAAATGTCAAATATTTATTATTAATATCATCTTTAAATATTTTTAAGACATTACATCACCACATTAATATAATATTACTTATTATTATAAATTATTTATTATAATTTGCATATTAGTAAAAGCCAATTTTTTACTAGATCTCATTTTATATTTTATTCATCTAACTTTTATATATAAGAATGTTCCTATACAAAAATAAAATAAAATAAATTAGTGGCAAGTATAATGAATAATTTAGGATTTTTAATGAATAATTTAGGGTTTTCTATTCTCCTTTATAGGACATAAGTATCATACCTATTTTCTTTAAAATTTACTTTAAATGTATTTTTGAGATAATTTTTAAATTTGAATAAATGTTTTACTAAGATTTTTTTTAAAATATACTATTGATAAGAATGATATTAAATTAACAATATATTTTAATTAAATCTATGTAAAATTGTCATATTTTTGTTAAATAGAGTTGTGAAGTTATATTTTTTGTTAAATATAATTGAGTTTATAGCTATTGTTTTCATTAAATCATTTTCACAAATAATTATATAAAAATAATAAAAGTCAATTATTCTTTTTTATGTCTTTTATGTAAATTTAATTAAGATATTTAGATTAGTATATCACTTTTATAATCTATGTAAGAAACAAAATTCAAATTATAAAACTAAAATGGATTATATAATAATACACATTATAATAAATGAAGTCATTGATTCATAATTTAAATGATTTGTGACTAGTAGTTAAAGTGACTATAATAAGTATTTATCAAAAAAAAGTGATTGATAAATACATTGAAACAAATTATATGACAATTCACTTTATCTTATTGTAATTAAATTAACATTAATAAAATTATAGTTACATTTTAAAATAAAATTTAAATGTCTATCCTTGTATATAGATTTTTGTGAAAATATGTTTAATTGAATTTTTTTAATTTGACATCTTTTGCATATATTTAAGTAAGACATGTGTGCTAGTATATTATCATTCTCATTAGGGCTACTTTTACTAATGAATTTATTCTAAGGCTTACAACTTTCAAATGAAGTCATTAATCATCTATAATATGAATTATTTTTAGCAACAATGAAACTTATTGTGATAATGATAAGTACCATTGACACAAACATGAGAAGTGAATTTTATTAAAAATAATAATTACTTAATAGAATTAATAAAAAAAATACTAAGATAATTTATCACAAAAAATATAATTATTTTAAATTTAAATGTCTTTGTTAAGAGTATAGATTATTTGTACTTGTATCAATGGTGAATATGATAAGATATAAATATATATACACACAAGATGCTAATTAAATTAAAAAGGTGTTCACACAAGCAGAGGCAAGGGAAAAGGAACGAGTGCATGCCAACAATAGGGACACTCAAACGCTTTTCTCTAGTGATGGTCTCGGTGGCTCTAATGATGAAGACACATGAATTCCTATTGATGGTTCGCTTGTTGGAGCCTCTACCACTACTCCATTCCCCTCTTCTTTGATTTGTAGGCATGGTTGTTTTTCATGTGATCTTTGTCTTGGCCCTTATTTGGTCTTACTAGTGTTGGGGCATGTACCCTTCCTAGGGTGTTCAGTGTTATTGGTTGTGTAGATTTCATTGTTAAGGTATTTGATGTGAGGATCAGATCTAAGGGTTTAGCTTTGGAATATTTGGGCATGGATCCTAAATTTTTATGGGGGTTTCCAATTATTTGAAGGACCTATGGGAGTATTCTTAGAGAAAAGAGGTTGACGATTCAAAGGAGGAAGAGGATCTCCCGTCTTCTATGTGTGCTACAATTTTTTGTTCTTTTGATGGGTTCGATGTATCTAGGGATGCTCTTGGTGTGGAGGACATGTTTCTTTTGAGCATCTTTTTGGAATATTCTTCAAGGAATAAGAGTGCCTTGAGTTCAGATATGGAAGACTCTAGTTTTGGGGGGTTAAAAAATGGTTTCTCTCACCTTCCATGGGAGAAGACCTCCAAAATGAATCACAATTTTGTTGAAATGTTTGATCCATCTCTTAATTCTATGAATTAACATGGGTCTCTATCTAAGAAAATTCAAGATGAGGTTTTTTTCTATCCTTATTTTACCCCATTTTTTTTGGAGAAGGCTTTGAATAATAGTGTTGAGGTTAAGGGTGGTTGTCTCTTCTCTTGGTAGAGATGAGTTGAATATTGCTAGTTTTAAGGATGTTTTTATTTTCCTTATAATTTGGATATGTTGTGCCCTTGCACACATTCCTAATCTTTCTATCAACAAAATGGGGATTCCCTCTTGATTTTTTAAAAGTTCTTGAGTAAGTGTTTTCAAGGTTCTATAGTCCCAAGTTTGGTTTTGTTGCTTGGATGCTTTCCTTTGATGTCCTTAAACCAATATGATGCTCAATTTTTAGTTTACATTCCTGACTTCCTATTTTCTTAAAATTTATTACTTTAACTAAATTCATTTGATGATTTCAGATCTTTTAGAAATAGAATTTATGTTCTTAATTCACTATTTAAGTCAAAGGGGACTAATTTAAGGAAAAATATTTATTAAGAATATATTTCTATCTCAAGGGTAAAGTCATGGAGTCTTCACAAACCTTCCCAATCTTCTAAATTCCATAAAAACTGTCAAAAGCATTTAAAATCCTCTTAACATTTAAAAAACATGTGAAAATCACTATTCTTATATTTAAAAAGAGGAGAAAATGATATTTGCACAACTTTTTTTTTAGTCTTGACCATTGATTTGCATATGCTGAAAGAGTTAAATCAACATTTAAAATTTGTTTAGACCCCCACCCTCTAGCTGGTGGTTTCTTTGGGGGTGGTTTGTGTCCTTTCATTCGTATTTTTTTTCATTTTCATATTCCAGTTCTAATTAGGTTTATGATTGTATTTTCATAGTTTTTCTCACTCCTCACAAGGTGTCTTTTCTTCTTCATTATGGCCTCTCTATAAGAGTTCAATCCCTCTTCTTCTTTATCTAATTAAAACTTGGTTTGTTCCAGTCAAGATTTGGGGGGTCTTATCAAACTACCCAATCTTAAAACCTCTACATATTTTATCACCCATAGAAACAAATTTAAAAAAATATTGAAACAAGTATAAGTATTATAAAAATATTAGGGAATAATTACATATATGCAGGATTTCAATAAGATATACAATTCATGAACTTTACCTAGTTTTAGGCACTTCATGCCTACAAGTTTTCAAATCTTCAAGCCTTTCAACCTTCTTAGATTCATTCCTATTTTTAAATATGATATTCTTCTTCATCCTACAAATCTCATTACTGCCTTCAATACCTCAAACATACTTACAAATTATTCTTTCTCTTCTTCTATATTTTATCTCTTGGCAAGCTAATTGCCTGCACTCTTCCCTATGAAATTCCTTGGAGCAACCTCCAAATTATTTCTCTAACCTTTTGGTTATTGATTACTTTTTCTAGATACCAATGAAGACTTCATTTTATAGAGATTAGAACACTTGTGAGGCATCACAAAGAGGCACCCGAATCTACTCTATCAGATCCCTCTAGTTGTCCTTTGAAATTCCTCATCAAATAATTCAAAAATCTTGCTCCACCTAATACAATGCATTTTTCTATATGTTACCTTAAAAATTGAATAAAATAAGAACCAATTCATGCTCCTTTGTAAAATATAATCTTCCAAATATTTTAGTAAATCACCAAACATTCCCTTCCATTTTAGGCATATTAAACACCATGGTTTTCTCTAATTTTATAAATGGAAGAAAAGTCTTTATAAAAGTAATATTTTATCCTTAAAAACTCTAAAATATTCTCATGAAGCTCCAACCTAAACCAACATAAAATATTGAACATGAAAAATAAGTCATTTTTTTGTGATGGGGGATTTCTTGTGGTTCCAAATGCTCCTGCATCAAACACGCTAGGAAATAAGTTGGTGGGCATAGATCACAAAAAGAGTTGAGTAGTTGGACTACCTTTTTATGTTGAAGAAACCCTTGCAACATACTCAAATTCTATGAACAGGTATCCTAAAGTAGTTTTCTTCTATCTTTTCTTCCATCATTTTCCTTTAAAATTTGTCATCATTTCCACCAAGTTGGATCTTTTCTCCTATTTCCTTTATTTGGATTTATCCCACCACAATATGACCTCTTCCACACAAATTATTCAAAAAAATTTAAACTATTCTCCATAAAATATATATACATTTTTTTACTAAAATTATCATTGAATCAATTATTTCTATTTGCTTCCTTGTATTTACATCTTCATCCATTATTGCCACCTTATATGCATACTTATCATAATCATCTTCATAATTACCAAAATTAGAAAAGTAAAGTATTCCCTCCATGATTTTTGTTTGAGTTAGTACATTGTAATGTTTTACTCTTCCTCGCCATCTAATATGACATCTCCTCTATTTGTATATTCTTCTTGTTAAGTTTTCAAACTAGAATATAAGAATGCAATAAATAGAAAACTAGAAAACCATACGAATAACTGACATGATTATTTACCCTCAGAAAACCCTCCTACTTGAGGGAAAAACCTAGACACAACCCCAAAATAGATCACTTTATTGAGTAATCAAAACTTCTAGTACAAAGCTTTACAAGCTAGATACGTTGAACCAGTCATCCAAGAGTAACATTGTATCATCAACATAAAATGACAATATAGAGATCTATCAAAATAGAATGATCTCAATAAACATGAACATATATCTCTATTTCTTATATGTAGAGCATATAACAATCTACAAAAATACTGACAATGAAGACTCACACAAAAAATGTCCAACCCAGAATTTACTGTATTTCACTAAAACATGTTGATCATGAAAAACATGATAGTATGAATGAATACGATGCAAAAAAAATTACTTACAACTCTTTAATCATCTATGCTTTACCCACCACACAAATACACTGCAAACTCCAATAATGAATAATATATCAAATATACACCAAGAGTCACATAAAGATACTGAATGGTCAACCAGGTGAATTCCATCACACACAAGCCTTGATTGACACTAAGAGAATAAGAACTGATAGAAACTGACACACATGTCATTGATAGGCAAGGGATGAAAAATGTTGAGCTCATCAACACAAGCTAAGAGAAGACATGGTAGTATTGGTGACTATTTTAATTCCATTGAACATCCAAACTTTTTGATACATAATTATCAATACAATGGCTCTGATCTTCAATATAGTCTTTAATGAACAACGGTGAAGAAGTTGAGTCACATGTTAAACATAAAATATTTCTAGTAGTGAGGACGCAAAATATGCATTCACATGGAGACCACATAATCCCAAAAAAAGAAAAATCCATATCATCATCCACATTGAGTCCAAGAATTTAGAATACAACAAAAAATAAGAATAAGGTAGAACCCGATGCTAATAGATATAAGGTATCTTAAAATATAGGCTGCCATATACACAACGATGCACATACATGAACAAAAGTTTTATGAATATATCCAAAAAGGTTATGAAGGATCTCTCTTGTAACTACTTGAATATTAACACTCCCTCTTAGCAAGAGAGAGAATTTATATTTCATGGTGTGTCTCAACCTGACAAGCACAATGAAGTTACAACCAAAAAGTGTCAATAACAAAATCTCATCACATATTTTTTGACATAATATTGTCATCTTGACATGACATTCACCATGGCTACTCCCAAAGGGTGAAAGAATAGAAAACTAAGTCATGGAGTCACACACATGACTTCCACCATGGCTACTCCCAGAAGGTAGATCCACCATAGCTACTCCTAGAGGGTGGAAAAGAAGATTTCACCTCAAACTTGTCTCACAAATAAGAACTCATTAACAAGGGAAAATACCTTGAACTTCTCTTGTAGAGAAGAAATAATTAATAAGGGATTTCACCTCAAAATTCTCTCGCAAAGAAGAACTCATTAACAAGGGATTGCACCTCAAAATTCTCTCATAGAGAAGAACTCATTAACAAGGGATTGCACCTCAAACATCTCCCTCATGGAGAAGAACTCATTAACAAGTCTTCACATAGATAAGGCTCTCTTTGAGACAAATATCAACTTTATGGCTTCAAATCAAACTCCATCTAAATCATATATCAGCCTTCTAACCTCCTTGTCAAAGGTTTCTTGTGATGAATAGATAAAATTCCTCTAAACTAGGGCAATATGCTGCATTGATTATCATAACAAAATAACTCTAAATATTGAGACTTCGTCTCAATGGAGATGCCCTCTCAATAGGGACAACATACTCAAGCTTTGATAATCACAATACCAAGAAATTGACTCCAATATTTATCCAACAATGAGCTTTGGCAGTCACACTACAATACAAGCTTGTTGATCCTCTGTAAAAGGTCTTGGCACTCTTCCTCTAACGCACAAGCTCCCTCTAAATCTCATATCCTCCTCTTAGAATAAACTGATCACAAGATAATCTGAATAGGTACTTCTTCTTCAAGAGCCACCAACTCAGCTCAGGCTGCAATTTTTCATCATCCTTGTGCTTCTTGATCCATCTTGGAAGCATTTTAGAGAGATTAGTAATAGAATCAAATAGACTAATGCTAGAAGCATACATGATTCACTACTCTCAATGTTATTGCATGAATTAAATATATAAAATTCATGATCAATATTCAAAGATACAAATATAAAATACTTACCTCTTCATAGTTTGATCTTCGTCACAATACACCACTAGATCTTTTACCATCACATAATTATAGTGCAGGAAGAGAATGCAGATTCAAACTCTAGCAGAGAAGATTACATGAAAAGCCTTAATAGCTGAGATTGAAATACTTGCAGTGAATCATTGAATAGCATATTCAACACCCATTAGACATCACGATTCTTCTAGAACCCAAATTTCCTATTCTGGTTCGGATCGTTTCCTTAGACTCGCTCTGATGCCATGTTAAGTTTTCAAACTAGAATATAAGAATGCAATAGATAGAAAACTAGAAAACTATACGAATAAATGACATAATTATTTACCTTGGGAAAACCTTCCTACTCAAGGGAAAAACCCAATCACAATGCCAAAATAGATCACTTTTTTGAGTAACCAAAACTTCTAGTACAAAGCTTCACAAGCTAGATACGTTGAACCAATCAGCCAAGAGTAACATTGTATCATCAATACAAAATGACAATACAGAGATATATCAAAATAGAATGATCTCAATATACATGTACATGTATCTCTATTGCTTATATGCAGAGCATATAAAAGTCTAAAAAATACTGACAACGAAGAGTCACACAAAAAATGTCCAACCCAAAATCTACTGTATTTCACTCAAACACGTTGATCATACAAAACATGACAGTATGAATGAATACGTTACAAAAAAATTTACTTTTAATCGTTTATCCTTCATTCATCACATGAACACATTGTAACCTACAATAATGAATAATACATTGAATATATACCAAGAGTCACATAAAGATACCAAACGCCTAACCAGGTGAATTCAATCACACACGGGCCTTGATTGTCAATGTGAGAATAAGAATTGACAGAAACTAACACATACGTCATTGATAGCCAGGGGATGAAAACCATTGATCTCATCAACATAAGCTAAAACAAGACATGGTAGCACTGGTGACCATTTTAATTCCATTGAACATCCAAACTTTATGATAGACAGTTATCAATAGAATGGTTCAGATCTTCAATATAGTCTGTAATGAATAACAGTGAAGCAATTGAGTTACACGTTAAACATAAATGTTTCCAGTGGTGAGGACACCAAATATGCATTCACGTGGAGACCATGTAAGACTAGTAGAGACGAAGCCATATCATCATACATATGGAATCTAAGAAGGAAAAATATAACCAAAAATAAGAATAAGGTGGAACCTGATTCTAACAAAGAAGGAAGATTGAAACATAGGATGCGATATAAATAACGATGTATACGTACGAATAGAAGTTTGATGAAGATAACGACCAAGGTTATGAAGGAGCTCTCTTATAGCTACCTGAACATTAACACTTCTATCATTGTCTTTTTTCTATATCTTTGATGCAAGAGGAACACTTGAGTCTTTCAATAATGAATCGCATTGCAGCTAAAATATCTCAAAATCAAATATAATATGCTCAACTCAACTTACAAATTAAGTAGTATCTTAGAATTATTGAAATTTGGCAAAAGAATTTGATACAAAATAATATTTCATAATTATCCATTGTTGACTATTCAATAGTATACATTACATATAGTTTATTTTTGTTTAATATATATTTACTTATCCTTTATTCCTTGTCTAATTTACATACACTATTCTTTCATACTGTCTTTCTAATCTTATTTTATGTACCAAGTAAACTTGAACCCTATTTTTCTTGCTAATGAAAGTCACTCCTTTCTATGGTACTTTGCATTCCCTAGCTCCTATAACACCCTCATATAGCTTGATCCTTATTTTCCCTATGCATTTCTCTACACATAACTAGTCTACCATATTTTTGTTAGGATTTTCATTCAAATTGTCACACACTCCTAACTCTTTTATATTGATTGCTTCTACTAGCCTCTTTCTTCTACCCATGAACTTAGGTTAAGTAACATTCTCATTCTATTCTAGCCTCGTATGCAACCCATGTTTTCCATACTTCCCTATAACATTTCTCCTCACTAATTAGATTAGGATTTTCTTCAATTAGAGAGACCAAAAACCATTTCTTGAATGTGGTTTTTCTATTTGAAAATCAAACCATCTGTCACTCAATTGAAGAGAGAGGAATATTATTAGGACTACTTTCTTATTTTATGCCTCTATTTTATTTACCAATATTGTCTCCTCACCTCTTTCTTGCATACTCTACCTATTTCCTAAAAATAACGCCTTTAGGTATTTCTTGGATACTAAAACAACTTGTGGAATTTGGTTTAATACGTCTAATTTCATTTTCTTGAAAGTCTTTAAAGCCTTTTGAAGAAATCTATTTGTGCATATCCCACAATGAGTGACATTATGAAAAAAAGTCTTATGCCTTGTCCATGCATCCACATTTAAGAAAACTAAAACTACAAGAATGTTGACTAGGCTTTAGGGATGGAATTACACAAATTAGTTACATTCTTTAAAGTTTTCAAGACTTTAGAAGCTCTATCATCATTATATTGGATATGAATTATTAAGCATCATCTATGCTACCTGGAAGATGTAACAAAATAATCCTCTTACATCTACTTTGTAAGTTGAAAATATAGAAATTCATGAGATAAGATCTATATGATCATCAATAAGCACCCCTTCAAGATTTATCCAAAAATATTAATGAAGTTGAACATGGAGAAATTGAAATGTGGAAGAACTAAAATAAAATCACAAGAAGTCAAAACTAAAGAAAATAAACAATAAAATATTTTTTGGTGGTATAATGATCATTTCACTCGAGTGCTCCTACACAAGATATACTAAGTAAGTGAAATATTCTTTGAGTTAATAAATGTAGTAATATTAAGATATTTATAGGAAAATAATCCTTTTTTTTTCTAATCCACTTTTGATCATTGTCCATGGGAGATTTCCCTATTTTGTTCTTCTATTCTTCATCAACTTCAAAATAATTCATCTCTCTAACCATTACATTATTTTGGGTCACTATTATCTTTTCCTTTAATACATTGTCATAATAAATTGGAATCCAATCTTCCTTTTCCTCCTAAAATATTCCCTCTTAATGTTTGAAATGCACATTACTCATTCCTATCCTCTTTCTCTATTCATTTCTTTCTAGCACTCTAACAAACTATGGAGCTTGATTCCTTCACTCACTTCTCCTTCTCCCTTAGAGGATTCAACATATGTTTTTTACCATCTTTATAGATGGTGTACACATTCTTACAATTATCATGAGTGACCTTATTTCCAAATTAGCATGGCCTTATAAATAACACATGACAAGATTCATAGGCATTACATGACATAAAAATTCATCTTTTATAATAGACAATTTGGAAAACTATCAAAAGCTACTCATTCACATTCATATCATGTCCCTCTTGTAACTAAGAAACTTTGTATGGACTATGGTGCTTACACATTTTCAAACTACCATTATCTACTATAACTTTACAACACCTACCTCCATCCTTGTACATTGTTTGAATGAGACTCCTGAGTCCTTCTTTAGGATGAATCTTCCTTTGTCAGCTTTGGATTCATTAACACTCTAAACTCATAATAAGAGTTTCTCCTTTTTTGATATTTTCACCTTTTAGGGGTGTAAGAAACTCCTCCTTATCCTTTTGTTCCAAGAAATTTCTCATTGCACTCTTCTTACTAACTTCTTGTATCTAAGGACATTCATAAGCACAATGACCAACTTCTTCACACTAGAAACATTTACTAGGAAATCCTCTTCTATTGCTACTGTAGAAGTTGAGAAATCCAACTTCACAGAATGCCAAGAACACCTACATGCAAATAACCTGTTGTTGAAAGGAAACCAAGAAGACAAAAAAGAAAGAGCTTGGAAATCTCAGTGGAGTGAGAGAAATTATATTCCAAGATAATGAAAAAGTATTTACAAGGTTTAACCTATAAAGGTGAAAAAAACCCTAAAGCCTAAAAAAGCTAGGTTGCACATTAATAATTAATAAAAGAATTAATTATTAATGCACCTAAGAGAAAGCTTAAGCACTAAAGAGTAATAACTTAAAAAATTAAATCAATATGATTTAATTAGTAAGCAAACTAAATATTACTCTAACACCCCCCCTTAAGTTAAGCGCAGGGGGAAGCTAACCTAGCACAACTATGAAAGCAGGAAATGGGTCCCAGCAACAAGGCCTGATCAGGTACCCAGTGGAAGGAAATCTCTGTAAACCAGAGACAAAGGAGAAAACCCAGTGGGAAAAACTCCTCTCCAAAAAGAGATAAAAAAGAAAGCAAAAGACAAAAAATGACTTCAAGAGACTCTCTCAAAGCCATAAGTACAATGCGTGCTGCCAACCCCCCCGTGAGAGACGGTTAGGGCTCCAAAGCCCCCCCAGAATGAAAGAACCCCTAGAAAAATGAATGGACCACTGTGACTCCAATACAAAGGAGTGAAAGATAGGGAACACTGAAGAGGTACCATCGAAAGATGAGGTGTCACTAGAAGGCTAAGCTAATGCTCAAAGGAGTAGACACGAGGATCCTGAAAGGGAATCCCCAATGTAGGGGTATGATAGGTGTGCTGATACTGTCAGGAGAGAGGAGATGAGTGTCCTCTATAGAATCTTCAACAACTACACCTAGTGGCTCGATCAATGGAGCTGGAGGGTTTGGCAGTGCTGAAGAATAGTCTTGCTAAAGAGAAGAAACCCCAACAAGATGAGGTGAGGCAATCATAGAAGTGGTATTAGGAACAACACAGAGGTTCAAGTGACCTAAATATCCCACATGATGCTCTCGCATAAGGGGAGAGCTATGTGCTGATAATGGAGCTGGTGGACCAAAGTGTGAGAAGGTGTAGAGATGAGTGGAATGATCAACTGTCCCTGTAGCAACAATGCCATCTGTCACACTATCTCAAATGAAGATTGAATCTGGCGTGAACTCAACTGTCTTCCCTGATCCACTATGTGTAATCTAGTAAATGGAGAGAAGGTTTGCAGATAGAGATGAAACATACAATACATCATTGAATGTGCCATCCTGAATGCGTACCAAACCTTTCCCACAGACTCTCATAACAGTGTTATTCCCCATGAGAATGTGAGGAATAGGAGAAGCCTCAATAGATGAGAAGATCTCCAGAGAAGATGCCATATGGTGAGAAGCACTAGAATCCAGTATCCAAGGGACTTGTGAAGGGGATGCAACGGAAGCCCGTAATGCATGAACCTATCCAAAATCCTATCTAGATGTTGAAGATGAGGCAGAAGACTGAAAAGTAGACCCCTGTGAGGTGGAAGAGGATGGAGAGGAAATAGCGCTCTTTCAGAAGGAGAGCTTGCAAATCTGTAATCTATTTCTCATAGCCATCAAATCTCTTCTAAAAATAGTGTGACTCATCATGAGGTCCCTTTTGACAATAGGAACAGGTAGGGCTCTTAGTCTTTTGTTTCTCCTTCTTAGAAGAAGATGGTGGGTTAGTAGAGTGTTGAGAAGAGGAATCAGATATCTGCTTTGGCTTCTACTTCTGAGAATCCTGAGGTGTCTTGGCAAGAAATGCCTATGATTGTGAACCTACAAGTGAATCCATCTGAGTGATCTTGGACTGCTCACGAGTCAACCTGTCATAGAAAGTCTCAAAAGAGGGCATAACATGTCTGGTACCCAAAGCATCCACGGTGGAGTAGAAAGTGGAAGAAAAGATCTGATACTGTCCTCGCAACTTTGAGAGTATCGGCTATATACACTCATCATCTATCTTGATTTTCCCACATCCCTGCAAAACTGTATGTAGAGATTTGAACTTCATCAAGAAGTCCTCTATAGTGGGGAAATCAGAAGGAGTCAAAGAGGTCAACTCTACATCAAGCTGAAGCTTCCAGAATTTGTTCACTGTACCAAACAAGGTTGAAAACTTTCCCCAAATAGCCCTAGGAGTGGTCAAACCTTCCAGGTAAAACAAGAGACTGTCGGAGATGTTCAATGCAATCAAACCCATGGCTTCATCCATTTTGTTTCTATGTTGAAGAATCTCAAAGGGATGCTACAGGATAGGTTGATTCTCATCCAGACATGACCATAAGCCATGTGACATGAGAAGGCTAGTCATGTGTGCTTTCTAGGTGTGATAATTATGTAGTGTTAGCTGAGCCACAGAGGTGTCCGACATTGAGAGAAGAAGAAGATGAAAGTAGAAGGGTCTTTTTTGAAGTAAATTACAGAAAGGAAATTGCACCCCCCCACAATATATAATTTTATCCCCCGTACAACAAAGAAACAATTACGAAAAGCACAAAAACAAGGAGAAAACCTAGATGTCAGATGCAGAGATGGAGGAAACAGAAGCCTCTAATTTGATGCTAAAAAAATGAACTCAAATGGTTAAATCAAAAAATCAAACTAGCACCATTGTCACCGGCTTGAAAAGACCTTTTCAGTGATATTTGATTTATGAAAAACGGACACCGTATGCCCAAGTTATGGCCAAAAAACCAACTATACCTCAAAAAGTGAACTCATTGGAAAAAACCAGTCATGCCAAAAAATTTGACGGCTGTTTGCCCATCACGGGCCTATCTTGCCCGAAAAATTTAAAAAGGGTCAGAAAAAGGTCATCGAAAAACCTTTTTTAGTGTGATGTTAGGGTGATGTCACCACTAGTCGGTGGGTGGCGTGGTGGCAGCTGGCTGGTGGCGTGGCGGCGACGGGGAGGTGTAGCGGTGGGCGATAGGTGGTAGGCGATGCGGAGGTGCTGAGGCCGGGCTACAGCGGTGCATGGTGGCGTGGGGTGGCACCGGGGTGCTAAGGCTGGGTGGCGGTAGTGCCGCATTGATGGCACCCTGTAAAACCTTAAGAAATGCATGAAAAATGAGGTTTTTAATTTTTTTTTTCTCATTTTTCGTGTAGTATATGGCCCTAATGGGCTAGAAAATTTATCCAGAAGCTTCGGAGGCCAAATAGGTCAAATTTTATATGGAAATAGGGGTTTTTGGGCCTTCTAGACTCAACCATGAGGTTGGTTTTTCCCAAAGTGCTCCAAATTTTGTTTTTCTTTTTTGCAGGCAAAAAAAAAATAAAAAATAACGTCCTGTAGAGAATACCAGAACTAAAAATTTTTGCTTCAAAACCACCAGAACAGGCAGTAGTAGGGAGGCTCTGATACCATGTAGAAGTTGAGAAATCCAAATTCATAGAATGCCAAGAACACCTACATGCAAATAAACTGTTGCTGAAAGGAAACCAAGAAGACAGAAAAGAAAGAGCTTGGAAATCTCAGCGAAGTGAGAGAAATTGTATTCCAAGATAATGAAAAAGTATTTACAAGGTTGAACCTATAAAGGTGAATAAAACCCTAAAGCCTAAAAAAGATAGGTTGCACATTAATAATTAATAAAAGAATTAATTATTAATGCACCTAAGAGAAAGCTTAAGCACTAAAGAGTAATAACTTAACGAATTAAATCAATATGATTTAATTAGTAAGCAAACTAAATATTACTCTAACAGCTACCATGTCCTCTTGTTGAACATGTCTCCACCTTTTTTGTTTTGGACAACTTCCTAGCTCCATTTTGGATTGGATTCAAGTCTTCAATATACTTTCCTATGTTGGTGCTTTCTTTTCCCTTCTCTGCTGCAAATCTTCCATGAATTTTGGAGTTGTTTATATGTATTCTCTTTAACTTTTCCTTATCCTTAAATGCACATTGATGTGCTTCTTCAATTTTATTAATTTGAAATATACCCATTTCCACCTTGGATATTGAATCATATATCATTCAAATACATGTCTACCTTTTCCTTATTAGTTTTATATATTACCAATTGAATGGTTAGCTTGTGGAATTCCTCTATATATCCTTGGACACTGATATTTTTGTATTTTATATTTATAAATTCTTGTGTAACTCCATTTAGTAATCTCAAGGAATGAATTTTTTCTTCAACCTTGCCAGCATTTGTTTCTACCTTATTATCCTAGGGTCTACATTTATTATATGTTCTCTTTGTTGATCCCTAAGTTTTTTTGTCTATTAGTGTCTTACACTTAGTCATTTTCAAGGAAATGTTGGTTGGTCATCACTGCGACTGAGTCATCTACTACATGTCGAGTTATGCCTAGACTGTTGGATATTGCAAATGCATTGGGGAAATGGTTGATACATTTAATATGTTTAATCACTATGTTAAGTGATGTTGGAGCTATTGTTGTCATTAGTGTTTTGTCACTGATGTCAACATATGTTTCTTTGAAGAGAATAGGTTGATTACTATAGTGTATAGACACTATATGGATGTTTTAGGACGTGTGAAGTCGGATGAGAGTATAGGAAGATGTTGTGATCTTATATCCAAGATCGCATCATGTAATGTTATATATTGGATGAGTTACAAATGTTTTGGTGAAGAATGGTTACTGGACTGTGACAATTGAAGTTGTCAGAGTGAGTCTCTGTATTTCTAGTATATCTTACAGAAGGTATGGATTCAGTGTATGCAAGCTTGAGGGATGACATACAAGGTACTAAAGAATGTTTATTGGTCAATGAAAGTCACATAAAGTAGGATGACGTCAGTTGTGCCATGTGATCTGGAGAAGACTCGTTTGGGAGTTGACTTCAACGATGTAGTGTGCATTTTTTTTGGTGAATGTAAATTAAGGATGTCGGTCTTGAATTATATTAATGTAATCATTGTATACTTGTTTTAGATATTGTGTGTATCTTAGCAAGGGTTTATCTAATTGTTTGTATTTTAGGAAAGCCTAATCGACCAACTAGGTCATGTAGAATGTAATAGGGTATATATGTAAGATATTTTCTTTGGAAAATATATGATGAGAATGTATGTAATGAAAAGGAGATTGTGAAAGCTGTGAGCTTGTGTTTGCTAGATGTAGAGCAGAGAATTACTTGTGTACTTCATTGGAACTAATCGAGAAAAGATAGTTGTTGTTTGACAGTTTAAAAGATTGTGTATTTCTTCATATACACTTGTGTTGTGAATAGTGAGTTCTGAAGGCAGATTTAACCTTCTTTGGGTAGTAAGCCTGGGCAGTGAGCCCACCCTTCTTTCTTTACTCCTAACAGGGTATGTCCTCTAATAAGGAATGTGTACTGTAATGTTTCAATAAGCTCCTAACAGGGCTAGATCTTCTAACAAGGATACTATACTCTCAGTACATCATTTGTGGGTGCTAATTCCCACTGGGCTTTTTACCTTTAACAGGGTTTCCCTGACACCAAAATATTGTTTTATTGTTTTGTCATTCATTATGTTCATTGGATTTGATATTACTGCTATTCAAAGTTTAAAGTTTAATATTCTGTCATACAATTGATTCACCCCCCCTCTTAGTTGTATTGTGGACTGTTATTGGACTAACAATTGGTATCAGAGCTATTGGTCCTTAGAGAGAAAGCTTAACAGCTTGAGGTGATCTTGGAGATGACGTTCTATAGGAAGGATAGTTTGAAATTTGATCCTGAAAACTTTGACAGTTGGAAGAACAAGATGAGAACTCATTTTCTATGTTTGGGCATCAACTACTAGTTGATTACAAAGAATAAGATAGATATGAAGAATGAGAATGATTTTCCATTAGCTAATAATGATGACAAGAAGGTATTATCATACAACATGGTCGCAAGGGAAACAATGATCAACGCACTCTCTAAAGGAGAATTTATTGAAGTTAAAGACTTGGATTCGAAACATCAGATTTAGAAAATATTTGAAGCACTATATGAAGGAGAAAAATATACCAAGAAAGCGAAGTTACAAAACTTGAAAACAAAAGTGGAGAAGCTAGAACTGAAGGATTATGAAAGCATTAGGGCTTATGTTCAAAGGATTATAGAGGTTATGGTTGGAATCATAAATTGTGGAGGTACTTATGATGAAGACGAAGTCATTATGAAGATCCTTAGATCATCAACACCTATTTACAAGACTAAGGCCATATCTATACAAGAAACTATACCTTTGAATTCAAACTTTATCAGAGAGATGTTGATTGCAAAGCTAACTACCTTTGAAGCTATTGAAATGGGAGATTTTGTACCTAAAGTTGAATCTGCATTCAAGGCATCTGCACACAAGAGAATAATGTCTTCTCTTCTGAGTACCAGCAGTGAGAAACTAAAAGAAGAGCTTGGTGAATATGCTGAGGAATGGGAACCATGGATTTTTTTAGTGGTGATTATTCACCAATTGGTGAATATGTCCCGATCGGTGGATCAAAATTGGAGAAAAAAATGCTCATATACTGGTTGACCGGTTCGCCCAGATTTTATAAAATGATCATATAGTGGTTAGATTGCTTGCCACTATTTTTACATAATTTTCATAACGTAGTTGGGTTCTTCTCCCATATTTCTATTTACTATTTTACTCTTATTCACCATGGATTAAATTTGGTGTATTTATCGAGGGTCAACATTCATCAATGGCCCATTGTCCGAAGTAAAATTTTTATTTGCACTAGGACCCAATTCGCCATGCATCATACATAATCATGTCCCAAATTACCGCCATATTCAACTGGTCAATTATTTTAAATTACATGGGGTTCACCAAATATTAGTTGTTATCATAAGCAACTGTCGGCCCCTTTGCCAAAATGGACGATGGAGATTATGAGGTAAAATCTGATGGCTAATATGAAAATGGTTTACTTGTAGTTGTCTATTTAAGAGATATGAGTTTCATTATTGAAACATGCCGGAGAGAAGGAGACTTCAAGAGATTTAGTTGATTTTGAGCTCACAACTGCAATCGGTATTGAACGACTACCAGTCTGTAGTATCTTATTCAAGTAAAATTTTATTGCAGCCATAATTTGTTGGAGATGTCACAGTCAAAGTTAAACAGGAAGATGACTATTGAAGGTGGAGATGTCCAAGAGAGGCCAATGAAATGTAGAAATATATCTTCATACTTTGGTGTGGGCAGACACAATAGTGTTGGTCAAAGTGTGAAAGGTACATCATCAGAGGAACCTGTACAATTTGAAGGTTCTCAACCTACACAGGAGTCTAATGAAAAAATTGGGGAGCCTAATAAATCTGGTGATGAAGTTTCTGAACCTGATATATCTGATGAAGATGACCTTGAAGAAGAATTTCAAGTAAATAACCAGTACTAGGATGAATCGATCAACTTTGGTGATGATGATGGTTCAATTAACAATAACACTAAAGGGAGAGGAAAATCAAAATAAAAAATTGATCATCAATGGGAGATGTCGAGGAGATTTAAATTTGAATGGGTGACAAACTATCCATTCATTGAAACTATGGACAATCCAATTATAGGTGAGCCACCAGTAGAATGCAGATGTGCGATTTGTAGTTGGAAGTATAAAAAGGAAAAGTGGTTGCAGCTTAAACTAGACACCATAGAGAAACATGTTGGTAAGGTGTACGAAACCTCAACTGTTGATGGAAAGGAAATAAAAGTGGTAAGATATAAAACAAAGGAGCAATGTCAACATAAAAGGAATGCTGAGGAATATTATTTGTTTCAAAAATTTAAGACGAAGCCTGGTGAAGTTCAAGGTTCTATTAATGCTATTTTTGCAAAAGCAAGTGAAGTAGAAGAACGTGGAAAAGCTGTTCAATTAGGTAATGTTTTCCATATTTTGAGCAGAGGGCATCCAATGACGGACTATCTTGAAATGAGTGGTTTGTTACAATTTCTGAAAGTTCCTAACTATCCTATCACTCATTGGTCAATAAATAGTAGATGGTTATTGGCAAGTTGTATTGCCTAGGTTGAAATAGAGGATGTACAAAGAAAAATAAAAGAGTCAACCTTTATTGCACTGTCCTTAGATGAAGTTACGACAATAGATAATACATCGTGGGTATGCATGCATGTTTATACTGTATAGAATAATGTCTGCCAACCACATCTACTAGCTGTTGCAAAATTGAGGGATAATGAGACATCGAAAACTTTATTTCAATTAGTAAAGAGCCATTTAATTGAATATGGAGGTATGCATGAATTGACAATAGCAAAGAAGTTGATATATGTTGGAGCTGATGGAGCTTCAGTAATGCAAGGTCAAATGAATGGTCTTTGCACAAAGATGTAGGCTTCTTGTTCACCATATGTTGTTGGCATTCATTGTATGGCCCACAAGATGAATCTTGCTTTTAGAGTTGTGAAGAAGTTCCCTTTAGTAAACAAGGTTGAAGATTTAGTAAGAGAATTGTACTCATATTTTTGTTGAAGTCCCAAACATTTTAGGGAATTTTAGCACTTTGCTGATGGAATTACCAATGGAAACAAGCTTCTTAAAGATGTTGATACCAGATGGATCTCTTTGGATGGACCAACGCATCAATTTTTTTTTGAATATCAATCTTTGATTGGACCGATGTACGAAAATCAGGACAATGTAGAAAATTAGAGATGTGGAGACCTGCTTTGGAGGTTAAGCAATATAGAGACACTTTTGACTTTAGCATCTCTTCTTCCCATGCTAGAAGAAATGATGTTCATTATGAAAAAATCCCAGCAAAGAGCCATGTATATTGTAGAACATGCTTACTTGTGTAAAATGTCATGCCAAGCCTTGGATAGTGACGTAGGAGCATCCTGGATGTAAGAGCAATCTTGCATCACCCCAAAAAAAGAATTTTTGTTTTTGTATTCAATAAAGGCTATCTTGTGCAAAGTTGCTATTTATGGAAACTTGCTATTTTTAGTAAGTTTTTCATTTGATCTTAGAATGTTTTGATTTCTTCCTTGGAGGTTCATTTTGGTCATATCAGCCTACCAGTAAAGTTTCATTGATAGATCAAGTCTAGCTTTGTAGATATTGAAGATTTTCGGTATTGGCAATAGGGTACAAAAATTTTGAACTCAAATTTGAAGGCTTTAGAGGACCCGGATGAGGTTGAGAATTTGGGTGACAAGCGCTTGCGCTAGTCAAGCCTATAGAGAACTTCGTGGCCTTTCTAGAATGGGGTTATAATAGTCAATTGGGTCAACTGGCGATGACTTATGGTCTTCAGAAGTTGGGTCATCTAAAATGGCGAAAAATGATTTTCCTTCAAAATTTTTTTTTGGGTTTCAAAAGTTATTTTTAGTTGACTTTGATGTAATAAATTGTAAAATAAAATAATTCTATGTTTGGTCGGCCTTGTTGGCTAAAAATTTGGAACCTTCCCAGGCATTGGAAAATTGCCTATATAAGGAAGGTTGTAGTGTTGTCTTAGGCAGTTCAGGACAGTTCTGGGTAGTAGATCTGGGTATTGATTTGAGGTTTGTCCTACAAAATATTGTAAGGGGAATGCCCATGTGGCTTTGCATATTGTAATTTTGAAAATTTTTAATTCCACATTTGTGGAGATAATAAGAAGCCCATTTGTTATTCTTGCAAATTGTTGTTGTTTCTCTATTTCTGTTATGTGTTCATGGTATTAAGGGGAGCACCCTTCATCAAGTGGTATCAGAGCAGGAGTTCTTGAGTGTTTGAGGCAGTTTGCACTAGGACTGTGGGTTAGGGTTTCTATGTAAATAGATCACTGACTGTGAGATAGTTTGCACTAGGACCGTGGTTAGGGTTTCAACATGCATTGTGAAAATGCCTCCACAAAGGGAATGTGTTAGAAGAGCTGGTGTTGTAACACCTGAGGTTAGAGCGCTCCAAAGACAAGTGTGAGCATTACAAGAAGAGATTCGTAGAGGAATGAATCTTAATGTCAGAGATGAAAGTGAGGATGAAGCCGAAGAAGAAGATCAAGAAGGAGAAGTTGAAGTTGTGAACTAGGAGAAAGAAAGACTTTCTCGGGCCATTTCTAAGATCGGGAAAAGACCTAAGATTGAGGTTCCTACATTTTTTAGAAATCTTAACCAAGAATAATTGATCGATTGGATCAATGAATGTGAAGAATATTTTGAGTATGAAGATATTGAGGATCCTGATAGGGTCAAATTCGCAAAGGCCAGACTGAAAGCTCATGCGAAGATCTGGTGGCAAGAGATTCAATTGGAGTGAAATAGAAGAGGGAAATATAAAATCACAAGATGGGATCAAATGGTGGATAAATTGAATTGGTAGTTCATTCTTGTTGATTATGAGCTTGACCTACTGAGGAAAATGCAAAGTTTGAAGCAAGCAGGAAGATCTGTTCAGGAGTATACAGAGGAGTTCTATCGAATCCTCATCAAAATAGGCCATGTAGAAGTTGATAAGGAGAAAGTTTCTTGTTACCTTAATGGGTTGAGGCCAAGCATTCAGGAGGAGCTGAATCTAGTTTGAATGAAGAGTATTGAAGAGGCATACCAGTTTTCCCTAAAAGTAGAGGAAAAGATGAACAAGAAGTTTGAGAGCAGACAAAGCAGAAGAGGTCATGATGGAAGATTTGGTGGATGGTCATATGGAGATCGAAATGAAGATTTGAAAAAGTAGGATGAGGTAAGGAATAGTTAGAATTAGAGAGGAGATAATTTCAATCATTTCCATGATTAGAATAATAGAGATGAGAGAGGAAGAGGAAGAGGACAAGGATCTGGAAGAGGAGGCTTTCGTGGAACATGTTTTCACTATGGAGAAGAAGGTCATAGGGCATTTGAATGTCCTAAACTCCAAGGAAGGATAGAAAGGAGAAATGAAGGCCAAGCCAGAGTTACACATGTAGATGAAGATGCCAGATTATCACATTCTAAAGATGCTGAAAGAGGAGAAATGCTGATTAACAGAAGAGTCCTGCTGAGTGGTGAGAATGAACCTGAGCAAAGGAGGAGCCTGTTTTGCACTAGATGCAAGTGTGAGGGTAAGTGTTGTGATGTGATTATTGATAGTGGTAGTACTAATAATTTGGTGTCAGAAGAGATGGTGACAAAGTTGAAGCTCAAGAGGCAGAAACATCCACATCCATATTGGGTTGCCTAGGTGCAGGATGACCACAAGGTCATGGTTAGTGAACAGTGCCTAATAAAGTTCAAGATTGGCAGGTACCAAGATGAGGTACTATGTGATATCATATCTATGAATGCATGTCATATGTTGTTGGGTAGACCTTGGCAGTTTGACAGATATGTTTTACATGATGGTCGTGCGAATACCTATTCCCTAACAAAGGATGGAGTGTGACATAAGCTAAAACCATTGAAGGAAACAGAAGAAAAGGTATGTGGTAATGCAAGAATAACTTTTGTTGATAGAGGAAATTTCTCAGATGGTATGTAGCATGAACATATGTGTTTTACCTTAATTCCAAAGGCTGTGAAAGGGGAAGTAGAAGATAAACCTGTAGAAGTTGCAAAATTATTGAATGAGTTTCAGGATATTGTATCCGATAATGTGCTTGATGGATTACTATCAGTAAGAAAGATCAGTCATCAAATGGACTTGATTCCAAGAACCAGTTTGCAAAATAAGGTAGCACACATAATGACACTAACAGAAAGTGAAGAGTTGAAGATAGATTTGAAGTTTAGTTCATCACATCATCCACAAATTGTATATGGAAGTAGTCCTAGAAATGCATATGAGTTGAGAAGGATAGATAAAGGAGACATAAGTAGTGTTGAAGTTGAAGATTTTGTAGAACACTTGAAGAACATCCATGAGGAGGTGAGGAAGCATATTACCAAGATGAATGTGCAGTATAAGGCTAAGGTAGATGAGAAAAGGAGACATAAGGAATTTTAGGTTGGCGATGAAGTCATGGTTCATTTGTGGAAGGAGTGATTTCTGGTTGGTACATATAACAAGTTGAAAATGAAGAAGTTTGGGCCATGTAAGATACTGAAGAAGCATGATTCAGGAAATGCATGCGAGGTAGAATTTCCTACTGAGATGAATATTTCACCAGTATTTAATGTTTCAGATCTGATAGAGTATCATGAAGGAGGTATTGAAGATGAGGTTACAATAGCACAGTGGAGTATTTCAGCAACCGGTTTAGATATCAAGGAGATTGAAGACATGCTGGATAGTCATGTTGGTAGAAGCACAAGGAACAAGACATATGAAGAGTATTTGGTCAAATGGAAAGGATGACCTATTGAAGATTCATCATGGCTAACAAAGGAGGAGGTTAACTATCTTGGTTTTTCTCTACACACCTGAGTCGTGATAGGGTCACTTCTCAAATTACCCCAGGTGTCTAATGCAAGAGCATCCTAGGTGTAAGAGCAATCTTGCATCACCCAAAAAAAAATATTTCTATTTTTGTATTCAATAAGGGCTGTCTTGTGCAGAGCTGCTATTTATGGAAACTTTTTATTTTAAGTAAGTTGGTCATCTGATCTTGGAATGTTCTGATTTCTTCCCTAGAGGCTCATTTTGGTCATATCAGCTTGCCAGTAAAGTTTCATTGATAGATCAAGTCTAGCTTTGTAGATATTGAAGATTTTTGGTATTCGCAACAGGGTACAAAACCTTTGAACTCAATTTTGAAAGCTTTAGAGGCCCTGGATGAGGTCAAGAATTTGGGTGACAAGTGCTTGCATTAGTCAAGCCTATAGAGTGCTTCATGGCCTTTCTGGAATGGGGTTATAGTAGTCAATTGGGTCAACTGGTGATGACTTCTGGTCTTCGGAAGCTGGGTCACCTAAAATGGTGGAAAATGATTTTCCTTCAAAATTTTTGTTTGGGTTTCAAAATTTATTTTGAGCTGACTTTGATGTAATAAATTGTAAAATAAAATAATTCTAAGTTTGGTCGGCCTTGTTGGCTAAATCTTTGGAACCTTCCCAGGTGGTGGAAAATTGCCTATATAAGGAAGGCTATAGTGTTGTCTTAGGTAGTTCGGGACAGTTCTAGGTAGTAGATCTGGGTATTGATTTGAGGCTTGTCCTACAAAATATTGTAAGGGGAATGCCCATGTGGCTTTGCATATTGTAATTTTGAAAATTTGTAATTCCACATTTGTGGAGATAATAAGAAGCCCATTTGCTGTTCTTGCAAATTGTTGTTGTTTCTTTGTTTCTATTATGTGTTTGTGGTATTAAGGGGAGAACCCTTCAATAGATAGTCTCTATCAAAATGACATAAATTTATTTGATGAAAGATTTAATCACTGGCGAAAAATAGCAAATTTGGACAATTCTGATAATTATTTAAAGATTATTGAAAATGGGGATTTATGTGTTTGTGTAAGGGGATTTCATATACCAATGTACAACAGTGCCCCAAAAAAGTGAGCTACAAGAGTTACAAGGGAAGACTTTACCAAGATTGTCGAGTCTATAGAAGGTAATGCAAGGGACATAGCCTATAAAGTTTACTCTGAAATAAGATCCCGATTCCCAAATGAAAAATTGCTTGAGGCCATGGCAATTGTGTTTCCTCAATATTGGACCTTAAAATCTAAGGAAGATTATCGTAATAGGCTGATGACTTTGATAAAGAAATTTTGCAAATCTATAGAATTTAATGGAGTGACTATCAATGGAATTTTAGATGAGGGTCTTCTTAGACAACAATGAGGCACTTTTGCAAAGACTATGAAGCATCAATATCAATTAATGCATAACCCACATGAAGAGGGCTCGGCAACAAGGCTTTGGACATAACTAAAACAAAGCAAAATGTTGCGTGAAGAAATTTTAGAGTTCTTCAAGCTTGCTGATCTATGTCAGACCATGATATTGGGTTTAGTGGAGGATGAGAGAGTTTTCAGTGCTTTGGGCTTCCTAAAATCAAAGCTATGAAACAAACTAGACAAGAATTTGGAAACATGCTTGAGGGTCTACACATCTAGGTATGATGTCAATACTTTTCCTTATCAAAAAGTAATGGAAATCTGGAAGAAAAGATGCAAAAGAAGAGGATTGGGAAACACCATTAACCAATCTTCAACAGTGACTCCCAGTGGGACAAGTACAAGTGGCGATGGGAGTCATAGAAGTGGAGGTCAGACTCAGAGTGAAGAAGACACAAATGAAAATGAAGAGAACAACGAAGAAACTGGAATACCAAAATTGGATGATGATGATGATGCAGAGATGAATTGGCAAATTTAGGAAATTTCTTCTAAATTAGCAATAGCAATCAATAGGTATTTTTTGAACTTATTAACTACTATATCCTATCATTCAATGTTCATTTTAGAAAAGCAAGAATGTATTATTACTGTAGAGTGTAGTTTGTAACTTTGTATGGTATCATCAATGATCATTCATATTTGAATTTGAAATTCCTGAATGAAATTTTGTATTCCAATAGCATATAACAGATTAAATCAACTAAGAATAACTAAATAAAATAGAGTAATGCAACATACATTGAATTGGAAAATATGAAAATTAGATAGAGCACAATTTGTTTTGTATTCATTTGTAATATATTGCAATTTATAGTAGTTTAATTTGTTTTGTATTCATTTGCAATATATTACAATTTACAATATTTCAAAATTCAGAGCAATCTTTCTAGGCCAGTCCAAACATCCTCTGATGGTAGAACAATTTGGTTCATAGTATAGTCACACTCCTGCAACTTCGTTAGCAATTTATATTTGGAAGTGTGACTTGACAACACTTGCTTTTAAAACTCCATTCAAAGTTCTCACTAGTTTGATGAAATCCATGAATGTATCAGGAGATATGTCTGTAGTAAGAAAGCGTAAATTAGTATTTATTTTGTCATGCAACCGTATTTTGTAATTTTCTCTTCCAATGAAGTTATTTGTGTCAAATCCCTTAGGAAAACCAAGACTTTCTATATTTTCTTTCATTTGTTCCATCTTTGTGATCTTCTTCTGAGCTTTGTCATCCAATCCCTGTGCTTCCTGTAGCTTCTCACATTTTCAAATGATACTTGATAACTTTACTGAGGCATCAAGGCGGTTGCTAATTCCCTTGTTTGATAGATAACTATCACTCTTACTGTAGAGTTGTTGCATAATATCTTTTGCTTTCTTTTCTTTCTTAACAACATCCATGTTCTATTCAATGTTCTTATGGAGCTTCAAATAACATACTCTCATACTTTGAAGCAATTCAAACCACTCATACAAGCTATTACATATCACTAATATTTGGCCCCAAATGTGTTCTTTTGCAATCTTCACTAAATTATTATTAGTATTTGTTAAAGTTTGAATTGTATTATTGGCCTTCTTTAGTTCTTCTACCATTTCTTCACAATTATTTTTCTCTTTCACTACTTTGTATTCCCAATGATTGGCTTTATCTACTTGAGAGTCCAATTGCTTTTGCAATTCCTTGTTGGAGGCAGCATTACTCTCCATGGTTTTAAATAACTTTTCTGAATTGACTCTTTCTTCCTCTAGCTTTTTACTAATTTCTTCCAATTTTCCCCTCAGTTCCTTCAGCTCTGCCTGCTCCTGTTCCTTCACTACTACCTCCGCATGTTCTTGCTTTGTATCTGCTGATGTAGAGGTCAATTTTTTAATCTTTTTCTGTAATTCTTTCAAACTATTCTCTGAAGCTTTCCTCTTTGTTTTTTCATTGCCAATGTCTGCCTGTAACTTTTCTATATTTTTCTCGAGCTTGCTTCTCTCTCTTCTCAGCTTTAGCAGTGCACTATAGACCACTTGGTTTGTAGACTTTGACACATTGATTTTGTCCACACTTTTAACTTTGGAAAAATCCATTTGGAGAGTGGTAACTTGAAATTCGGACGGATCTATTTGACTCTCTGGTGGGTTTCCATCTTTATTTGGTGGAATAACAACCATGAACTCCATCATGTCTCTTTTTGGGTCATATGTTGGTAAAAACCTATTGGATGTAGGTTGTTCCTATACAGCTGCATTAAGGGCACCAGTCTGCATGGTCTTCTGTATTTCCTTACTCTTGGTTCTTATTTTTGCAAATTTATTATAGAAATCATTGAAATAATAATCTGGCGTTGCAGAAGGATTTGAATGTTTGAAAAGTGAACCAGAGGTAGAGCTTGCAATGCCTGTTGATCTAACTAATGCTCTTTGAGGATTTAAACTTCTAGAGGGTTTTGCTGAACCTGAAATTGCAAACAATTGTTTATGACTGTATGACATTGTTGTTAGTGTTCTTCTGGAAGGGGAAATCTTTTTCTTCTTGACACTATCTTCTACTATGGGATTCTGTGTAGATTCTACTGGCCTCTTTAGAGAGGGAACTTGTTGTATAAGTTTCCTAGTCCCACTAGCACCAGTGCCACTACCAGACCTAGTAGCAGTACTAGTAGATTCAAACCCAAGGCCTGCACCATGATCATAAGCAATTTTTTCTATCTAAATTATGTTCCAGACACCTTCTCTTGTGGGACCCAAACCACCACCTTTATAACCCATTTTTTCCACAATGTCTGCCCATTTGCTATATACTTTTTTCCGGTCCTAGTTGGTTCCACTCTGGCCTGGAGTAAATGCACTTGGTGGATTATCATCCTCAGTGTCTTGATTATCACCCTCACTGTCATATGCCATGTTAGGATGCTCCAAATTCCACAATTTGCTAAACTCTATATCCTTGTCTATTTCATCCAGATCTTCACTGGTCTTTGGTTCACCAAGATCCTTTCTCATACTCCAAAAATCATCCAATTTCATTCTAGTCCATTTTCTATCCTTACAAGCTTCTACTATTCTCTTTGGTATTTTTATGTTTGATGGATTAGTAGCTTTTTTGTAGAAATTGTAGGACATCCTAGGCTGTACAATGCCCTAGTTTATTGTTGTCATAATTTGTGATGACAACTGTTGAACTAAAATTTTTTCCTCGGTGGAAAGTTTCTCCATCTCTTTTGTAACGTCATCCTAGCTATCCTTGTTTTTCAACCTCTCTAGCAATGGTTTACTTTCATGTTGAAATAAGTTTGCAGAGTTCTTATTAGCAATAAGCATTGTTTGAATGGCGTTGAGTGGATCATACTTCTAGTACCACTCTAAATCAAAGTGAAAAATATCTAAATTTTTTTTTGTCACTTTGAATGCCTTTCTCTCAAATGTTAACCCTCTAATTGAGAAAGGTAAGGAATGTAATATGCTCTTCTTCGATTGGCCAATGAAGAGTCTATCTGCGCTCTCTAGTTGTACAACATATTCTACTACAAACACCCTGTCTGTCACATGCATTGGAAGTTTGTCAGGTTGCAGTTCTGATTTGTAAAACCTTAGCACAGTGTAATCTTCCATTAAGTACCAGTTAGCTAATTGAATTTTTCTTTCAATTTGGATGCAATCCCTAGATGAAGTAGACAATCTGGGCATTGGAGTGCTTGTTATTTTTTTGTACAATGGTGCCAAAAAGAAGTCTACAAAATTACTATAATTCCTTTTGTTATCATACATTCTTATTTGATGTGTCTAGTTATATATTGGAGTACCTTTCCCCCTGTGAATTTCAAGCTTGTTGCCATTGCTCATTAATATTTCTGCATGCTTGGCTAGCAGGAGATAGCACAAGTAGGTTGTGAACTTAAATGTCTTAGAATTGCCTCTTTTAATCAATGCTAATTGTTCTTGCATCGATTAAACCACGTGTCCAACAAAATTATATCTTATTGGTTCATTGACACAATGGATATCCCAAATGAATTGAAGAATGCTGGCACTCACTTCCCTATTATTTTCCAGTCCCAAGAAAAATGCTAGTGAGGATATAGAATCTTGAACCCATGGCACAAAATTGTTAAAATCATAAGGAGGCTTATGGTTCTCACCCAATGAAGCCTTTGCCTCTGGAACTATTGGACCCCTTATAAATGAATCTTTTGCATTTGGAGAGATTGCCTCATATTGCTCTGCCAGTTTTCCTAGGTTAATATAGACATTACAGTTTTGTTGGTCAAACCCTAGGTCTAGCAAACTATGAAATTCTTCCTGGGTTATTGATAAAATTTCTTCCTAATTTTTTTTATTCACAATTGTTGTTCTTTCTTCATCATAATTTTCTGCACAAATGAAGACAATTTCTGGGCAAGGGAAAACTTTGGGTAACAACATGTGACCCAAACTAACATCCCACGAAGAAACTTTATTTGTTTCTGCACCTACCACTGGGTTAAATTTTATAAAATCACACCTCTTTGGCAGAGTTGCCTTACTGTACAATGAATGTTTAATTGCTATAACTCTCTTTTCACCATCGATAATAGGATCATAAACATCATGATACTCATTAGTGAAACCAAGGATTTCTACTAGTTTTCTATAGTTTATTAAAGGTTTCCCATCTGCTTGAGTTTTCCTTTCCCCATTGTTCTTCAGAAGAATGAAAAAACATAGATTCATAGATATTTACTAACAAAATCATAGATAATAACTAACTATTTAATAAAACCCCAATTAAAGAAAACCCCAATTGTACATGCAAGAATTAAAATTTCAAAATCAGGTTAAACTTACCAGAAATTAAACTTTGAAATCAAGGTAGATATAAGTTAGAATAGCTAAGGCTCTCACAAATTACAGTCTTGAAATCTTTGGTGACGGTTCAACAGTTCTTTTTAGCTTTGCTACTACAAGTCGATAGGTTTTTAAAAGAAAAGGTTAAAAACCTTTCGTTAAATGTAATGGTATGTAATCTTTCTAAAAAATGTGTAAGTTGTAACGTAATCTTTCTAAAACATTATACTACATGTAACGTAATCTTTCTAAAACATACTATGTGTAAAAGTTAATCTTTTTGATGAATTACACATCAACGACATACTATGTGTCACGTTTCCAGAGTGAGTTTTCAGAAAAGCTTTTTGAAACCCATAGTTCTTCCGAAATACAACTTCAACCGTTCATCTCTCGTAATCTAACGATTGTAACAATTTTAAAATATTAACAATTTAACACACACTAATGAATATTAATTATTAACTATATTCACTTAGAATAGCTTATCCATGAAATTTGAACTAGAAATGATAAAGTTTTGAAACATTTAATTATTGCATGAAACAAAAGTGCAACACAAATTTTATATATTATATAAGGCAAAATTTCATTACAATTCAAATATGCCCATAGACCATATATATTAACAATTCTTATAATCAAAACAAAAAAGAAAAGCAGTAGCACTTTGAAATTCTTAAAATATTTTCATATTATATTTTTTAACATATGTGATTACAATTTATATCATTTCAAAAACCCTAGTAAGCTACTACCACCATAGGGAGACATAGTAGAAGGACTAGAGTGTAGAGACTACGTAGAATCATGAACTATCTAGCTAAGGCTCCCTTCCTTCAGACTTCTGTGTGGAAGTCTTCAGAGAGGATAATGTCAACAAATTCTTCTAGCCACATATAGTCCCCAGGTTCATCTAGTAGGTTCCACTTCCAGAGGAAATCCCTCCCAATCTTTTCCCACTTTTGATGATGCATGAGCTGCTCAGCATCAAGGTTTAGTAGGAATGGTTTCCTGAGAACAACTAGTCCTGGTTCTAGAATCTTAGGCAAATCATTTGCCCAAAGAATTCTAACCCCAATTTCTAAAAATACGACAACATGCACATCATCGTCAAGGTATTATTCTTTGAAAACTTTCCTCAAAAGCATGATCATATCCACGTTTTCCCCCCAGGTCCAACAGAGAAGCCAAGAACCGAGATGAAATGTCAGTGGTAACTCTATACCAATTTTCACTCTCCAAAAATTCACGACCAAGCACCATCCTTATAGCTTCCTTGGTGAAGGCTCCCAACTCCGTAGCAACAAATGCCAGGATTGGGTCTGTGACCAGGCCTAGAAAGGCCTTCTAGTCCTCCAAGACAGTGCATCTCAAATGAATTGGAGTGTCCATTTGCATGACGCAAACCATTCTCACAAATATGCTTTCACAGAGAACCTAGCAGTAGCACTCGCAGACTATTCTCACAAATATGCTTTCACAATCGTAAATTAACGAGCATAGATCGATCTGTTTATAAGTCCTGATTGAAAATCATTCCCCTAAAGATTGAATTAAATCGTAAGATGAATGGTAACTGTCCAAAAATCACTAGATCTTTCATATTTAATGCAACACTGAGTGGAATTGGAAACAACACTTATGATAAGACATTTTCTATCTTGGGAATAACAAAGGCCGAAAGGATCGCACCACGCAGGTGGACATCACAATTCTTTATTTTTTAAAAATGTTAAAACTTGTGCCCACTCCGCAGAAACAATAAGCAAAGTATGTTAGCTGCGAAATGGCGGTAGGAAATGAAGCTTTACCATTGATTTAAGATCATTGAATGGTCAGAAATCAATGTCCTTATATGATATGATGTTTTCATTCAAGCTTTAACTTTAAGGCATTAATCTATCAAGGTATATGATGTCACTGTCACACATATCTATCAGTGAAATTGAAAGGCGCCATCAAAGAAACCATTAATTTAAAATGCACATTACTTTAATTGATGTCATGACTCATCTACTCATTGTCCATTAATTAATATTTCTATCTAATATTACCAAATTTTCCAAAAGAATTCTAATATTTCTATCTAATATTATAGTTTCACACATACGTTCGATTATAGCATATCAACAACCAAAGTCAAATTTTGAGCCTTTTGTTGGTTTTAATAATATTTACTGAAAAGTCTTGGTGGAATCATGACACGTGGTATGACATGTATTGTTGGTCTTCATAATATATAGGGAAAACTCTTAGTGGAATCATGACACGTGGTATGACACGTCGTGTTATCCACGTGTCATGATTCCACCAAGATTTTTCCATATATATTATGAAGACCAACAATAGGCCCGAAATTTGACTTTGGCCATTGATATGTTGTAATTGAACTGACGTGTGTCGTGTGAGTTTGTGATGTCATAGTGATGGGAGTGGGACCCGATGCAACTTCAACATCAAATCACAACCATTGGATTAATAGAAATGAATGGTGGAAGGTGCATTTCAGAGGGAATGTGGTGCAATAACTCCTTTAGTGAAAACTCTCTCCGGAATCATCACACGTCATTCTTCAAATTTCCAATTATTTAATCGCCATACCAACTATAAATTTTTGAAAACCATTCACCATGACAAATAAATTAATTCAAATATTTGGAAAATAGTTTTGCCATATTATTAAAAAATGGTATCCGTTATTAAAATATTTGCCAACCAATATCCATATTTTGAAACATAATTCACCATCAATATTAATAATTTTATAAAAAAAAATTATAGTCACCATTTTTTTATAAAAATTGTACACACTATTAAAAAATTCACCACTAGATATCCATATTTTGACACATAATTCACCATCACTATTAAAAATTTCCCCCCCAAAACACATGTGATTCGCCAAAATTTTATACTTTTCGGGAGGGGGGGGTTCCTTAAAGTTATCCTTGTCTCTTTCATCATGTTTCTTCTAGACTTAGAGGTAGGAGCTTTCCTTTTGTGTGGAATAAGAGTATCAACTAATTATTTTAGTGCATCAGAAACATAACTAGTATTTGCAGGAATAGTGACTTCAACACCATTGAAAGGGAACTTTATGCAATTGTGATAAGTGGATGGGACAACTTGCATTTTGTGGATCCATGGCTATCCTAGAAGAATTTTTTATGTGAGTGGGAGATCCAGTACTTGGTATATGACCTCTCTTTTAATAGGTCCCACTTTGATAGGAAGACATAGGAGGCCTTTGGAAGATCTCTCTTGTTCATCATAGGCTTTTATCATTATCTTCATATTTGGATCAATGGAAGACTTTGAAAATACCAATTTTTCTATTAATTTGTAAGTATAGATGTTCAACCCCGTGCCTCCATCTATCAAAAATAATTTGACCTAACATTTGTGGATCATAACTTCAATATGTAGAGGTAGATTATGTCAGTGACTCAAAGAATTATCATCTTCTTTAAAAAATGACAGGTACTGGGGTGAGGTAAAATGACCCACCATGGATTGAAATTGATCTAAGTCAAAGTCCTTAGGGATATTGGTAGTTGAAAAGGATTTCTCTATGAGCTAGAGAGATTTTGATAAATTCCAAAATTGATATCTGAGCATTCATCTTCTATAGTTTCTTGATAATTTTGTAGCCAGTAGCATGTGATGAAACTAACTGTTTGGAATTCGATGACTTAGACATGGTTGGAGTTGGTTGTTTGTTTAATGTGGAGGGTTTTGACAATGCTGGTTGATTTATAGGGTTGGAAGTTCCTGCTCCACCTAGGGTGACTTTAGCTTGTAATCAGGTCACAACATTAGTGGCTCTAGACTCTCTTTCTCCTTTCTTGATGATAACAACATTGTAATGTTTAGAAGGGACTACCTCAAGCATATGAATTCCATTTTCATCACTAGTTCCATATGTGTGATTAATTTGGGTACCTTCCTTTGGTTTGGAACTCTCCCCTTTTTCATACTTGGGTAAGTGGTCTTTAAATGCCTCGTGATTAGTATTTGTGGTGTGATTGTCAACCATAATTACCTCATTGTCAATGAGATCTTGGATCTCATGCTTGAGTTGCATGTAATTTAGTCTTATGTCCCTTGTTTCTATGAAATTTACAGTAATCATTATCATTCCACCATTTTGGTTTTACTTCAGGTTTATATGGTTTGGAATTATATGGCAATGTGATCAGCTAATTTTCTAGAAGAGTCTTGAGCAATGATTCATATGACTCACCTAGAGGAGTGAAGTTACGCTTACATTTAACCTAGGGTTTATTTTTTAGAATATTACTTGTTATGTTAAAGACTAGTAGTTTTGATTGGGGAACAAAATGGTCAACCGCCCCATCATTTACCACATTTTTATTCTTGTTCCAATACTTGTTCTTGTCTTTAGAACTAGAATTATATTTTCTTTTTTTATAAATGGTGACTTCACCCTTTCTAACAAGAACATCTTCTATTTTTATTGTATTCTTCACTAATCTATTAAAGGTATTTGGGTCTTGCAATTGGATGAGAAAGCTCAACTCAAGGATTAATGCACTAGTGAATATATCCGTCTCCTCAGATTTAGGTATGAGGCATGGATATCGAGAATTTTTTTTCCTCAATCAATAGAGAAATATCAGAAAAGGATCTCCCACTTGTTTCCTAGTATTACAAAAATAGGTCATTTTCATTGGATGCTAGATGTTGTAAGAATACTATTGCAAAAACTGCTCAATTAGCTCATCAAAAGTTTTGATTCTAGTGGGTAACTTTGAAAACCACTCGATAGCCTGACTACCTAAACTCTGGGGAAAGAGATGCATGAGATATGTTTTTTCATGCACAAAATAAATACACAAGGCACAAAATTCCCAAACATGATCTTGTGGATCAGAATTTCCAAGGTACTTGTCAAATTTTAGGATCTCAACTCCACGCGGGAATGGAGGAAGTCCTTATCAAAAGAAAATGAAAAAATGGAGTCTATGGAATATTTTGTGGTTAGATTCTCTCATTTCTTCTTCACTTCTTAAAAATCTATGAGTAAGGTTTGTAATTTCTTGGTTACCAGGGTGAAAGTGGTTTCTTCCTCTTTAGAAATGATGTCTTCAGCTAGGTATCAAGGAGGAAGTTGTGCTCCTTATTTCTCTAATTCAAGAAAGTATTTCTCTTTCTCCTTAGCCATGATGGTTTTCATCATTTTAAGAAAGTCTTTGTCACCTTTACATCTAGTGATACTAACCTCATTGGGTTCATATTCACTTGAGGAATCCTCACTGTTTATAGCAAGAGCACTGCCACTACGATGTGTGTCTAAAATTCTTGTGCCCTTTTCCTTTTCTAGATATGTTTGGGTTGGAGGATTTGTCTTGGTGATGGGTTGATCTCTTGGAAGTTTCTGGTTGTTCTAAAAAAAGAGGATTTTCTTCAAAAGTGAGGGTTCTCTCTCTTCTCCTAGAAATTATGATGCAGGAGCATCCTAGGACTCTTGGCAATCCTATATCAACCAAAAATATGTTTGTCTTTGAAGGTAGATTGTTAATTTTGATCTGGCTTGGTGGAATACTTGCTTGATTTGGGAGATTGGTTGCTTAGTTTTAGTGTTTACCAGAGTGCTCAATCTCTGATGAATGCTTGGTAACTCAAGGTGTCAATTCACTAGTGCTCAGTGATAACAGCGTTGCTCGGTCATGCTTGGCATGGTTAGTCAACTGGTGCTTGATTATTTCCTCTATTGCTCAGTGTTCTTGCTTACCGACTGGATTGTTTTGTTGGATCAGCTTGGCCGACTAGTTCCATTGATTTGGGTCATTCTCCTCAAGTTATGGGTTGACCATTGGACATGTGGGGACCTAGATCTGGCGTGTTGCATTCTTCTATGCAGATCTGATGACCATTGGGGCCATCTTTGAGAGTTTATTTATTTTGTAAGGCTATGTGTGAGCCAATTGATGTTTTAGCATTTAATATTTGTTTGTGAGGGTTTATTGTTTCATCAACCAACTTGTGGCTGGGAATCAGTATTTATAGGATGCTTGGGTAGTTATTTAGGGGAATCATATAGTGGGAGGAAGGTTAGTAGCTTGTGAGCTTAGGAGCAGGAAGATTGCTTGGAAGTTTGAGTACAAGTTTAGATCTTTCCTGGGTGCTTACTAGTGTGCTGTGTGTTGCAAACCTAGGCTAGCTGAATGCTAATGTTGTGGAAAAGATTTGGATCCTATGAGATCTTGTAGATTGTTATTTTCTTTATGTTTGGTTGTAACCGGGAAGGCCTTACAGCCCAACACATTTCATGTAATCGGTGATTTGATGAATAAAGACTTTAGTTTCATTTCAGATCTATTGTTGTTGTTGTGTATTTCTGCTACATATTGGTTTAGCGGTAAGGTCAGTCAGTGCTTCATTGGATCCACCAGGCTTGATGTCATTAGGTGGTATCAAGGCGAGGTTAGTTCCTATTTGAGTGAAGTTTATTCCTATTGGATCCACTTGGATCTTGTGTGTTTGTGTCTAGATCTTGATTTGAAGATGCCTCAGAGGAGAAATTGTGAGATCTTAGAGGAAGAAGAAACTACTTGAGAATTCAGTCTTGATGATTTTAGGGCTTTGCATAAACAAGTGCAAGACCTACAAGAGGAATTGAGAAAGAAGAAGCCTACTTTGAAAGAGGATAGTGATGATGAATCTGAGGAAGATCATTTTAAAGAAGTTGTAGAAGAAGCTAGAGATTCTGAGGAGAATCAAATTTTGAAAGCTATGTATAAGATTGGGAAGAGACCTAAGATTGAAGTTTCTGCATTTTTTGGAAGCCTTAGGCTAGAAGAGTTGATTCATTGGATCAATGAGACTGATGAGTACTTTGAGCATGAAGAAATATAAGATCTTGATAGGGTTAGATTTGCAAAGACTAAGTTTAAGGGTCATGCAAATATCTGGTGGAGAGAAGTTCAATTGGAAAGAGGTAGAAGAGGAAAAGAAAAGATCACTAAGTGGAACCGAATGGTTGACAAGTTGAAGAAGCAATTCATTTCGATGGATTATGAATTAGACATGTTTCAGAAGATCCAAGCTTTGAATCAGACTAAAAAATCGATGTAGGAATATACCAAAGAGTTTTATAGAATCCTGATTAGGACTGGTAATTCTGAAGCTGATAAAGAGAAGATTGCTAGGTATGTCTATCGTTTGAGACCTAGTATTCAAGAAGAGTTACTTACTGTGTGGATGAAAATAATTGGTGATGCTTATTAGATGGCATTTAAGATTGAGGAGAAGCTAAATAAGAAGTTTGAAGTGAAGACTACTTGGGATGAAGGACAAGAAGAGATTTGGGTGAAGAACATATTTGGCATACCTGTTCTGATTCCCTTGAGGCATCCTAATTTCCTTGTGAGAAAATCTTTCTTACTTGGGGTGTCTGATGCAGGAGCATCCTAGGACTCTTGGAAATCTTGTATCAGCCAAAAATATGTTTGTCTTTGGAGGTAGATTGTTAGTTTTGATCTGGTTTGATGGAATACTTGCTCGGTTTGGGAGACTAGTTGCTCAATTTCAGTGTTTACTAGAGTGCTCAGTCTCTAAAGAACACTTGGTAACTGAAGGCATCAGTTCACTAGCACTTGGTGATAATAGCTTTGCTCGGTCATGCTTGGCGTGGTTGGTGGACTGGTGCTTAGTTATTTCCTCTGTTGCTTGGTGTTCTTGCTTACCGACTAGATTATTTTGTTGGATCAGCTTGGCTGGCTGGTTCCATTGATTTGGGTCACGCTCCTCAAGTTATGGGTTGACCATTGGATGTGTGGGGACCTAGATCTGGCATTTTGCATTCTTCTATGTGGATCTGATGACCGTTGGGGCCATCTTTGAGAGTTTATTTATTTTGTAAGGCTATGTGTGAGCCGATTGATGTTTTATCATTTAATATTTGTTTGTGAGGGTTTATTGTTTCATCAATCGACTTGTGGCTGGGAATCAATATTTATAAGATGCTTGGGTAGTTTTTTAGGGGAATCAGATAGTGGGAGGAAGGTTAGTAGCTTGTGAGCTTAGGAGTAGGAAGATTGCTTGGAAGTTTGAGTACAAGTTTAGATCTTTCTTGGGTGCCTACCAGTGTGCTGTGTATTGTAGACCTAGGCTAGCTAAATGCTGATGTTGTGGAAAAGATTTGGATCCTATGAGATCTTGTAGACTATTATTTACTTTGTATCTAGCCGTAATCGGAAAGGCCTTACAAACCAACACATTGCATGTAATCGGTGATTTGATGAATAAAGACTTTAGTTTCATTTCAGATCTGTTGTTGTTGTTGTGTATTTCTACTACATATTAGTTTGGCTACAAGGTCAGTCAGTCCTTCATTGGATCCACCAGCCTTGACTGCATCAAATTATCTGAGAGAGCTTCTAGTATGTATAGGCATAACTCAGCTAGTCATCAAATAGGTGCCGAAGTAATAACAATTTTACTAAACAAGTCCAAGGTGACTGATGATGAAAACAAGATAATGTCCAATCAAGAAGGAGAAGGTGATGCAAATGACTTAGATTCAAGTAAAGGTTAAGAAACCTAGATGATAATGCCCTCATGACTCAAAGAAGGATAATTGATAAGGAAGATTGAAGATGATGGTGATGGAACTAATCAAAGGATTAGACCAAAAAGATAGAAATTACAGCGGAAAAAATATGAATGACCAAAGATTAGGATCAATTATGATAGGCTCAAAACCTTAGAGGTATAACTTTAGAACATAAGATAAATCTGATTGGATATCAAAAGAAATATTGATGGGACTTTAGATTTTGGCAACTATTTTGTCAAATGTTTGGTAGGATTGTTGTTTCATTTCTTGTTTCATGATTTAGTTTTTAGTTTGTTTTGAAGGTTTCAATATGTGATATTTCAAAGTATACAAACATAGCAAGAACATGTGTAAAATAATCACTTCATAAGCCCTATAGTCAATTGGCTGCGTGAGAAAATCCTTTCCCATTGACTTAGGTACACATCCAATAGCTAATAAAAATACGACCACCACTAACCATACAATAGGTATAATAATTTCATATTATCTAACTCCAAACGCTAATGGGGGCACAATATGGCAAGTTTCTTGGGGGAGTTACTATCTCCCTTACACTTGGATTATCCAAATTTTAGGGGTAAATTGGGTAGGATGCTAATCTATGAATTCTAGTAAGAGTCTTTGTTCAAATACATGCTCTGTGTTTGCACAAGCACTATTTAGGCCTAAAGCCCCATAAAGAATCTTTTCACCAATAGTCATGTAAATGTGATTGAGATCCTAAGGCCCTATTAGGTGGTCCATCAAGATCTATGTATAAGCTCAAATGACATCTAACTTCTGAGACTTTGGCCTCAAGGAAGCAATTTGTTTATCGTGAATTGTTGTGGTGTGGCTTACACCTCATGCTCACATGGGTTGTTCTCCAAGGGTGAGTAATTTTTACCACTTGGATATGCCAATCCAAAGGAATGCAAAAAATTAAAAAAAAAGAGCTACGAGAGTCTAGATTTCTAATTTTACCTCAAGGGGAAAAGAGCATAATCTCCTACCTTTTCACTATTCCCAAAAACACCAAATAGTTAATCTTTTTAAGATGTCTTGTATGTGAGGTTCCTAAGAAAAAACATTAATGAAATTATAATATTTGGTTGTTTCCTTCATAGGCAACTTGTACAAAAATGCATTAGTAGTCTTTTTGCTTTTGTCTTTGACACACATCCTACACAAATAAAAGTCTAGATATTGTATAACTGTATTCACCAAAACATCTTGTATAAATCTATTAGGTTTCCAAAGAAAACCATAGCAATAGAAAGAGAATAAATTTGTTAGAATCAACAAAACCAATTATAGAAATCAGAGAAATAGAGAATAATTTGTTGATTCTAATAAAACCAGGGAAGATTATCGTATGAGAATCTACAAATCCTAGTATGTAAATCTATAAATCTTCATACAAGTTTCCATCCTGAATCGTGCTATCCTGTGAAAATGCTTGAATGAGAAAACAGGGCCAGAGTATGGACAAAATCTCAAAATTTTACAAAAAATATAGTTGTGAAGACATAAATTAATTTTTGGCCCCACAGTGGGTGCCAAAAATGTGTGTAAAAAATGATTGCTAAATAACACTACACTTCAATGAGCCTTTATATGATTTATTTAAACAATTAAAATAGAATAATCTAAAATCGAAACCAACCAACACAACTCATTGCCTTCTAGTAGAAACGAGTATGAGTTTTTCTCTTAGGTCATTGCAAAACCCAGTGACTATAGATGTAATATACATGAAGGGTTTTAAGCTAATATGCAAATACAATGTTCATCCAATTAGATAAGAGTTAATCCATATTAGGCAAACAAAATGAAGTGTTCCTAGATTTTATGGATGCAACAATGATGTAACTAAAACAATCTAACTATGCAATTAAGATAATTAACAATAATTTCAATGCATAAATAATAATAAACAAATTAACATTACACTAGTTAGCAAAAAAGATCCTCTTTTGTGAGAATGGATGGTTATATAATAATCCTCTTGAGAATGAAAAAACAAGATTGACCAAAGACGAATGATTGAAATTTGTTCTAGACTAGCACAATCCATGTGTTACTGATTCGATTGGTCAAGAGAATTAGTTAACTAAATTAGTTTGGTCAGTTATTTTAGAAAATTATAAGGATGAACTGAAGTTGATAAATTCAAAGATGAATTAACAGAGCTGGTTTTTGAGTTAACTAGATTGTTTCCAAAATCCTATTCAGTTGACTGAATGATGACTCCATAAATGCATTTTTGGAATAATTAAATGATTTAATGCATTTTTCTCCAAATTGTGATGACATAATTAATTTAATTCCTTTTTGTGATTAAATGATAGTTCTTATTTATTTAATAAACATCTTAAGACATTAATTAAATAAATGACATACAATTGATTTAATTGTCAACAACATTAGAATTTAGGAATTAATTAATTAATTAAGATTAAGTGTGATGGTTGAATGGGATTTAGAGTATAGGTCAAATCAGATTGATGAGTTGAATTGCCTTAGGTTAGGACTTAGAGGATTTTATCTAGGTTAGGGCTCTCTTGATGAACAATCAAGATTAGGGGCTTATGGTTTTGTTGACCATTTTTAGGTGATTACAGGGAACTAGCAATGTACTGTCAAAAGTCCTATGATGCAACAACCTTGTATCTACATATTGCCACTAAGGCTTTGGATGTAAACCCTTTCTACCCTAACTTGAAAGTCTGGATATCTTTTCTCTTCCACTAGAAGTAAATGTTAGAATAACTGAGGGGGGGGGGTGAATCAATTATATTAGTTATCCTACAGTCCCAAATACAAAGATGTACCTTATCAAACAATTCCAAGAAATTATGCAACTCAATAACATAAAATATCAATATGTTTGTTCACGTTACTAATTACCAGTTAATAACTAACTGTGATTACTGACCAAATCAAGTATGTAGTATGTAAAGTATGATAACAAAAATATCATCACAAATAACACATAACACAATGATTTAACATGGAAACCCTGTTAAGGGAAAAACCACCCGGGATTGGTAACCCAAAATAATCCACTCTTCTGAAGTGAGCTCGGTGAAGAGCCAACCCTACTAAAGGTTACAAACATACTGTTAAGTGTGACCTGGTTAGAGGATTTAACACTAATAGTTAACTTTTGACTAGCATTCACTATTGGGTCAACAAGATAATAATGTACATTCTCTGAATGACATAGGGCAGAATAAAAGACTGTTAAGTCCACTCGGTTAAGAGATTTTTTGAATCAATGGTTAAACTAATACAATATGATCTGATTCAAATACAACTCAATTTCAGATATTTAGATCTATGCTAAGTCCATACAAATCCTATGATCAATAATAAAATTCACTTCTTCAATATTCATCACCTTACTGTCACTCGATAAATGATTATCTGACGCTCGGTTAACTCTGCAGTTTGGTTCTTTCAATAACCAGTCTGATTAGACATGCATGAAAAGTCTTCATGTGATATCTTTGTAGTCTTCTTCTTCTAGCATGTTTCAATAATGAAACTCATATCTCTTATATAGACAAGTAAACCATTTTTATATCAGCCATTAGATTTTGTCGCTTAATCTCCTTAATCCATTTTGACTCTTAAATATTCCTCAAAAGATGTGTCATTAACATGTTTCAATCTCACCCTTTAGATATTTTGTGAATTTTGTCTACCATGGATCTCATCAAATTCAGTCGGTTGTTCTTTTCATTTAATATTTTCATCCATTGTCGGTTGATATAGAAATGCATTGGTGATAACTAGTTGTTAGTTGGTGTTTTGAAGCCCAATTTTAAACTTGAAAATACAGTCTTCCTAATGGATTTTCCTTGTTTTTATTTGATTCCCCTCTGATTTATATTGAAAATATTGTGTAAAGTCATATTGTGGAAGGTAGGTTTCAAATGAAATTTCATGATAGTGGACCAAAGTATTCAAGCCCAAGGTTCAAAGTCAGACTCTGATATGTGGATTCAAGTAGCCCAGTGTGAATTTCAACTTTAGATTCAGAGTTCAATTCAAAGACATGACTATGGGTGCAATTTAGTGGTTTAGTACAGAGGTTTAGTGGTTCACATGGTTCAGAGTTTGAAGACTCAGCATGTACCAGTCTAAGGATGCAGATTTAGGAAGTTCGATGATTCAAAGGGATGAAACAAGTTTGGATTCAAGTTTAAAACACCAGTTTGTGGGTTCAAAGGCATGAATGATTAGTTCAATGTTCAAATCTCAAATTCAAAGAAATCAAATATGCAACAATAACTTGGGGATACCGAGATATTTATAAAATTTACAATGCTATTGAAGGAATACATACATGAGCTTATTAATATGTATGGTTCAGTCTCATTTTGGAGTTAATTTGAATTGTCTCTTAATCAAGTAGCAGCATGCCAGGGTATGTTTGCACCCTTGAAGAATAAGGGCTCGATATACATAGTTATATTGAGCTCTCCTCATACCCTGAAACATATATAATTTTGATCAAAGACTCACGAATGTCAAAATTGGGTTCTCTTCTTTTAGTTGATGGAAGAACAAAATTATGGAAAGATCCAACCAACATTCATCAAACATGAGAATCCTCCCAAGAAGAAACATTTATGGGGTATGTTTAGTGGGATTCCCCAATATGTTCCAAAGGTGAGATCATGGGCTCTGCAATTACATATAAAGAAGAAGTCTTTTAAATAAAGGTAACCCTGCACTAGTTATTATTTGGGATCATTGGCTTAAATTGTGGGAAGCTCAAAGCTCTGAGCCATGATCATTAAACTGAAAGACTCTAATTCATATACACATAAATGGATGCAAAAAGTATGAGAATGACATCAGATTTCCCAATAGAAAGTAATGTCTCTTGCTCGATGCTCGGTGAATCTTCATTTCCCAACCCATGGAATCAAAGCCCGTGACATTTAGATTGAAGGTGGCTATAATTCCTAACTAAGATCACGCTTCAATGGATATCGAGTGACCTTGATTGAAAGAGAATTCATGCATAATAAGATAAATGAGAAATTACATCCGAGCTTGGAGATTAGCAATAAATAGTGATGTTGGATCACATATGAACCTGATACCAGTGGAAAGTTTGAGGAGATTATAGTTTGATGTCAGTATTACTCACATGGCCATTGCATCATTGGGAGGAGTCAGCCCTTATCTTGAAACATAACCATGATCTCATTTTCCACTTGTTAACATCGACAGTGGTGGTGATTATGTAGGTGACTACCTAAGTCTCAACTGGTCAAACCTATGAGTCTCTACTTTGAAGCAATACAACCAGTCCAAAACATATTTCCCTATTCGGGAATCACAACCACAGTAAAATAATTGGAGGCATATAGATATGCAAAGGACACATGGCATGAAGATGGGCATATATTTGTCTCTCTTTTGGTATTACAGTGGTTCCTCAGTGGAGAACCCATAGATAAGATCCTTGAACACTTTTATGATGCTTCCCCAAGTGCAATAAGATGAAGACATCTGAGATTGGGAGCACAAACAGTGCATGAGAAATGTTTGATAGAATGCAAGTGCCTTCCACATGCAATAAATGCACACTGTTCAACTTGTCTATACAACTTTAAAGGGCTGGATATGAAGGTATTGAAGCTATGGGTTTAATGGATCCACATGTATTAGTTAGTTCTCAGGAGACTCCATGTAATCTTGGTAACAACATATGAAGGGCACGTGTCTAATATGTAGACCCCCAACACATCATGATGAATTACATTGATTGCCATGAGATGGACACCAAATTTAATTTTCATTGGTAGGCATTGGTTTCCCCAATGGGTGCATATATTATAAAACTAATCTGATTGGGTAGGGGGACATTTTGTCGATGGTTTTCAATTTTAATGTGGAAGTAGTGATCAAGTTCCTGAAGAATATAACCATCGAAAAGAAGATAAAAGAAGACCTTACCAAGAAATGGTTATGCTAATAATCAAAATGTTATGAGAATGATAGATATTAAATATGCCTCATCAAGTATGGGGGAGGGTTCCAATTTTTAGTTTTTGGCTCGGGAGACTTTGAGCTACAAAAAAATAGGATTTGTGAATATAGAGAGAGAAGGGAGATATTTTTCCAAATAGTGGTTTTTGTGTGTGTCAAATAGCAAAGTCTATTTTGTTTTTTTGTGTTCAGAGGAGGATGACTTTAGTACATCAAAACTTCCTGATCAATGTTTATCTTTGAATTATCTTGGTTATCTCTGAATGCAGTTTGATACATATGATTATTGATTATAATTATATTTTGGACTTTGTGCTTTAGTTATTTGTGTGTTTGGAAAGAACCATTCATCTTTCTCTCTTCATTCATTCTATAAGTTTGGGTAAATGAACTTTGTGTCATTTACTGTTTATTTCTTTTCACTAAGTTAGTCCCTTCACATCTATGTTGTTTTTACAGATAGATCTTTGTAAACCTTTATTGCTTTCAGGTTAAAAGCATTACCAATTATAGTTTAGTTGATTGTAAATCCTACACGGGGAGCTAGACCCAGATAATTTAGAGGGCGCTTACACTTTTCAATGGTGAAGTGACCCAACTATTGGTGTTGGTTGAGTCTTCTTATTTGGGCATTTTATGGTCATTTTGTATATATTTTCTTGGAAGACAAATCTATTCACCAACACTAGTTAAACTAGCTCGGTTAATACTGTCAGTCGGTATACACTGCACTGGCTCGGTGTATATAGAAATCCTCAATTATTGACCACATTGACTTGTTTGATTTCAGATTTCTTCTTCATAATAGATTAATGTAACATGCTCAAGTCAACAATATAAAGCCATAGATTCATCAATAAGTTACCCAATGTTTATCTTATCCTTATCTGTCATATCCATCTTTTGCTCATGTAGATATCTTAGCTCTTCATCTTTCCTTTCTCCAAAAAATATTTAGATGTTTGTAACTAACATGATAAGTAATCTCAAGACTAGTTGGCATCAATGACAACATATTGACTGATTTAATCATCTTACATATCATTTCAGTACTCGGTGATCTCTAATCACTGTTTCTATAGTTCATTAAGATATTTAATCAGTTGTGGTTCATCAATCTCTCCCTTTGGCATTGATGGAAACACAAGAAATATAAAAAATATGCCATGCACATACCAAACACATATTCTAAAACTATGTAAGAAAAATTTTGTAGCTCGGTAAGCATTTAATATGTTTAATCATACAAAAACATAACAACATTACAAGTGTAGACTCTCCCTGTGAATCTAACTTTTTAGCTCTCAGATTCCCTTTGTTCTCAGCAACAAATATGTCTCTCCCTTTCTCCATGTTCTTAGTATCTGATTTACCATATTCATTCTCACATATTTTCATATTCATTTTGTCTCCCTTTGACAACAATGCCAAATAAAATATACAAATAAATAGCTTTGTAGCAACCATGTATTCTTTGTTGTTGAGTTCATATCATGTACCTTCAGTGTATAGATAAACAAATTTTTTTTCTAGCTTCTAAAATCTTTCACAACCTTAGAAAAAATACAAAGTGTGAGCTATGTGCATCAACATGAATGATCTTCTAATAAGTGTAGGTTGACGCAACCTCCAGATCACCTTAGTGACCGGTAGATAGGGGACAGACCTTGTTGGCTCTTGATTTAACAAGATTTTATCTACCTTTATTAATGCAGAGATATACCTATGGGGTAGCTTACTTCCCATAATCAGTACATTCATACAAGAACAAGGATCGATGAACAAATCACTAAGGCTCTCTACACTTTGAACTCTGTAGAATTCAGGCGGGTGCACCTAGGATTAGGATCACTTAATTTCAACCTTTTTCACTAATCCTCACAAATAAGATATGTGCCCATAATACTTCTTGTCATCCGTGACATAAAGGGATAGGATGTGAAGCTAATAACACTAACAAATTACTCATAAATAAAGTAGGGGCTATTGCTATTAAGTCCACAACTACTGACTTAAAGATTTAGAGTTTGATTTGATTTAAATTTTTGGTGGAATGGATCTCTGAAATACCCCAAATCTATCATAGACCAGTGCCTTATCCAATGGGAAACATAGTCAAATGAACATTGCAATAGAGAGCTATGAAAAAAGAAAACAACAAATTATAATACGTTGATGCCTTACACCAATCATACACCATTGATCAGACCATACTTAAGAATCCACCTGTGTACTCAGATATGCAATTACCCATTCAAAGGATTTTAACCATCCCCCTAGAAGAGACCTAAAAACATGTAATACATTAATCAACATCCACTAAAAGACAAGTATAGGATACCCTTGATATCCCAACTCATACAATATATCTGAAAACCAACACTAAACTCAATTTCTCTTGCGAAAGTAACTCTATTACAGACATCTTTAGACATACAATAAAAAACTAAAACACCCTTGATGCTCTAATTAATAAGATCAAGACCAAATGGAGACAATATGATGGTAGTTTGAATATGCTAAAATCTTATACATAAGACACACTTGCTACAATTTACATTCTTATCTAAAAACCATAAAGGATACAAGAACACCTTATATGAAGAGAAGAGGGAACTATTTACAGAAGGAACCATTCATGGAACCAACCTTGAAAATTATAGAGAAATTGGAACCCCTTCTAAATGATCTTGGAAATCCTTATAAAGGATTGCAACAAGCTTGGGATCATTTAGGTAAAAATTAGGTCTACAACCACTAGGTACAACAACAAATGAAAGCACTCAGGAAAGCCCTAAAACCCAAGAAAATTAGATCAAATTTGACGTACAAATATTTGGGTTTCACACCAACAAGATAACTGCAATTATAATTCACTGATTTCTTATTGTAGAAAAAACAACTTTAAATGCCAGAACCAACTGAAACTTGCGTGTATAGGGCATGGAGACAATTGACATCCATCAAACCCTATCCGCCCTATTAAAGTATCATTTCTACATTAACTCGGCATGGCACATTGAGAACTAAAATCAGATCACAGTGGCTACCAAAATCTTCTTCTCATCAACCCTTTACCCGTAACCATCCTAGAACAAACAAATTAGATCAGGCCTTGTCATATCTATGTCACTATACTCAAACCCTAGCAAAAACCCTTTAATCAGTTTAAAATTCTGGCTCAACGGCTAACTAATCAATTTTAAAGCATGACCATTGATATTTATCTTTCCTAGCCCATCGGGTGGCTCTCATTAAATGACAACAGCCACTTTGGCTTTTAAAAGTATTTGGCCACATCATCTTATCTCAGGATCTAATCAGGAATGAGCACCTTAGCATGATCTAGCAACTAGACCCACTGCTTTATCAGTCTTAATCTCTTGGAAGATCGGATGACTGTCAGATAGGTGCAATGACTAATCTTTGAGCACCCTTTCTTCTCAGCAATGTGAGAACCACCAGATTGAATTGGACCTATGCTGTCTTTAGCTTTTAACGATGAAAATCTCCCTTAACCCTAAGTCATCTGGAAAATATGTGACTGAAGGCTTTCTCTTGATTGATGAATGCTTTTCTTAACCACGGTATGTTCTAGAGATCACGTAAATGAAGCATTTATGTGATCACTGAGTCAATCCTTAACCCTGTGTTCCATCAAGTGAACAAGAGACCACAGTAAGATCTATCTCATCAATGGTCCAGATCAATCTCCAAGCCCTTAAACTTTAGCTCAACCTGGATTACAAGATCACATAAATGAGGCAGTCGCTAGGTCCTAGAACATATCTCTTAACCCTAGTTACATCTGGAGAACATGAGATAACATTTATTCACCAAGTCACTAGATAGAAACCTTAACCCCAGTCATATCTTGAGATTAAGCACCAGCCATTGATCTTGTCCTCATCCTATGGCTATCACTGAATTGCCAAGACCCTGACTTAACTCACCTTTAATCAAGCGATCCAATGACAAAGGGAAAATCCTGACTTTCCCTTAACTGTGATTAGATCAGGAGATTACGTGACTGAGCAATCTCTAAACCACTGAATGAAAGCTTGACATCAGGTTAAATCATGAGAACATGGGAAAGCCTCAGTTGTGTGTTCGGTGAATGAAAACATGACCACCCAGGACTAACCTTTAACTTAACCCAAGCCCATCTAGAGATCACATGAACAAAGGACTTCACGTGATTGCTAATCTTTTCTTCACCTTGGGTTACATCAGGAGAGTTAGCGACTGCCATAGATCTTGATTTGTATCTATGACTCATATTTAATCTCTGAAAGCCTCTTGCCTTGACCAAATATCTGGAAAACACACGACTGAAGGAAAAATTAACTATTCACCAGGTCGCCAGGTGCTAAGAACATAACCACCAAGATCATGTGATCACATGACAACTTAGTTGCGTAATCACCGAATAGAAGACTTAACTACCTGGGCAAGGAAATAAGACATGTGCATAATTGGGATTTAAGTGGATGAAAAAGGTAATGAAGAAATAGAACAAGGAGAGGGTTTTTTGACTTGGACAAATTTTATGAAACCCTGGACATGGAATAAACCCTATTTCTCAGACTTTAAAACTACCACATCTCTCTGGTTTTTGCACATTAGGCCATGTGATATTGACTAGAGCTTGATGACATCAAAAACTATCCCTGGCTAACTTCACAGGCCATGAAACCTGATAGATTTTCTTCACAGATCAAAACAAGTTGTAGCCAGGGCAAGACAATTTTCTCAATATTTTGTAGGAATAGACCATTTTCTTAGGATTTTTTGCAATTACAGGAAAATGGCCTAATAGTGGCTTTGTCTAGGGATGATGGGTAACTTCTGCCCATGCAAGATTTCAGATTCACTGGAAGAGGCAGACCACCCAAGGAAAAGAACTAGGCCTTCACCTCACTCATATTCCAAAATTTTCCAAAACCTGGCTCCTTATTGAAAACACTAACACCTCTGGACAAGATATACATAAAATACACAAGCAATTTCAAAATGCCTAAGAAACCTTAACATTTACCTCTTTCAAAAACTTGGTTTCTCTTTTCAAATTCAAACAGCAATCTAAAACCATCATTATATACATGATGATAGAAAACACTATCGAGCATAGGCTATAGAATAACTTCAAATCCAAAATCAACTATGCCTTCCCTTTTATGATCCCCCACAAAGTCACTTTTTAAAAAACATGCATCATCAAAATCATCATAAGTTGAAACATATGAGAGGGGAAAAATAGTTGATACCTTCTCTTCTTGGTTGCAAACATCAGGCTCATCTTCAATGCACATTTCCATATCAAAAGAAAAGTTCATGAAAACCTATTTTGGATAGGTGAGGTCCTAGTAAGAATCACAAGAGATCTCATTCATGAGATGATAGGCCTCTCTAAGAAAGGTGCCGTTCTTCTAGTAGGCAAGGATGTGAGAAAACTAGTAGAACAAACATGTAAGTTAAGAAGTGATAGGCTCAGAATGACAATTGAACCTATAGAAGAGAAAGACATCAAATTGATGTCCGTGATATTAGGTTATCGGTTTCAACACACCAACAGGGTGAATAGTGTGTTTGTGGCCACTATTCTTGTATCAATAAGACTTTTCAGAGAAAATGGTGAGTTCAATCTATGTGAGATCTTGCACACACAACTAATTGATAACATTAGAGCCATCAAACATGATAAGACCAAAATATTCAGGTTTGGGTCTTTGATTATCTACATGTACTTCCATATAGTTGGAAAGGTCTCAGATTTGTACTTAGACAAGAGTATGCCTACAGTGCCTCAAATATATCTCAAGGCATCTAATGAGAGCACATTGAAGGATTACATAATGCTAGAATTGAAGACATTCAGGGTCAAAATGTAGATGAGGTATAGGATACCAAAAATTATTGTTGAGAAATACAAGGACAACATTTTCTTTATGGTAGAAACTGATATGACTTGTATGGAAGCAGTTGACCCAAGAACAAAGTGGATCCATCCACTTGGGTATGAAGTTGAGGAACCAATATAATTGGAAGCCTATGCACAAGTGCTACTATCAGCACCTAAGGACCCTAATGAACCTAGATGGGGGACTTATGAAGAGAAGACAAGATAAGTTGATGCAGGTCTTAACAGTGCAACAACAAAAAGGAAAGCATCAAAGATTACTTCTAAGATACTCAAAATTCATGGTGTAACACATGCAGATCTTGACAAAGCAAGAGAAGAAAATATTTCCTTGGAGATTGAGAGTGCATCTGTAGCAAAAGCTAAGGAAGATGATCACAAGTTGAAGAAGATCAAGATTGAAAAGATAGATGATCCAAAGGATAAACAAGGCAAAATAGATGTTATCTCTCCTACTCCCAAAGTAATAATTGATCTAACATCACCTCCTGAGTATAAGGCAATGGCTAAGAGGAAGAAGGAAATTGACACAAGTCATCCATCCTCGCGGGAAACCAGAAGTAAGAAAAATGCTCAAGCACCTTCAGAGGTAGGTTTCAGACCTAGTCTTCAAATTTTGAGAACAAGGATTGTTGATGAAGGCATATTAGATCAGATAGGAAATTTTTATGAGATGTAAAATGAAATTGACAAATCATAGATTCATGGCATGATCATAAACATATGATTAAGTTCAAGAAGACAATCTTGGAACTTAAGATAGTCATCCCAGATAGTGTTTGGAATATCTTGGAATTCTTGAAGAAATAGGCTATTGAAGAAGATCTTAGAATAAGGGAAAAGATTCTAGATGAAAGTCTACCAGTGTGTTCCTTAGAAGAGAAAATAATTTTTTTAGATTTGGTGAAGCCACATATAAGAACAAAGCTAAGAACACTACACATAATGGACAAGAAATTTGAGTTGACAACCAAAGAAACAGAGAAAGCCTTTGAGAAAGTTTTCTTGAATAGGCACATGTATCCACCTAGTGTGTCAAAAAAACAAGTACCCTCCAAGGAAGCCAAGATGGTAGATACCCCAAATCTACCAATTAAAGGTCCTCACGATTCAATGCCTATAGTGGTAGTACCTACAGAGGCAAAGAAGTCTATGCCCATGACAAAGACACAAAAAGATGATACTATCTTTATTGATAATGTGGAGATAGCAATGGTGGCCACAGATAATGACTTGGATAATTTTGAGGAATCCTTTGTGAGCACACAAGAGGTTGAAACTCTATGTGGTGATAATTCACCTAAGCTACAAGAAGAAGTACTAATAGAAGATCTAACAGGTGAAGAAGAAGAGAAGGAGACAGAAAAAGAGGAAGAACATGTAGAAGAGGTAAAAGGAAATAAACCAACAGATGAGCCATCTATTAAGATAAAAATTAGATTAAAGAAATAAGTGATAGACAACACTCCTATCACCCCCTTATCCTCAGCATCATTGTTGTCAAGTTTGACACCAGACTGATGTAGCACACATCCCTCTGTTAACAATAAAATTCAATCACAAGATAAAGAAACATAGATTTGAAACCTTCAATATTTTCCATTCATCACTGACTGCCTCTACAATTCTCTGCAAACTCTTAAGTAACAAAAAAATCTAGAAAATCAAGAAATTTGAAAATTACCCTTTTTGGCAATTTTTTCCCATTCTTGTTTTTTTGCCATTTTTGGTAATTTTCAAAACAACACCTAAAAAGATGAGCTTTTTCCTAAACATGCACTCGACTAAGTTAGAATGAATTGCCAACTAATATCTGAGATTTGAAACATAAATTTGGATTTATTACAAAAACATAACTTTCTAAAAACTAGAGAAAAAACACTAAAAGCTGATTTCAGAGCCCTAGATGAAATTTTCAGCTCCCAAAAATGTGCTAAAATAGACCCCAATTAATTTGAGATCATTGGAAAAATAAATGCCACGTCCTGAGGCATGCACCCAAATTTTTTTAGCAAAAACCTAGACCTGAGTCAAAAGTTATGACCTCTGAAAGTTTTTGTATTAGTATATGACCTACAGAAGGTCCTGCATCACAAACACCACTAGTTTGGACTCTTGGGGAGAAGAAGACCTAATCAAGATCAATGTCTTAGCTATGGAAAAATAAAAAGAGAAATAGGTAATGAGGAACCCTTTGTTTGTTGAATTAGTCAAAATTTTGAACAACCTATTACCTCCAGATAGGAAAGTGTCTAAGGTCCATATAGTTGATGATGTTAGCACCATCCTTACAGCCTTCAAGTCTAACTTCTCTAGCTTGGAAGAATCTGCATCTCAAGTAGCAAAAGAGAAATACATGAAAAAGAGATTGAGTGAGCTGGTTAGTAACTTTGCACTTGACCTAAGTTCATTAAAGGTTGGTCAAGCATCTTTGAAGGAGTTTGTTGTAAAGGGAAGGAAGATCATTGCAGATTGTATGAATCAAGATAAGCTAACTCCTGATCACTACAAGAGAATCCAAGAAGTAGAAGCAATGATTGAAAAAGTAAGGAAATCAATAGAAGATCCCTCCACTAATGTGAACATGTGCAACAATGTATACCAGGGGTAGATAGACAAGATAGAAAAAGTAGAGAAAGAGATGTCTAAGATAAGGGCAAGGCAGACACAGCTCAGGAATGATCTTGCGCCCTCTCTAGATATTGTAAATCAGAACAACAAGGAGATTGATGCCACTATGGTGACATATGATCAAGGTCCAAGTATAGACTTGGAGAAGATGGAGAAGCTACAATATGCCTTATGCGCCCATCTATAGATTGTTAATGCACTAATTGTATTCTAGAAACAAGAGATCCAAAATTTGTAGATAGCATATCTGGATGTTCTAACTTTGTAAGTACTTGTAGATACATTTTTGGAGCACCTTTTTCATTAATGTCAAAGGGGGAGTATTGTATAGAATATGGAGTCTTATATATATGTAAAGAAGATGCATAGTAAAGAGTATAAGGGAGATATAAGTTAGAGTATGTTAAAGAGTTTTTGTATAAGGGTAAAATTACTAACTTTTCAATTTTCCTTTGTTTCCATTAATGAAAAAGGGGGAGATTGTTGGAAAGTTGACTATACTATTGTATATAACTAGATATAGTGTTGTCATTATGGCAATAAAGTCATATAGTATTTTGGAGTCAGCGCACATTATCAGAAGATCAAAATTTGGTTAAGTACAAAAGACTGGACAATTAACAGAGCACCAGTAGATCAGAGCATCAACACACATGCGTACGAAAAAGTTATGATATGTTCCCTAGAAGATAAGTTGGTAAGTGTGTATTCATGCTTGGTCTAAGAGAGCATGATCAAAAGATACAATATGGTGAAGATACATATATTTGAAGTAGCACAGACAGTGAATGCCAGAACATAATAGAGTATGCAACTGACTGATGATAATTTAATTAGCGATGATATTATTATTTTGTAAAGGCTATCCACCTATTGTAATTAAGTTGTAGACATGTAATTATGTTTGTTTGTAAATGTTCTTGAGCCAATTCACTTGGAAGCATTGTATGCAATCGGTTATAGGATGACCTATTTAATTATTTTGGTAGCACATATAAATATTAGATGCACCTTTGTAATAAGGCATGGATGTTGAAATAGAGATAAGATAAGTAGAGAATAAGTGTGCAAAGAGAAGAAAGAATGTATTAGATATTTTCAAGAGGTCAAAGCATCAACACATCAAAGGAATTGACCAGACAAGTAGTGTCACAGTACCAGTTTATCTAGCAGATATAGTGTGTATCTGAGATCAGAAGGTTGTAGCCTTCACCACTTGAGTAGTGAGCTCTAGGACAATATGTCCCCACCCTTAACAGGGTTATTGTAAAAGACTCCTAACAAGGTTTGACCCTTGACAAGGTCATTGTACTAAAAGCATTGTAAAGAACAAATCTTAACAGGGTTGCAAATATTCTAAGAAGGATCATAAGACACTAGTGCAGTTCTTTGTGGGTGTCAATTCCCACTAGGGTTTTTACCTATTTGGGTTTCCTCATAACCATATTGGTGTTATGTTTTGTGTTTATGTATCTTGTTTATATTGAAGTTTATTTTAGTACTTAAGCATTCAAGTTAAGTTTCAAGAGTAAAGTAAAAAGATTAAATATAGTGAACACTGATTCACCCCCTCTCTCAGTGTTCCCATTCCTAACACTTCTATCTTTCTTTAAGAAAGGTCATCCTTGACCTCAGGATAGGGGTAAGATCTTACCCCGAGGTACAATCTTACCCCAAAAGGTCATCCTTGACCTGCACTATTTCAATAGAAATTCTGTTCGTGGATCTTAGAAGTTTGCTGAAAAGAGTACTCAGATCTGAACTGCTATTCGCTATCCGGCACCTGTACCTACAAGAAAAAGAGAGTTTTTTTGGTTTGGATAAGGGGTTTGCCTTGGTAAAACCTTGGTTTGGAATCAACCTTTAAAATAGAATTGAAATAGAGAATGCTAGCAAGTAGTAGAAGTAGATCTAACAATGAAGCTATGATACTCAATAGATATGCAATTGTATTTGAAATGTAATCAAGTATGTTAATATGAAATCTTGGAATCAACACTAAAAAATGTAAATCAAAACCTCCATGATTGTATTCTTGGAATCCAAATTGAAGGGAGAATGAAGATGAACAAAGCATCTTGAAGGAAGATCACACCACCATGATGGATAGATCTAGGGTTTAAATAATGAATCTTAAATGCTTGAACCAAATCGCTCCAAAGACTTGAATGCTTGAATCCTTGATCTTCAATGGAGAATTTGAATGCTTGAATATGATGATGGATTGAATGATTCCTTGATTGAGAATGCTTTCTTGATCATGGATGTCTCTCACACTTGATTGCTTGATGGAAAGATGATGACAAAGGATTGTGAAAGATACTTGATGGATGATGATGTCAAAATGAGAGAGCAAGGCTTCCTTTTATACTAGTCTAGGGAAAAAACTTCTAGAGAGGATGACACAGGAGAATTAAATTCCAATTAAGCCTTAACCCCTAGAAATGGACCTAGATTAAATAAAATTTAAGAGTTTACCATTTTGAAATTTGAAACAGTCGATCCAGAAGTGGGAAAACAAATCTTTCCAAAACCTGACATCCAAAAATCATGGAATCTTGAAATATGGACCTTGGGTCAAGGTCAAGGTTGAATTTGACCTAGGTTAGGGTCAAGGTCAACTTTGACCTAGGTTAGAGTCAAGGTCAAACTTGACCTAAAAGGTCAGCCTTGACCTTGAGGTCAAAGATCTCAGGATCTCAGTCTAGAATGCCAGAAAAGTGTAGAAAGAGGGTAGAAAAAGGGGCAGAGTGAGGAGAAAAGCCAGATTCAAGCTAGGGAACTACTTGAGGCCTTTGGAATGACCCCAAAATACATACTCAGAGGCATAAACTAGTCTTAATGGAAGTGCTTCCATTTTTCGATGATACATTTAGCCTCCACTTTAGCAAGAGTATGGATTCGACGCAAACTCTTGGTAAAGAAGAAGAAAGAAGAGATCCAAGTGGATTCACAATGAGATAGAATAACACTTAGTTAAGGAAAAAAGCCCCTGGGCTAAGGATTCTAACTTAGCATACACACACGAGGGTGTGAAAAACTAAAAGACACATAAAAGAGAGGGGTTAGTACTAGAATAAACCCAAATCAACTAGTAGAGAAAACCTTACTAATAAATGCTTCATATACTAATATAATATTTGGAAAGCTATCATAAAAGCATAAATGATTACATAAGAAAGACAAGAGAAACACTATAAATAACATAGCTTCATGATCCAACTCTACTAGCATGAAAGAAAAAAGAGAGAAAAGAGAAAGTGATTACCTTGCCTAGTAAGATGCCCACCTTACCATGAATCACCAAGGAGGGAGAGCCCAAAAGATAACGAAACCTGATAGTTCACCCAAAAATTGTGCTTTGTAATTGTAATGCATCTTCTGATGGATTTTGGAATACCCATAGATCCACCTTCTTGTATCACCATGGAATAAAAAATGTCTGTCTCCTTAGGATTTAGCAACTTATGTGTGTTACCTTCGGAAGATTTAGCATATTGAAAATTGAAAAATGCGTCTCTTCAGGATTTATCAACTTGTGTGCATTAACTTCAGAGGATTTAGTATATTGAAAATTGAAAAATTTATGTCTCTTCAGGATTTAGAAACTTATGTGTGTTACCTTCAGAGGAATTAGCATATTGAAAATTTAAAAATGTGTCTCTCTTAAGGATTTAGGAACTTATGTGCATTACCTTCAGAGTATTTAGCATATAAATAAAAAATTATAGTACAAGGGAGACCCTATATATGCCCCCCTCCTTATCATGGCTATCTACTAGACATGATAAGGAAGAGAAAGAGGATACCTACTTTATAACATAAGGATATATCCTATTTAACAATAATGTATACTATATTCTTAGCGAAGGGTATTGACCTTTACATCTAAGAGCATAGATAATTGTGAAAAGGATATGTCACTTATGGAAAAAGGATCCTCAAAGAAAAAGATCTTATAATCAACAAGACCCCCACCATAGAGGAGTTCTTAAAAAGAAACAAAGATTCAATCATCTAGCCCCCTGTAAGAGGAAGAGGAATCTTTGAATAAAGGAATCAAAATCTAACCGAAAATCTAGGGCAAAATTTTGTAAAGAACATATTTTGCAAAATAAAGAAGAGGTGATGACCTAGGACAACAACCTCTCACATAAAATGATATCCATGGCTAAAACCTCTATCAATATAATGAAATAATGTTGCAAGATAAACAAATGCTACTAAGCTAAGGAAAGAAAATCCCTAGACAAAGAGAAAGAATGAAGAACCTTTCCCCCCAGGGATGAAAGAAAGGGATACCTTTGCACAACAAATGTCTTTAGAGAAGATATCTTGAATATAGAATAAAATCTATGGATGATTATAAACATAATGCAAAACCATAGAGAAGAAGGATAGAGAGAATATCAATTAAGCTCAGGATAAAATATATGCCAAGAGCTTAATGGATCCTAGAAGACTAGATTAAATGCCTCTTACCCCCCAGTCATGAGACAAAAGGATAAAGGATCTATATTATGGAAGAGTCAAGGGGATGCTCCCTATCAAAGCTATGAGCAAATTGTAAAATTGCACGAGAGTGAGATATAATTCCCAAAGCAACTCTTTCTCTAACATATAACTTGAAATGCACACAATCAGTAAGTAAATGTGTATTACTATAATGAAAAGGACATTTTTACTTGGATAGATCATATTTCAGTATAGGTCTAAAGATTTCTTTCTTGGAATTCATCAACCGAACATACACGTTCTTAGCTACATCTTGAGGAGTATCAAGGTAATCTAATTTAGGTGTAGGGAGAAGAACATGAAGAGGAGGGCGACGATCAAAATAAACTACCTTGAATTGAGATTGTGAACAACCAACACAACACATATCTTGTTTAGGGGGTATATGAACCCAATATTTAATACCATGTTCATTAACACCAAGCCCTAATCCGTTATAACCTTTTTAGTCATCATATTATATCATGTAGTGTACATATCAAATAAAGATTCTATAGGAGGTGATTGTTTATCATGTTCATGAGTAAAGGTTGTATAAGGTGGAATAATAGGTTTAGAGGAAGTTTCTGTACCCTTTTCTTTAATATCATCATGAATCTGAGGATAAGGTAAATGAAAGAACTCTTGCACATCTACATCATGAACTATAGATTGAATCCCATCATAAGTATGTGAAGAACTAGGATTAGTAGATGGAGAATTAGGTAGATTAGCCATCAGATTAGAATTAGGAAGATTAGGAACTAGATTAGGGATGATAGGATTAGGAAGATTAGGAGATGGTGTATCATCTACCCAATTCTTCACATAATCCAAAAGAGCAATAAGTCTGCCACATAAATCTTTAATGAAAGCTTTAAAAGTAAGAAGACTAGTATCGGTCAATCTCACAATAGCATAGGAAAGTGAAAGATGAAGGGTAACCAACATAATGAAGTGAATGATACTCTCATAAACATCATAAGTATGATAGGGTATGTGCAAGATCATGAGGGGCCAAAAAGTGGCGATGTCAGTTCAAAACTTTGACAATGTAGCTGATGACTTTTTTTTCACCCGACTTTGAATGAAAAGGGTATCTTAAGGACATTATCAGATTTCTATCGATATAATTGCTGTCAAATTTTGAATTCGGTAAGTAATTATTAGTTATTTTCTAATTAAGCTACCTCTAAAGTGTTGATTTATATACTGATTGAAAAATGACTATAACTTTTAGACGGTATAACATTTTTGAAATCCGAAAAATGTGTCACATTCTATGCTTCACCTACTATAAGGAAAATAAAATAAAATTTGAATTTTGTAAAGTTTTGAATGAGTTAAGGTGGTCAGACACGAGTTTTTTTATTCTAAAAATGTTGTAGCAAAAAATTCATAATTAATTATTTTTTTGGAACAAAATTACAAAAAAATATGCGTCACATCCAGGCATGAGTCTACTACTTATATATAAAATCTTATAATAAAATATTATCATTTGATTATGATTAAGGTGGTCAGACATACACCTACTTCTTATTTTTTTCCTAAAATTTTTGTACTGTTGCATTGAAATCTATAATTTTCACCAATCATAGTAATTTTCACCTACTTCTTACAAATTTTTGATATTAGGTTCATAGCTAGTTGAAATTTTCACGTCAAGTTGACTAACCCTGATTTGCTGATTTTTCATTGCCACTTAAGGGCATAGTTTGGCCCCTCATGATCTTGCACATACCCAATAAAGAGATGCTAAGAGGAGGATAATAAAGAAAATAATCATGCACCAAAGCATCTTAAAAATCTTCATAGTAAATGAAATGCAAGAATTTTTTTTGTATTTTGTAGAATATATGGATTTTTTTGTTTTTTAAAATTTTAAAATGTAAGAGCATAAAATAAATCTAATCTTAAGGAAAGAAGGAAAAACATTTAACACCAAAAAGAAAGAGTTGTCTACTACGGGTTCACCAAAATTTAAGGTATGAAAATGTAGGGGGTGTGAGTGTCTATGTTAAGATGAAAAGATGTGATGGAAGATGGAAAATGTTATGGACATAAAAACTTAATAAAATATGAATACTTATCTTGAAAAGGAGCAGATCTAGAAATCACTATTTTCTGGTCTCTGTGTGGAGTTTCAAGAAATTCTGCAACCAGATTTGGCCTGGAATTGCAAAAATAGAGAAAACTCAAAAACCTTTTGTCTTTCTAAGAAAGGTCATTCTTGACCTTAGGACAGGGGTAAGATCTTACCCCGGGGTACAAAATTACCCCAAAAGGTCATCCTTGACTTTCAATGTTCCAACAGAAATTTTATTTGTGGATCCAAGAAGTTTTTCGAAAAGGGTACTCAGATGTGAACTGCTATTCACTGTCCTACACCTATACCTACAAGAAAAAGAGGGTTTTGTTATTTGGATGAGGGGTTTTCCTTGGTCAAACTTTGGTTTGGAATCAACCTTTAAAATAGAATTGGAATAGAGAATGCTAGCAAGTAGTAGAAGTAGATCTAACAATGAAGCTCTGATACTCAATAGATATGCAATTGTATTTGAAATGTAATCAAGTATGTTAATATGAAAGCTTAGAATCAATGCCAACAAATGTAAATAAAAAACTCCATGATTGTAGGCTTGGAATCCACCTTGAAGGGAGAATGAAGATGAACAAAGGATCTTGAAGGAATATCACACCACCATGGTGGATAGATCTAGGGTTTAAATAATGAATCTTGAATGCTTGAACCAAATCCCTCCAAAGACTTGAATGCTTGAATCCTTGATCTTCAATGGATAATTTGAATGCTTGAATATGATGATGGCTTGAATGCTTCCTTGATTGAAAATTATTTCTTGATCATGGAAGTCTCTCACACTTGATTTCTTGATGGAAAGATGATGACAAAGGATTGTGAAAGATACTTGATGGATGATGATGTCAAAATGAGAAAGCAAGGCTTCCTTTTATACTAGTCTAGGGCACAAACTTCTAGAGAGGCTAACATAGGAGAATTAAGTTCCAATTAAGCCTTAACCCCTAGAAATGGACCTAGATTAAATACAATTTAAGATTTTACTATTTTGAAATCTGAAACAGTCGATCTGGAAGCAAGAAAACAAATCTTTTTGAAACCCGACATTCAGAAATCATGGAATCTTGAAATCTGGACCTTGGGTTAAGGTCAAGGTCAAATTTGACCTTGGTCTGGGTCAAGGTTGACTTTGACCTAGGTCAGGGTTGAGGCCAACTTTGACCTAGGTCAGAGTCAAGGTTGACCTTGACCTAAAAGGTCAACCTTGACCCTGAGGTCAAAGATCTCAGGATCTTAGTCCATAATGCCAGAAAAGTGCAAAAAGAGGGTGGAAAAAGGGGAAGAGTGAGGAGAAAAGATAGATTCAAGCCAGGGACCTACCTGAGGCATTTGACATGACCCCAAACTAACTACTCAGAGGGCTAAACTAGTCTTAAATGGAAGTACTTCCATTTTCTGACGATACAGTAATTACAAGCCCAAGTTGGGTTATCATTGGCTTGTTCCTTCTGTTCCTATTGTTCAAACCTTGAATCTTAGATGGCACTTGCACTCTTCATAGTCCGCATGACATTGAAGGTTTCAAACTATTTAGACAAAAAATATTAAGCCTAAGTTGGCCAATTTCACTTCGTGTATTTTTTTCCAAGGCTTTCATCTAGTATCATGACTAAGACATCTAGGTGTGCATAATCCCCATTTCACTTTTTGTAGGAAACTTGAGGCTTTCATTAACCTCTTCTAATATTACAGAGGAGCCCAACAATTGTGGACTTAGATACATTATTTCATTTGGCCCTTTTAGCCTAAGCCCTTTTCTTGGCATATGATCTTACTGGGGGGTTCCCCTCAACTTCCCTTAAAGTTCATACAAATTTGGTATACTTTTATGGTGGAAATCCTCTTCACTTTGTGGAAATATAGAAATGCTAAATTATTATTTTTATCACAACTATCTTGATATAAATGTTTTTATGTATACTAAAGCTTGTATTTATAATAGTGTCATGTTTTAGTTTTAAGTACAAGATAAAGTTGCATTGGAAGTGGCTCACTTGTAGGAGCTTATATAACATTAGGGAAATTCCTAATCTATGGTTTCTAAAGTGCCATTGGACCCCTCCATTTATAGTGGCTATTTTCCATCCCTTGACATGTGGCATGGCCATAGTTCCCTAGAGTTCCCTTTTCTGGCAGGGGAAGACACTTTCAGTGTTGATGATGTTTCTTTTCCATGAAGTGGCTCTACTTCAGGTTAGATATAAGGATTTACCTAATGAAAATAATGAAAATTCCAAGATCTAGAAGCTCAATTGATAGCACAAGAGAGATAGGAAATATGATATGATCAATTGATTGATTCAATAATGATCAATTTATAGTAATAGATACCCAATTGATTAATAAAAATTAGATGTGTCTAAATATATATGAAATACATGATAAATAGGAGTGATGCAAGATATAACCTATCAATCATACTAGGTGGAATCACATGTCCACCAAAGGTGGATCATCCTCTATTATACAACAAAGAATGTGCAACAATGAGAGGATGATAATGTGATAGGAGCACTAAAGGTGGATCTCACATATAAAGTGGATTGAGACAACAACTAACTCCACCTAAAGAGGAATTATCCTACACCATGTACTAAAATAAAATACAAACTTCTATGTGTCTACATGGAAACTAATATGAAAATAAATTATCATAAGTAAACTAAAGTAAAGTGTAATTAGGAATATTTAATTACATGTCAACACCCTACCTTGTTAAACTTAGTGGAATGTACTTAAGCTTACAAAGATAGATGACAATGCATTATTGGTCCCAAGTAATAGGCCATGTTAGGTAATCATGTACAACTTGCAAGTGTAAATGATATGCAATGCAATCTCTCCTAAAGTGGAGAAAGATGGAAAACCTCATGGGAAAAACCCTCCCCCAAAAAGAGAGATGAAAAGAAAATAAGATGCATGGATGAATGGAGTAATCAAGACCCCCCATTATGACATACATCATGTATATACAATAAAAAATCTGCCCATAGGAAGGGAATTAGGAGACATGATATCCCCCCATAATGAATAATCTCCTCCAAGGATAGTGAGTTCTTGAAGGAAAAACATAGTCCAATGCCTACAAACAAAATTTACCCCTTTATGAAGAAGATAAACTAAGTATATATGCAAGAATTCTTCCCATTATGGATAGGAAGAAGGAAGAAGAATCCAAATGAAGTATGAAGTCTCTGAAGTGTACTCATGTATTACCATGTCCTTGGTTGATGAAGATGCTACCATCCAATTAGGAACATACCCAATAGAAGGTGATAAACAAGGAACTAATGATAATTGATTCATGTAAGAATTTGGATCAAACTCCAAAGACAAGGATGTCTCCTCAAAATAGGAAGTAAGAAGAGAAGAAAAGTAGCCCCCCCTAAATGTAGAAGGAAAAATAATGGTAGATGATCTTCGATCAATTTAGAAACCACTCCATGAAAATTGAACGATGTTCCTCCCCTTAGGACAAAAAAATTCGATAGGTGTATCAATGAATTCTCCCCAATCTCTAGGAAGAATCCTCAAAATTTATGATATCTCAGGAAACTGAATATGAATCTCCAAATTATGAGTATGATCAACCTAAACCATGCAATGTGTCATCTCAAGTGAAGTTTGAGACTCATGAAAGCCAATCTCCAAAGACTCAAATGTCTTCTCTAAAGATAAATAGACCTCCTCCAAATGCTATATGAAAAGATCCATAATTATGTAAAACTCAAAAGAATGATCAAGTGAAGGATGAAGATGAGGGTCAGAGTTTTCCCTTGCAACAACTGAAGAAGGATCATCTTCATAAAAGAAAAGATGAATGTAATCAATGATGTCTCTCAAATTCTCTATGTAGGACTCCATAAATGAGTTTGCAATGTCTATCAAGAAGTCATCCCAAGGAAGTGTAACTCTAGAAGAAAAGGAATATCCTACTACACTAAATCAAAAGCATCATCAGGAGAAGTGATCTCAATAGGAGAAGTATCTTCAGATAGATATTTTGAATCATTATCATCCTTTGGATCAATAAGCCAACTATGTAGATATTCTTTGCATCATCAAGTGGAATGAGCAATCTACAAATGGATCTTTTGGGAATGGAGAAACATGTGGATCTCCAAAATACTCCTGAATATTTTTCCAAATTTCACATGTGTACTTAATATCAATGATCTTGGGGTTGGAGGCATAGAAGTGAGATACACACATGGTTCCAACAAAAAAAGTTTTCATATATGTGTTCTTATCTTACCAAATTTCTTGACTCCACTCTCCTTGTGGCTTAGGAATGAATCCACAGAGATGAGAAAAGAGATTAAGCCATCTACAATGTGTAAAGATGCCTTTTGCCCATGGTGCATAATTATCCCTAGTGAAAGGTATGACAACAAGATGTAACACTACCTTCATGACTACATCAATGATACACTTCTCACATAAAAAAAGAGATCAACAAATCAATTCACTCTCCAAAATACAATAAATCAAAGAACCCCCAAAAATAGATGATTTTGGCACTTTATATGTAGTGTGTGTACAATTACCACTTGCTTTGATTGGCCAAAGTGAACTTTTGATTGTTGGAAACTACAATTGAAACAATTGTTGTATTTTCATTGATGTCAAACCTTAACTAGTAAGACTGTTGCTACTTAGGAAAGTACTATATCTATTTGAGTGTTGCTAAGGGGATAGGTAAGGCTGGTAACAATAGAACCTAAGGAAAGGTTGAGTTATCTTGATACTACAAAGTGTACTTGACTATGTTGCACAATGATGAGACAATGTATTGTTTATACTAGTAAGACTGAAGACTAAACTGGTAGGCTTGACCGAGAAAATAATGGAAAAATCATGTTTAAGCCGAGTAATGTTAGTGCTGACTGAGTCAATGTATGCTGAGAAAAATTATAGTGTCGACCGAACAACAGTTAATTGCCGAGGAAGACAGTGTAAGCCGAATAAACATTTTTAGTAATGACCGAGCTTTCTACATGAAGACCGAGTAGTTGATCACAATATTGACCAAACATCAACAATTTTATATTTGAAGAGAATTTAATTTTGGAGCCAACATTGTTGAATTCTTGGATTATGTAAAATGTGTTGACTTTATTTATTGATTGTTTGAAAGCATTAAATGCACTGTAAAACATTTTATTGTAAATCTTTAAGAGATTTGAGATGATTCTAGAAAAGGAGCCGAAGAACATGAAGCGGGTAAATTTAATGAATTTGACCCAACCCTAAGATCTACCAATGAGATTGAGCAGCATAAGATGATTTAACCTAATTAAGGAAAGTATAAAGGGTACTTGAGCATTTGGATATGCAAGTGCATGGGTGAATAGAGAATGCTGGAAGATCAAAAAAGTTTTATTGACTGAATAAGCAGAAAAGGATGAAGGAGAATTATGGTGGTTTCTTGAAGAAAAGTTTTGAGTAGATCAGAGATGGAGATCAAAAATTTTCAAAGTCAGTAAACCAACATTAGTGTATGGAATCAGATTTGATATTTGCAAAGTGAGTTGTATATTTTTTGTTGGAAATTGAAATTGAAACAATTGTTGTATTGTCATTGATGTCAAACCTTAATTGGTAAGACTGTTGCTACTTAGGAAAGTACTATATCTATTTGAGTGTTGCTAAGGGGCTAAGAAAGGTTGGTAAAAATAGCACCTAAGGAAAGGTTGAGTTATCTTGATACTATAAAGTGTACTTGACTATGTTGCACAATGATGAGATAATGTATTGTTTATCTTAGTAAGACTAAAGACTAAACTGGTAGGCTTAACCGAGAAAAGAATGGAAAAATCATGTTTAAGCCAAGTAATGATAGTGTCGACCGAGCTAGTATATGCTGAGAAAAATGATAGTGTTGACCGAGCATCAGTAAATTGCCAAGGAAGACAGTGTAAGCCGAGGAAACAATTTTAGTAATGACCGAGCTTTCTACATGAAGACTGAGTGAACAATCATAGTATTGACCGAGCATCAACAATTTTATATTTGAAGAGAATTTAATTTTGGAGCCAACATTGTTCAATACTTGGATTATGTAAAACGTGTTGACTTTATTTATTGATTGTTTGGAAGAATTAAATGCACTGTAAAATGTTTTATTGTAAATCTTTAAGAGATTTGAGATGATTTTAGAAATAGAGCCGAAGAACATGAAGTGGGTAGATTCAATGAATTTGACCTAACCCTAAGATCTACGAAGGAGATTGAGTAGCAAAAGATGAGTTAACCTGATTGAGGAAAATATAAGGGAACCTGAGCATTTTGATATGCATGCACATGGAGAATAGAGAATGCTGGAAGAGGAAAGTTTTATTGATTGAATAAGCAGAAAAGGCTGAAGGAGAATTGTGGTGATTGTTTGAAGAAAAGTTCTGAGTAGATCAGAGATGGAAATGGAAAAGTTTCAAAGTCAGTAAACCAACATTAGTGTACGAAATCAGATCTGATATTTGCAAAGTGAGTTGTATATTTTTCAGATAATACTGCTGCTACTTTCTAACCATTTTAATAGTCAAAATCCTTTTAATAGAGGTTGACCTAACAATCATATGTTAAATCCTTTGAACAAGGTTGCATTCTAATGGAGTGTATTTAAGTCCTATGACTATGTTCACTTTTAATAGGGTGATTGAAATCCTTTAACTGGGTCACACCTTACAGTGTGTATTATAACCTTTGACAAGGTTGGCTTTTTATCGAGTTCACTTCAGAAGAGTCAAAATAATAGTAGCATGTTCCAAAGTGGTTTTTCCCAAATTGGGTTTCCACTATAAATCCTAGTGCTAATACTTGTGTGAATGTTTTGGTTTGAACATTACTATGTTTTGCAAATTAAGTTACAGCTGGGTAGTGGACTTCATTGTTGTATGTTTCTATTATTGAATTAGTGATGACCGAGTTTGTTTTGGTTTTGGATTTGATTTAAGGATAATTTTTTGGGATTGTTTTATACATCAAAACCTGAGAATAACTAATTCACCCCCCGTCTCTATTGTTCTAAATCATATTAACAATTGGTATCAGAGCTTTGTTGCTTATTATTAGTGTTGATAGAAATCAAGTTTAAAGGGGCTTGAAGCAAATGATCAAGGTGTATAAGAAGGAGGTACCAAAGTTGAACAAGGAAAACTTCCATGCATGGAAAAGCTTGATGAAGCTACATCTGGCCGATATTGGTGACTCTGCAAAGTACTATATTGAGAACAACTATGTCTCACCTATCACACCTTTGACTGCCGAAGAAATGAGAGCTAAGCAAGAACATAATCAGGCAATGCTGGAAATTGCATCTACCCTAAGCTATCCATAATTTTAGGACATTGAGGACTGCACAACTACAAAGGATAAGTGGGACACTCTTGTAAGGATCTATGGTGGTGACTTGAATGTGCTGAAAGCAAAGGCTGAGAGTCTTAGAGGTAAGTTTTATGAAATGAGAATGCAAGAAGGTGAAAACATTGCACAATATTATGGTAGAATAAAAGAAGTTGTGAATGCTATTAGAGGAGAAAATGGAGCTATTGATGATGAAAATGAAACAATAATTGGGAAAGTACTAAGAACCCTGCGTCCTATATATGCTATTAAGATCTTAGCTATTCAGGATCTAGATGTAACTCTACAAATGTGCTTACTTTGGAAAGTTTGGTTGGTAAGCTGACTACTTTTGAACTCTCTAACTATGATAATTTCACTGTTGGAGGCATTGGAAATGTTGAATCTTCTTTCAAGTCACAGCTAGTTCTGAACAAGCAAAAGAAAGAAAAAGAAAGATGCATCAGTGAAAGTGAAAGTGAAAGTGAAAGTGAAAGTGATAGTGACACTTCTGATGAAGACCTAGAAGATCTAGAAGCTCTTATGGCTAGAAGACTGAGAAGGGGAAAAGGAAAGTATAAAGGTAAACTCCCTATTATATGTTTTTCATGTAATAAAGTTGGTCATATAGCTGCTAGATGTCCTGACATGAAGGATAAAGATGATGAAAGGAAAAGAAAACACAAAGATAGAAAAGATGATAGAAGCTACCGATGGAACAAAGACTACAAAGGAAAAGGTAAGAAATCTTGTTACATTGCTGAAAAAGAGACTGACACTGATAGTGATGATTTTGAAATTGAGGTAGTCTATGTTGCAATGAAAGATGAATTTGATGAGGATGAGAAAATTGCATTGATATCCTATGTGAATAAGAATAATAAATGGATTATTGATAGTGGTTGTTCACATCACATGACTGGTGACAAAAATAAGTTTGAGACTTTACATCATTACAGAGGTAAAAGTGTAAAATTTGGTTATGATGCACCATGTCCTATTAGAGGAAAAAGTTTGATTAAACTAATTGATAAGATATCTTGTGAAAATGCATATTGGGTTGAAGTTCTTAATTACAACTTGTTAAGTGTTGCTTAGCTTAACAAAACTGGTTACCGAGTGGAATTTCATCACAAGCAAGCTAAAATATTTAATGCTACTAGAGAACTGATTGGAAGTGGACATCAGACTAGAGGTAATTTGTTCTATCTTGACCTATCTGAAGAAACATGTTTAATTGCACAACTTGATGATATTTGGTTATGGCATAAAAGGCCGTGTCATGCTAACTTTGACAATCTGGTAGACATAAGTAAGAAGAAAAAGCTAAGAAGTCTACCTAGATTGAAGAAACTTGAGAATGTGATGTGCAAGGAATGCCAGTTATGAAAAATGACAAAGTCAAGTTTCAACAACAAATCCTTTACTTTTGAAAACATTTTAGATTTGGTTCATACTGACCTTTGTGGACCTATGAGTGTACAAAGTTACTGTGGTGCTAGATACTTTATCTTATTTGTTGATGATCATACTAGGATGATGCATGTGCTATTTCTAAAAGAAAAATCTGAAGCTTTTCAATTCTTTAAGTGGTATTTGGCTAAAGTTGAGAAGGAGATAGGTAGGAACCTGAAATGTCTTAGATCTGACCAAGGTGGAGAATTTACATCAAATGAGTTTAATCTATTTTGCAATGATAGAGGAATTAAAAGATAGATGTGTGCACCTAGAACACCTCCACAGAATGGTATAGCAGAAAGGAGAAATAGATCTATCTTGGATTGTACAAGGACATTGATGATTGAAAAGAATGTGGCACAAAAATATTGGAAAGAAGCTATAAGCACTACTATCTACACTCTTAACCAGGTATAGATCAAGAAAGGTACAAATCTGACACCCTATGAATTATGGCATGGGCATGCACCGAGTGTTAAATACTTGAGAATCTTTGGAAGTAAGTGCTATATATTAAAAGACACTAGGAATGGAAAGTTTGATGCTAAAAGTGATGAAGGCATATTCCTAGGGTACTCCACAAAAAGTAAAGCTTATAAGTGTTTGAAATCTAACACTAACAAAATTATGGAAAGTGTGAATGTCAAAATTGATGAGTATCCAGAAGATTATAGATCTTTTGTGTACATTGAGGAAGAAGAAGAGGCAAGTAACAGACTTGCACCTAATGCCGAGTCTCGGGTAAGTAATGCCAAGCGATAGACAGAATCTGCCAAGTGTTAGGAAAATAGTGCCGAGAGAGAACAAGAACATGCTGAGCTACAAGAAAATGCTACTGAGTATCAGGAAGGGGTTTCCGAGCATTCTGAAGTTGAATTTGACAATCTTGTTGAGGAACATGATGAAATAGAGGAGAGAATAGCTGAACCTATTTTGGAAAAATATTTAAGAAGACATCATAAGCCTAAATAGATAATTGGAGACAAAAATACAGGAATCCAGACCAGAAGTAAGACTAAGGATCCAACATGTTTACTGTGTAAATTTGAACCAAAGACAACTAGAGAAGCATTGGAGAATGAAGACTGGATACAAGCAATGAATGAAGAAATTGACTAGATTGAGAAGAATGATACTTGGACTCTAGAGTCGAGACCTGAAAATAAAAATGTTATAGGAACAAAGTGGGTGTTTCAGAATAAGATGAATGAAAATGGTGAAATCACTAGGAAAAAAGCTAGGATGGTATGCAAAGGCTATGCACAGGAAGAAGGAATAGATTATGGAGAGACATTTGCCCCTGTAGCTAGATTGGAAGGAGTAGAACTCTGCTTGCATATGCTGCTTATAAAGATTTCAAGGTATATCAAATGGATTTCAAGTCTGCATTTTTTAATGGTATACTAGAAGAAGTTTACATAGAACAACCAGAAGGTTTTATTGATCCAAATAGAAGACACATGGTGTGCAAACTGAACAAAGCATTATATGGATTGAAGCAAGCTCCCAGAGCATGGTATGAGAGGTTGCACAACTATTTGATACAGATTGGATTTTCAAGAACAAATGACACAAGCAATCTGTACATGAAGGATGAAGAAGGTTAAGGTATCTTGTTGGAAATTTTTTTTGTTGATGACATTATTTTTAGTGGACAAGATGCATGATGTAAAATTTTCTCAAATGAATTTTAAATGAGTATGTTTGATGAGATCAAATTCTTTGTTGGTTTACAAGTATATCAGAGGAAGAATGGAATTTTCATTACACAGTCTAAGTATGTTAATGAAATACTAAATTTTTTTGGGATGGAAGATGCTAAACCAGTGGGAACTCCCATGGTTACTAGACAAAAGTTATCTAAGAATGATGATGTTGCAGAAGTGAATCAGACTCTGTACAGATCCATGATTGGAAAATTGCAGTATGCTATACATAGCAGACCAGATATTGCATTAGCTATTGGGATTGTGGCAAGATTCTCTTCCAATCCTAAGGAAACACATATGATGGCCATGAAAAGAATTATGAGATACTTGAAAGGAACTGCTGACTATGGTCTATATTATAATAAGGATGACAAATTTGAACTCTGAGTTTATATAAATGCTGATTGGGTAGGAAATGTAGATGATAGAAAGAGTACTAGTGGTGGAGCTTTCTTTCTTGGACAAAGATTAGTCTCCTAGACAAGTAAGAAACAAAATTGTATTTCCCAATCTATTGCTGAGGCTGAGTATGTTGCTACTATAGTAAACTGTTCAAACTTGGTATGGATAAAACAATTGTTGATAGGCATGAAAGAAGAAATCACTGAACCTGTTGTTATTTTTTGTGACAACACAAGTGCTATCAATATTTCTAAGAATCCAGTGATGCACACTAAGACCAACCACATTGCAATCAAGTATCACTACTTGAGAGAATTAGTTCAAGATAAAGAAGTCCGAATGGAATATGTGAATACAAAAGAACAATTAGCAGACATATTCACTAAAGCTTTACCTAGAGAAACTCATGAGTATTTGAGAAGTCAATTAGGGGTTCTTCCCCTAACTGAGGTTGCCTAGACAACCTAGGAGCACTGCATCAAATGTGCTACAGTTGAAAAATTTGACAAATTGATGCAGAAGTTTCTCACACTTTAGGGCTGGCCTAGAGTTGTGAAAAGGAAGCAAAGACAAGGAATCAGTCATAAGCAAGATGATAGAGGGAGAAACAGTGAGCTGCACATATATTATCTACATCTGATGGATGTATGTTTTGGTTGCTACTTTGGCATTTTTGTCAAAGAGGGAGATGAAATGATATGATAACACATGACATGATACTGAAAAGTAAGAGGGAGATGAGCTGATGAAATTGAAAGATCTGAGGGAGATGAACTAATGGAACTGAAGATAAGGATGATGAACTAAAATGAAGGATCAGGATAGAGGGAGATCTGAATACTTTTGATGGTCATAAAAGTGAGGCTTATAGGATTCTGAATTAGAATGAAGCTAAGGATATTATAAATATTTCTCTAACGGATAGATAAGTTTTTGTATTGGTTGGTAATCCATGTGTTATTTAGGTGATATCATATGGTGTTGCCATCAATGCCAAAGAGGGAGATTGTTGGAAATTGCAATTGAAACAATTGTTGCATTGTCATTGATGTCAAACCTTAATTGGTAAGACTGTTGCTACTTAGGAAAGTACTATATCTATTTGAGTGTTGCTAAGGGGTTAAGCAAGGTTGGTAACAATAGCACCTAAGGAAAGGTTGAGTTATCTTGATACTACAAAGTGTACTTGACTATGTTGCACAATGATGAGATAATGTATTGTTTATCTTAGTCAGAATGAAGACTAAACTGGTAGGATTAATCGAGCAAAGAATGGAAAAATCATGTTTAAGCCGAGTAATGATAGTGTCGATCAAGTTAGTAAATGCCAAGCAAAATGATAGTGTCAACCGAGCATTAGTAAATTGCCGAGGAAGATAGTGTAAGCCGAGGAAACAATTTTAGTAATGACCGAGCTTTCTACATGAAGAACGAGTGAACAATCACAGTATTGACTGAGCATCAACAATTTTATATTTGAAGAGAATTTAATTTTGGAGCCAACATTGTTGAATTCTTGAATTATGTAAAATGTGTTGACTTTATTTATTGATTGTTTGCAAGCATTAAATGCACTATAAAACATTTTATTGTAAATCTTTAAGAGATTTGAGATGATTTTAGAAAAGGAGCCGAAGAACATGAAGCTGGTAGATTCAATGAATTTGACCTAACCCTAAGATCTCTGAAGGAGATTGAGTGGCAAAAGATGAGTTAACCTAATTGAGGAAAATATAAGGGAAGCTGAGCATTTTGATATGCATGCACATGGAGAATAGAGAATGCTAGAAGAGGAAAGTTTTATTGACTGAATAAGAAGGAAAGACTGAAGGAGAATTGTGGTGATTTCTTGAAGAAAATTTTTGAGCAGATCAGAGATGGAAATGGAAAAATTTCAAAGTCAGTAAACTAGCATTAGTGTACGAAATCAGATCTGATATTTGCAAAGTGAGTTGTATATTTTTCATATAATACTGCTGCTACTTTCTAACCATTGTAATAGTCAAAATCCTTTTAACAGAGGTTGACCTAACAGTCATATGTTAAATCCTTTGAACAAGGCTACATTCTAATGGAGTGTATGTAAGTCCTATGACTAGGCTCACTTTTAACACGGTGATTGAAATCCTTTAACCGGGTCACACCTAACAGTGTGTATTGTAACCTTTGACAAGGTTGGCTTTTTACTGAGCTCACTTCAGAAGAGTCAAAATAATAGTAGCATATTACAAAGTGGTTTTTACCAAATTGGGTTTCCACTATAAATCTTGGTGTTAATACTTGTGTGAATGTTTTGGTTTGAACATTACTATGTTTTACAAGTTAAGTTACAGCTGGGTAGTGGACTGCATTGTTGTATGTTTCTATTATTGAATTAGTGATGACCGAGTTTGTTTTGGTTTTGGATCTGATTTAAGGATAATTTTTTGAGATTATTTTATACATTAGGACCTGAGAACAACTGATTCACCCCCCCTCTTTGTTTTTCTAAATCATATTAACATTTTTCAGATAAATATTGCTGCTACTTTCTAACCATTGTAATAGTCAAAATCCTTTTAACAGAGGTTGACCTAACAGTCATATGTTAAATCCTTTGAACAAGGTTGCATTCTAATGGAGTGTATGTAAGTCCTATGACAAGGCTCACTTTTAACAGGGTGATTGAAATCCTTTAACTAGGTCACACCTGACAGTGTGTATTGTAACCTTTGACAAGGTTGGATTTTTATCGAGTTCACTTCAGAAGAGTCAAAATAATAGTAGCATGTTACAAAGTGGTTTTTCCCAAAATTGGGTTTCCACTATAAATCCTAGTGTTAATACTTGTGTGAATATTTTGGTTTGAACATTTTTGTGTTTTACAAGTTAAGTTACAACTGGGTAGTGGACTGCATTGTTATATGTTTCTATTATTGAATTAGTGATGACCGCGTTTGTTTTGGTTATTGGATTTGATTTAAGGAAAAGTTTTTGAGATTGTTTTATACATCAGGACTTGAGAAAAATTGATTCACCCTCCCCTCTCTGTTGTTCTAAATCATATTAACAATTGGTATTAGAGCTTTGTTGCATATTATTAGTGTTGATAGAAATCAAGTTTAAAGGGGCTTGAAGCAAATGATCAAGATGTATAAGAAGGAGGTACCGAAGTTGAACAAGGAAAAATTCCCTGCATGGAAAAGCTTGATGAAGCTGCATCTGGCCAGTATTGGTGACTCTACAAAGTACTACATTGAGAATAGCTATGTCTCACCTATTGCAACTTTGACTGCTGAAGAAATGAGAGCTAAGAAAGAACATAATCAGACAATGATGGAAATTGCATCTGCCCTAAGCTATCTAGAATTTGAGGACATTAAGGACTGCACAACTGCTAAGGATATGTGGGACACTCTTGCAAGGATCTATGGTGGTGACTTGAATGTGCTGAAAGTAAAGGCTGAGAGTCTTAGAGGTAAGTTTGATGAAATGAGAATGCAAGAAGGTGAAAACATTGCACAATATTGTGGTAGAATAAAAGAAGCTGTGAATGCTATTAGAGGAGCAAATGGGTGATGAAACTATAATGGGAAAGTACTAAGAACCTTGCATCCTATATATGCTATTAAGATCTCAGCTATTCAGGAATCTAGATGCAACTCTGCTAATTTTCTTACTTTGGAAAGTTTGGTTCATAAGATGACTGCTTTTGAACTCTCCAACTATGATAATTTCATTGTTGGAAGCATTGGAAATGTTGAATCTTCTTTGAAGTCACAACTAGTTCGAAACAAGCCAAAGAAAGAAAAAGAAAGATGCATCAGTGAAAGTGAAAGTGATAGTGAAAGTGAAAGTGACAGTGATACCTTTGATGAAGATCTGGAAGATCTAGAAGCTCTTATGGCTAGAAGACTGAGAAGAGGAAAAAAGAAAGTATAAAGGTAAAATCCCTATTATATGTTTTGCATGTAATAAAGTTTGTCATATAGTTGCTAGATGTCCTGACAGGAAGGATAAAGATGATGAAAGAAAAAGAAAACCAAAAGATAGAAATGAAAGAAGCTACCAATGGAACAAAGACTACAAGGGAAAAGGTAAGAAATCTTGTTACATTGCTGAAAAAGAAACCGACACTGATAGTGATGATTTTGAAATTGAGGTAGTCTATGTTGCAATGAAAGATGAATCTGATGAGGGTGAGAAAACTGCATTGATATCCTATGTGAACAAGAATGATAAATGGATTATTGACAATGGTTGTTCACATCACATGACTGGTGACAAAAATAAGTTTGAGACCTTACATCATTACAGAGGTAAAAGTGTAAAATTTGGTAATGATGCACCATGTCCTGTTAGAGGAAAAGGTTTGTTTAAACTGACTGATAAGATATCTTGTGAAAATGCATATTGGGTTGAAGGTCTTAATTATAATTTGTTAAGTATTTCCCAGCTTAAAAAAACTAGTTACCGAGTGGAATTTTATCACAAGCAAGCTAAAATATTTAATCCTATTGGAGAACTAATTGGAAGTGGAGATCAGACTAGAGGTAATTTGTTCTATCTTGACCTATCTAAAGAAACATGTTTAATTCCAAAATTTGATGATATTTGGTTATGGCATAAAAGGCTATGTCATGTTAACTTTGATTATCTAGTAGAGATAAGTAAGAAGAAAAAGGTAAAAGGTCTACCTAGATTGAAGAAACCTGAGAATGTGATGTGCAAGGAATGCTAGTTAGGAAAAATTACAAAGTCAAGTTTTAAGAGAAAATCCTTTACTTCTGAAAATGTTTTACATTTGGTTCATACTGACCTTTGTGGACCTATGGGTGTACAAAGTTACTGTGGTGCTAGATACTTTATCTTATTTGTTGATGATCATACTAGGATGATGCATGTGATGTTTCTAAAATAAAATCTGAAGCCTTTCAATTCTTTAAGTGGTATTTGGCTAAAGTTGAGAAGGGGACAGGTAGGAACCTGAAATGTCTTAGATCTGACCGAGGTGGAGAATTTACATCAAATGAATTTAATCTATTTTGTAATGATAGAGAAATTAAAAGATAGATGTGTGCACCTAGAACAGCTCCACAGAATGGTATAGCAGAAAGAGAAACATATCTATCTTGGATTTGCAAGGACATTGTTGATTGAAAAGAATGTGGCACAAAAATACTAGGAGGAAGCTATAAGCACTACTATCTACACTCTTAACCAGGTACATATCAAGAAAGGTACAAATCTGACTCCCTATGAATTATGGCATGGGCATGCACTGAGTGTTAAATACTTTAGAATCTTTGGAAGTAAGTGCTATATATTAAAAGACACTAGGAATGGAAAGTTTGATGCTAAGAGTGATGAAGGCATATTCCTAGGGTATTCCACAAAAAGTAAAGCTTATAAATGTTTGAACTCTAACACTAACAAAATTGTGAAAAGTGTGAATGTTAAAATTGATGAGTATGCAGAAAGAAATGAAGCTAACAGCAAAAGAGAACTAGAAGATTATCGATCTTTTGTGTACATTGAGGAAGAAGAAGAGACAAGTAACAGACTTGCACCTGATGCTAAGTCTTGGGTAAGGAATGCTGAGAAACAGACAGACGCTGCTGGGCATCAGGAAAACAGTGTCGAGAGAGAGCACGAACATGCCGAGCTACAAGAAAATATTGCTAAGTATCAGGAAGAGATTGCTGAGCATTCAAAAGTTGAATTTGACAATCTTGTTGAGGAACATGATGAAATAGAGGAGAGAGGAGCTGAACCTATTTTGGAAAAATATGTAAGAAGCCATCACAAGCTTGAACAGATAATTGGAGACAAAAATACTGGAATTCAGACCAGAAGTAAGACTAAGGATCCAACATGCCTACTGTGTGAATTTGAACCCAAGTCAATTAGAGAGGCATTGGAGAATGAAGATTGGATACAAGAAATGAATGAAGAGATTGACCAGATTGAGAAGAATGATACTTGGACTCTGGTTCTGAGACCTGAAAACAAAAATGTTATAGGAACAAAGTGGGTGTTTCGGAATAAGATGAATGAAAATTGTGAAATCACTAGGAACAAAGCTAGGCTATTATGCAAAGGCTACGCACAAGAAGAAGGAATAGATTATGGGGAGACATTTTCCCCTATAGCTAGATTGGAAGGAGTAAGAACTCTACTTGCATATGCTGCTTATAAAGATTTCAAGGTGTATCAAATGGATGTCAAGTTTGCATTTTTGAATGGTAGACTAAAAGAAGAAGTTTACATAGAATAGCCAGAAGGTTTTATTGATCCAAACAGAAGACACATGGTGTACAAATTGAACAAAGCACTATATGGATTGAAGCAAGATCCCGGAGCATGGTATGAGAGGTTGGACAACTACTTGATACAGATTGGATTTTCAAGAACAAATGACACAAGCAATATGTACATGAAGGATGAAGAAGGTAAAGGTATCCTGTTGGAAATTTTTTTTGTGGATGACATTATTTTTGGTGGACAAGATGCATTATGTAAAATTCTTTCAAATGAAATGCAAACTGAATTTGAAATGAGTATGATTGGTGAGATCAAATTCTTTGTTGGTTCACAAGTATATCAGAGGAACAATGGAATTTTCATTACATAGTCTAAGTATGTTAATGAAATACTAAAAACTTTTGGGATGGAAGATGCTAAACCAGTAGGAACTCCTATGGTTATTGGACAAAAGTTATCTAAGAATGATGATGTTTCAGAAGTGAATCAGACTTTGTACAGATCCATGATTGGAAAATTACAGTATGCTATACATAGTAGACCAAATATTGCACTAGCTATTGGGATTGTGGCAAGATTTTTTGCCAATCCTAAGGAAACACACATGATGGCTATAAAAAGAATTATGAGATACTTGAAAGGAACTACTGACTTTGGTCTATATTATAAGAAGGATGACAAATTTGAACTTAGAGTTTATATAGATGCTGATTGGGCAAGAAATGTAGATGACGTAAAGAGTACTAGTGGTGGAGCTTTCTTTCATGGATAGAGATTAGTCTCCTGGACAAGAAAGAAACAAAATTGCATTTCCCAATCTATTGCCGAGGCTGAGTATGTTGCTGCTGCAGTAAACTATTCAAATTTGGTATGGATAAAACAATTGTTGATAGGAATGAAAGAAAAAATCACTGAACCTATTGTTATTTTCTATGACAACACAAGTACTATCAATATTTCTAAGAATCCAGTGATGCACACTAAGACCAAGCACATTGCAATCAAGTATCACTACTTGAGAGAGTTAGTTCAAGATAAAGAAGTCCGAATGGAATATGTGAATACAAAAGAACAATTAGTAGACATATTCACTAAAGCTTTACCCAGAGAAGATCATGAGTATTTGAGACATCAATTAGGGGTCCTTCCCCTAACTGAGGCTGCTTAGACAAGCTAGGAACACTGCATCAAATGTGCTACAATAGAACATTTGAGAAATTGATATAGAATATTGTCACACTTTAGGGATGGCCTAGAGTTGTGAAAAGAAGAAAAGATAAGGAATCAGTCATAAGAAAGATGACAGAGGGAGAAACACTAAGCTGCACAGATATTATCTACATCTGATGGATGTATGTTTTAGTTGCTGGTTTGGCATTTTTGTCAAAGAGGGAGATGAACTGATATGATAACACATGCCACTAAAGCTAAGGATGATGAACTGAAATGAAGGATAAGGATAGAGGGAGATCTAAATACTTTTGACGGTGACAGAAGTGAGGCTTATAGGATTTTGAATCAGAATGAAGCTAAGGATATTATACATAATTCTCTGATGAACAGATACATTTTTGGATTGGTTGGTAATCCATGTGTTATTCAGGTGATATCATATGGTGTTTCCATCAATGCCAAAGAGGGAGATGGTTGGAAACTACAATTGAAACAATTGTTGCATTGTCATTGATGTCAAACCTTAACTGGTAAGACTGTTGCTACTCAGGAAAGTACTATATCTATTTGAGTGTTGCTAAGGGGCTAGGCAAGGTTGGTAACAATAGCACCTAAGGAAATGCTGAGTTATCTTGATACTACAAAGTGTACTTGACTATGTTGCACAATGGTGAGACAATGTATTGTTTATACTAGTAAGAATGAAGACTAAACTAGTAGGCTTGACTAAGCAAAGAATGGAAAAATCATGTTTAAGCCGAGTAATGTTACTGTCACCCAAGTCAATGTATGCCGAGAAAAATTATAGTGTCGACCGAACAACAGTTAATTGCTGAGGAAGACAGTGTAAGACGAGTAAACATTTTTAGTAATGATCAAGCTTTCTACATGAAGACTGAGCAGTTGATCACAGTATTGACCAAGCATCAACAATTTTATATTTGAAGAGAATTTAATTTTGGAGCTGACATTGTTGAATTCTTGGATTATGTAAAATGTGTTGACTTTATTTATTGATCAATTGTTTGAAAGCATTAAATGCACTATAAAACATTTTATTGTAAATCTTTAAGAGATTTGAGATGATTCTAGAAAAGGAGCTGAAGAGCATGTAGCAGGTAGATTCAATGAATCTAACCTAACCCTAAGATCTACAAATAAGATTGAGCGAGATAAGATGAGTTAACCTAATTGAGGAAAGTATAAAGGGTACCTGAGCATTTGGATATGCAAGTGCATGGGTGAACAGAGAATGCTGGAAGATCAAAAAAGTTTTATTGATTGAATAAGCAAAAAAGGATGAAGGAGAATTCTGGTGGTTGCTTGAAGAAAAGTTTTGAGCAGATCAGAGACGGAGATGGAAAAGTTTCAAAGTCAGTAAACTAGAATTAGTGTACGGAATCAGATCTGATATTTGCAAAGTGAGTTGTATATTTTTCAAATAAATATTGCTGCTAGTTTCTAACCATTGTAATAATCAAAATCCTTTTAACAGAGGTTGACCTAACAGTCATATGTTAAATCCTTTGAACAAGGTTGCATTCTAATGGAGTGTATGTAAGTCCTATGACAAGGCTCACTTTTAACAGGGTGATTGAAATCCTTTAACTAGGTCACACCTAACTGTGTGTATTGCAACCTTTGACAAGGTTGGCTTTTTACTGAGCTCACTTCAGAAGAGTGAAAATAATAGTAGCATGTTACAAAGTGGTTTTTACCAAAATTGGGTTTCCACTATAAATCTTGGTGTTAATCCTGGTGTTAATACTTGTGCAAATGTTTTGGTTTGAACATTTTTGTGTTTTACAAGTTAAGTTACAGCTGGGTAGTGGACTGCATTGTTGTATGTTTCTATTATTGAATTAGTGATGACCGAGTTTGTTTTGGTTATTGGATCTGATTTAAGGAAAAGTTTTTGAGATTGTTTTATACATCAGGACCTGAGAACAACTGATTCACCCCCCCCTCTCTATTGTTCTAAATCATATTAACACTGATTTTGATTGATATATAAAAAAATATGAAGCAATAACAAGCTCACACAATTAGGACATAAGATTACTAAAGGATCCTATTGATTGCAAGTACCTAAATAGGCCAAATGAAACCAAATGAAAAAAGTGATATTTTCATCCAAATAAGCCTACAATCTGATAGCAAATATGGATTGTTCTAAAAAAATTATTCACTTCCAAAAAAATTGGTACCTAAAAATGTGTCTATATGAGTCCAAACAAAGCCTCAGGCTGTCAATTTAGCATTGACATGTGAGATTTTTCTACTGAATGGAAGGATGCCACATGTCCTCTTTCCACTGGGTTGCGGGTCTCTAGGAAATATGTCTATTGTTGATCGTTGATGTCTGTGTGGTAGATCTATGGCAAGGTGGATGGAGCTCAACAATGGGAGCTCATGAAATGGATGCGGCTTGCCACGTGTAGGGCTGGTGAGCTGGGCTTTGGGGATTTTGCATATGTGGACCTATATTATTCAGAGAATAAACCCTCATTGGAAATGTACTAGAGTCAAGTCACCGAGCTGGCTATGTGGGGGAACGAGCTCAAAAGAAGGGTCTATTGATGAAATTACCCCTTACAAGCACTACAAATAGTACAAAAACATCATGTGATTTTTCTATAGCGAGGTAGATGAAAACTCAAAAAGCTATTACGTGAGCTTAGTGAGATGGGAGGACTAATGAAACTAGGCTGTGCTACACTGAGAAAGGTATCATGTTTGAGTTGGGAAGGAGTGGTGTAGAGAGACAAGCTCATTCAGTAGGAGGATTGGGGGTATGTAGCTCAATGCAAAAGAGATCAACGATGTCAAGTGTCACAGGGGATGACATATCACTTTGTAATGTCTATGTGGTAGTTGCAATCTCTGTTGGAAGGTGGGAGAATTATGTGTGACCAATTTTCTACTCATGCATGGGGATTGATGAGTAGAGAATTTTGAGTGGGGATGAGGTGTGTGGGGATCCTAAGATGAACACATTGTGGTGTTCTCTGAGTTGGATCAAATAGAGAGTGCTACAGTGGATGATAGGATTGAGACTTAGGATTTGTCTCACATTCTTTAGAACATTAAACCTTTTGCTTCTTATAATGAGGAACCCACCAATATGAAACAAACAATGATCCACTGTGGACGTGTGTTGGATTGGATGGTCACACTATTATGACCTCGAGTTAGACTTTGAGTGCCTGTGCTCTATGTGTCAATCATATTGTATGCCCTGTACCTATATGAAAATATTTGATAGAAACTAACAAAATATAGGGGCACTACCCCAACTTTTTTTCGGAGATAAAATTGACAAAAAATAAAAAGCCAGATCTAAAATAAAATTTGCACTTTTTATTAATAAAAATTGGATCATACTATCAATGTATAGACCAGATTTCCCAAGCTTGATTTGCAAAAAAAATTTGGCTCAGATTTGACTTTTGCTTAAGGTAGGAAAATATATAGTCAAAATTCACCAGAATGACCACTCAGATGCAATGGTAAGGTCCTATTTTTCTCAAAACACTCCCACAAGCTCCTGATCCCAGATCTGAATTGTGACCCTCCAAAAGTTGAAGCAAAAATCTCTCCAATGGGTATGCAATGAGACTTTTTATGGATATGATACCATGTAATAACTTTCCTAAGACAAAGAATAAAAATGCTGAGATCTAGAATCTCAATTGATAGCACAAGAGAGATAGGAAAAATGATATGATCAATTGATTGATTCAATAATGATAAAATAATAATCGATGCCCAATTAGTTAATACAAAGTAGATGTGCCTAAATATATAGGCAATGCATGATAACTAGGAGTGATGCAAGAGATAACCTATTAATCACACTAGGTGGAATCACAAGTCCACCAAAGGTGGATTATCCTCCATTGCATAATAAAGTATGGGCAACAATGAGAGGATGATAATGTGATAGGAGCACTAAAGGTGGATTTCACAGATACAGTGGAATGAGATAACAACTAACTCCACTTAAAGAGGAATTCTCCTACACCATGTGCTAAAATAAAAATGCAAACTCCTATGTGTCTACATGCCAACTAATATGAAAATGCATTATCCTAAGTAAACTTAAGTAAAGTATAATTACATGAATATTTAATTACACCAACATTGGCACATGAGAAGTGTCATTCCTTCAATTGATGGTGACATTGGCTGGTTGGACATTGGTGGAGACTATGATTGGTTGAGTTCCTCTAAATGGCTTCTACGGCTTTCCCTGACCAATTTTCCTATGAGCAAGGAGAAAAAAGAAGAAGATGTTTTCAAAGAGGGGTCACAAGGATGTGAGTGATCCTTGCCACCTCCATCAACAATTACTTTAGTCTTTACCAGCTAGTTCCTTTTCTTTTTCTTCCAAGCTCAACTTGTGTGACTCTCATAAAATGATATTGTATCCTCCTTTTTTTTATAAATAATATATTATTTCATTCATTCTTATTTAATAAAAATGACTATTCATCAAAATATTCAAGATAAATAATATTCTTTATTATTTTTTATTTGAAAATTATAATTATTATTATAATTAAAATAGAAAAATATTATATATCTCTAAATTAATATAATAAAAAAAATTAAATTCAAAAATATTGATCTTACTCTTCTATTGATTTATTTGACTCTAATGTCATAAACATCTATTTTTATACCTCTTTCACATTCTACGTGTACTTACTAGAATCTAAATAATCCACACATACTTCTTCGAAGTTAAGTAATTCCAAGGAATTCAACTTGGAAGACTTTAATGTGTTTCACGTGCATGGAATGCACTTTGAATTTAGAGAGACCTCTTAAGAGAATTGAAATTTACGTGCATTTCACAAATTAGAAACGGGCTCCATCTCTTTACAAATTATATAATAAGATTAAGAAAACCTAGTCTAGTAGATTAAGTCAAAGTCATTAAAAGTTTTTTTTGGTTAGCTTTGTCTACATGTGGAGAGGAATAATCTAGCCGGCCCTTTCATCACCCTCCTATATATCAGGAGGAAAAGCTTTTCAAAAATTCAAAATTATTTTTAATTTTTATATTATTAAATTGGTTACTTAATTCTTATATTAATATTAATGAATTAAAAAACAATTATTTATAGTCGTAAATGTAAATGAGGCAAAAAAAAATATAATAATTTTTAAAAAATATTCTAAATCTCAACAAATCACAAGTTTGGGTTTTTATCTTATTTTCCATCATCCTTTTATTTTTAGTCAAAGAGATATACGTGCTTGATAAAATCATCTCCTAGATAAAAATACCCCTTTACTTCTTACAAGGTTTCAAGAACATGAACATTATATCATTTACAATGAAATTGTTAGTATAAGAGAAAAATTTAATAGAAAATAGATTTTGTTTCTTAATCATAATAAGTTATTATGAGACTAAAAAATTTGGAGAGATAATTACTATTTTTTATCCCTTCATATTATCCATTAAAATGTAAATGTGAAGATAATGAAATCCTTAATATATGGAGATAGACAAAGTAAAAACTAATTCTTTAAATTTCAATACTTATATGGTTATGACTATGAAAATAAAAATTTGTATTGAAGCATAAAATAAGAGCTAGTTGATTTATTTCATTATATTAATATTTTTATAGTTTTATAATTAAACTATTGATTTCTATCTACAATAATAATATTGTTTTAGTATGATTTCTGTATGTAGTTAAGCCTCACTATTTATCAAATCTCTTTTTTAGACATTTTAATTTGTCAAACTCTATTGTCTTCTCCTCTTTAACACTTATCATACAATGAGTTTCCAATGAATACAACATAATATAAATTATGATTCACAATAATCAACTACAAGTGCTAGTACATATTCATTGTTATAGTTACTTTGAACAATAATATGTATTTTTCCTACTAAAACAATTAATTACTTATTTTGATGAAGTATAGAAGTGAAAAATTTCATATTACAAATATAAGTAGTAGTTTACATAATTTACTATACTAATTGTTGAAGAATTCAAATTTATATTAATTTTTTATATCTATATACAAATTAAACAAATAATTAAAAACAATACTACAAATATATTACAAATATCATGTAATTTATAAACAAGTGCCATGTAGTGGCTAAGTACTCACCTTTAGTAATTAATTTTAAATATAAATATAATTTTAATTTTAATAAATTTATTATAATATATAAGATATTTTAATTAATTATAAAATTATATCATTATAATATTTTATATAATAATAATTGTAGTAATATATAATTTTTTTAATTATAATTATATAGATAATTATTGATTGCAAATTATAATTAATTTAAACCTTTTTCTTAATTTTATTTGTAAATATAACAATAATGCTAATTTTATTTTATTGATATATATTTTTTTATTACATATGATTAATATTATTGTATATATAATATGAGCAATAGTATCAAATAGTTATAATAGTTTTAATAGATCAATATGATACATTATGAACTTTTAATAATGTCAAAATAAATTAAAAAAGCTAACCAATTATAAGTAACTTACTCCATATTAGGAATATTGTAGCATACTAATTCAATAAATAAATAATTTATTCAATATTTTGAAATAAATTATAAAAATATACAAATTACAAAATTTAATCAACTTATTTTAATCTTTGATTCTCACTGATTTATTGCATCCATTAATATTCCATTTAAAAAATATACTGTTTAAAATATAAAATTTAATCACTAGTTAACACTAAAAACTCAAAAATGGATGCAATAATACTTGCTTAGCCTATCGGCAAGTACTAATAAGTGGAAGGACAATAAATAACAAACGTGGTAAATTTTAATTGGTTCACTCCTATAATAAGACTTCAAATGCATTCATCCAATGAGATGATCAAAAATTAATTTGTAAATATTATAAAGTTAAATAATTTGCATCTATATTTTACAAATGAAAAAAATTATAATGAAATATAAAAAAGAATTAATTTCATTGGTGTAGATAGTTCATTTAATCACTAGTTAACATCAAAAATTCAAAAATGGATACAATAGTACTTAGCCTACCGGCAAGTACTAATAATAGATAATATTGGTATTATATTTATAATTATATTATTAATAAAGGATGTTGACATGATATAGACATATTATATTAATTTAGGAATGCAATAATTGTATACAAAATATTTTAAGTAATTATGAGTCATAATGACTTTTTTTATAAATAATTTAATTATGATATTGATAATAAATATTTGAGATGTTAATACTCTTGGAAAATATCAATATTTTTAAAATTACAATAATTATTCAACTTTTAATTTAAAATTATTCTTTCCATTTTTATTTTGTCAACAATTTAAAAAAAATAAAATATTTTTTTTAATTTAAAAATAAAATAATTTTCTATATATTCTAAAATTAATATAATTGTTATAAATTGTTTAAATTCTTAATTTCAATTGAAAACATTGATCTTTATTCTTCTTGTTTGTTTTATTTGACTAAAATATCATTTACAAGAGTTTCTCCACCTACTTTTCACATTCTACATATGTATGTACTTTCTAAAATTTAAATAATGCATAAGATTTAATGACTTTTTCTACCTAATCTTCCATATTTTAATCTAAATATTTTAGAAATGTAGCATCCTAATTTTCAGAACAAATATATCAAACTTTTTAGAGAGCTAAATTTTTTAGAAGAACTTGACATTAGAGATTTTGTATCCTCTTTTAAACTAAATATATAATACTTAGAAATTTTGTATCTCTTTTTAGTACCAAATATATAGTACTTCTTAGAGTTAAATTTTTTAGAAGAATTTGACATTGACATGAAAATATATTTTAGAAATTTTTTATCCCCCATTTCAGAACCAAATACATCGTACTTCTTCGAATGCTAAATATTCAGAGGACTTTGACATGGAAGGCTTTAATGGTTTCATAATTCATTGAATGTAGAGAGACCTTTTAAGAGAGTTAATATTCATGACTGTAGCCAGTGAAGAAATAAACGTTCTTTTGACAATATTATTGAGAGGAATCAGAAATGGGCTCCATCTCTTAACAAATTACAGTATAAGACTCGGACAACGTAACGGATAATTTAGTTTAGAGAGATTAAAGCACGACTGTATCAAATTTAGATATATACCTTGCTTTGACAATATTCTTGGACAGGAATCAGAAATGTAGTCATCTATTCACAAACTACAGTATAAGACTAGGACAACGTAGCGCTGTAGATTCAGTTGAAAATGTTTAAAAAAGTGAAAAAAATTCGTTAACTTTGTCTACATGTAGAGGGGAATACGTGAATATGAGAATATCAGAAGAATCAGGCGAACCCTTTCATCAACCTTTGAATATATATTAGGAGTAAATGTTTTCCATAGATCATAATATATCACCACATTACACTGTGTACTGTGCACTGTGCAGTGTAGGCGCTTTTATCAAGATATTAGACTGCGCACTGTGCACTGTTACCGCTTTCTTTTCCTGTTCATATCTTCCTCCATTTTTTTCTGATGGAGATTTACTATGGTGAAGTTATGGATCCCTGTAATGCTGTTTCATTGAACTGTAGATTCGATGAAAGAATGTTAAATTTGGATTCAAGTCTGAGAGAATGGTCTTTTTGGAGGGATCCATTCGTTGAAGATAAACGATCGTTGCTACCAGAATTTCTTTGGGTGGATGGGAACTTCACCAGCCATAAAGAGCTGCCAAATACCAGTCAGAAGAAGCAATCTGAATCGAATGCAATTCAAGGCAGTGCTTCTTTAGCACTTGAATTCTCCTCAATGCAAGATGACTTAATGGAAGAACTAATGAGTGGGGAAGCACCTGGAAGGACTCAAGGCATCTGTGGTTATGATAAGGATGTTATGAGCATTGGAGCTGAAAAAGTCTCTGTTGTAGAAAATCATAATAAATCAAGCGGCACATTCAATTGGGCAACTAGAAGCTTGATTCCCTGTAGCAATGCCGACTCATCAGATAACAAGGGAGTGCTAGTTATTTATCTTCTAACAACATGCGCTGAAGCCATTTCAGATGGGTCCCATGACCTTGCTGACATTTTGCTTTGCAGATTGAGAGAAATGGTGGGTGTAACAGGCTCCACTGTAGAGAGGGTTGCTTTCTATTTGTATCGTGCACTTCAGCAGCGTCATCAACTCACTTCAGGTGGGCATCCCATGGAAGTGAACTTGAGGCCACAGCAATTGAGGGATGTGGGTACTTTGAGTTTACTCAACCAAGTCTTCCCTTTTATCAGAATACCTCATTTCACGGCTAACCAGAGCATTCTGGAAGCAATCAAGGGTGAAAGAAGGAAAATCCATATTATCGATTTCGATATCATGGAAGGGATGCAGTGGCCACCATTGATGGAAGCATTGAAGAGTGGAGGCTACGAAATTGAGCACCTGAAGATCAGTGCCCTTAAATGGGATTCTGGTGATGATGAAAATAATGACGATTCAGTGCCCTTGTGTACAACTACACACACAGGCAGAATGCTGTCTGAATATGCGGCCTCTCTGGGAATTCCATTTTCGTTCGAGGAAACAGCTGTGGAGAATATGAAGAGAAACAATGATGAAATTGTAGCTGTGAATTGTATGTGGGAATTGCCACATATGTGCGAGAGAAGCAGAATCCAGCTGTCCAATTTCATTGATGGAGCACGCCAGCTTGATCCAGTTATCCTGACGATTGGAACGGGACCTCCTGATGAGCCCCATGTAAAGCTTAATTTGTTGGACAGTTTTGGCGAATGTCTGAGAAATCTTTGTGCACTTTTCGATTGTTCTGAAGCAGGTTTGCCTGAAAGATATGCACTTGCTCGAGCAAAAGTGGAGTATATGTTTTTGGCTCCGATGGTATGCAGGCCATTAAATTATAGTGGGCAATTAGGGCCGATGAAAGTGCTGGACATCCCGCCCAAATGCGGCTTTGTTCAGGGTGAAATTAGCAAGAAGAATGTGATGTATGCGAATGAGCTGGTTGTCCATTTAGGGTTCCCAACGCAGTACAGAGTGAAATGTGTGGGTACTCAGCAGCTGCTTCTCCAATGGCATTCCACTGTTTTGTCGCGCATCTCCGTTTGGAAACCAATTACCTACTACAATGACATTATTCCGGCTGTTTATTTGTGGCAATAAACTGTCTAAGATTATATTCTCTGTATATCCAGAATAGACGCTGGAGTAGTCGTATTTTAAATATGTTTATTATAAGGACACAAAACAAAAAGGTGGATGCAGATTGGTTTACCTTTGTCTTTCTTTTAAGTTTTTTTAGCTTATAAAATAATGAATGCTTTACATATAATAGTCCTATATAATGTTTAATTTGAAAGAATATAAATTGTAGAAATATTATATCTTTTATAAATATTTTTTAAATTTTGAAAACAATACGAAGTTAAGATTTGACGGGTTATAATAATAATAAATAAAATAATAGTATTTTTTTGATAAAAATATTATTTGTAAATATTCAACAAAAATTAACTTTAATATGTATTAGGTGAAGTGTGGAAATTACTTCTAAGGTTAATTGAATTCAAAATTTCTCATTGTTATCGGGAAGTTAATGCCGGTTCTGATTGGCTAGCAAATATGGGGGTTAAGTTGGATCAGGGGTCATGTGTATTGGAGGAGTTGCAAGTTAGACAACTGAGTTTGATTCATAACTTTTGTTTGGCCTTGTTGGATGAATTGAGATGGTGTCCTTAAAGTTTGATGGGACGTCCTACACCTAAGCTTTGGTAGGAATGGGAACATTGAGAGGGGTGGGGTGGGGGAGGGTTTGGGGGGGGGGGGGGGGGGGGGTGAATAAGTGTTCACTGTATTTTAACTTTTCACTTTAATCTTTATGCTGAACTTAAATACTTAAGAACTGAAATAAACATTCACATAAACATGAAACATGAAATCAACACATGACACCAATATGATTACGGGGAAACCCAAATAGGTAAAACTCCGGTGGGAATTGACACCCACTAATATTCTGCACTAGTGTTTTGTGATCCTTGCTAGAAGATCATTTATCTTGTTAGGAGTAACTTTACAATGCTTTAAGTACAGTAGACCTTGTTAAGGGCCGGACCTTGTTATGAGTCTTTTACAATCATCCCTGTTAGGGGAGAGGACGCACTGTCCAAGAGCTCACTGCTCAAGTGGTGAAGGCTACAACCTTCTGATTTCAGATACACACTATATCTACAGGATAAACTGTCACTGTGACACTGCTTGTCAAATCAATTCCTTTGATGCGCTGATGCTTTGACCTCTTGCAAAGCTCTAATATATCTTCTAGTGTCTTCGCACACTTTTGCTCTTCTTATCACAACTCTATTTCAACTTCCATATCGAATACAATGGGCGCACCTTATATTTATGCGCTCATACAAAATACATAATTAGGTCGGCCCTATAACTAATTACAAACAACGCTTCCAAATGAATTGGCTTAAGTGTTCTTACAATTATACATATAAACATGTTGGCAACCTAAATACAATGGGCATATAGCCTTTACAATATTACATTATAATCGCAAACCAAAATGCTAATTGTCGGCTCCATGCTCTATTCACTGCTGACACACACTAGCTGTGCAACTTCAACTGACTATAACTTTCTCATCCTTGCACATCTACTTATGCACTCGTAGACTAAGAAAGAATATAGTCAAACCAACTTAACTTCTAGGGCGCATACCATAATTCTTTCGTACACACGTGCGTTGATGCTCTGAGATGCCAGAACTCTGTATACTATCCAGTCTTCAATACTTAATTGAATTTCGATCTTTACATCAAGTGCGCTGACTCCAAATTGCTATATGATTTTGTTGCCATAATGACAACACCATATCTAGTCATATACTTCAATATAGACAACTTGCCAACAATCTCCCCCTTTGTCATTGATGGCAACAAAAGAATATGGCCAAGTTGTTAACTGTCCCTTAACATAAAGACTTTTGTCTTCTATACATTTTTATACATAATATTATATCTCCCTATACATATTATACTCCATATTTTATACACAACTCCCCCTTTAACATTAATGACAAAGGTGTACCAAAAAATTGATTTTGCACATACTTACTTAGGGAAAACATCTGGATATGCTATCTTGAGGTTCTGGATCTCCTTCTTCCAAAGAGTTATCAAAGAGTTAACTATTTGTAGATGGGCACATAAAGCATATTGAAGCTTCTCCATCTTCTTCAAATCTGTGCTTGGACCTTGATCATAGGTTATCATTATGGCATCTATCTCCTTGATGTTTTGATTTAGAATGTCTAGTGAGGGTGCACGAGCATTCCTTAACTGAGTCTGTCTAGACCTTATCTTTGCCATCTCTTTCTCTGCCTTCTTAATTTTGTCCAATTGACCCTGGTAAACATTATTACACATGTTCACATCAGTGGATGAGTCTTTCATTGAACTCTTCACCTACTCAATCATAGCTTCTGCCTCTTGTATTGTCTTAAGATGGGCATCAGTAAACTTATCCTAATCCATGTAGTCTGCAATGAATTTCCATCCTTGATCAGAAAATTCTTTTAAAGATGCTTGTCCCGTCTTGAGTGAATTAAGATCTAGTGCAAAGTTGCTCATCAACTCATTCAATTTCTTCTTCAGGTATTTCTCTTCTGCAACTTTGGATGCAGATTCTTCAAGGCTTGAAAAATTACTTTTGAATTGTGAGATAATTGTACTCACATCATCAACCAAGTGTACCTTATTCACTTTCACATCCACAGGCAACAAACTATTTAGTATGTTCATTGACTCCACAAGGAGAGGATTTCTCATGACATGTTTCTCCTTTTCCTTCTCCATAGCTAGGACACTGAACTTAATCAGGTCTTCTTCTCTCCATGAGTCCAAACTGGATGTGTTAGGTGTCAAACTTGACAACAATGCTGAGGAGGGAGTGATGGGAGTGCTATCCATCACTTCTAGTTTTATCTTGGGTAGATCAACAGAAGTTTCATCTTTCTTTTGTTCTTTTTCTTCCATCTTATCTTTTTCTTTCTTTTCTTCCTTTTCCATTTTATCTTCTTCTTTCTCATCTGATATATTTTCAATCAATACCTCTTCTTGATGAGTGGGAGGTGTGCTGCAACATAATATCTCAGCCTCTTGTGTACTCACAAAAGATTCCTCAAACTTATCTAAGTCTGTGTCTGTGGCCGCCATGGCTATCTCCACATTATCAATGATAATGGTGCTATCCTTGAGTGATTCTAACATGGGCATAGATTTATTTGCCTCTGTTTGTACTTCCACTGCAAGCGTTGAATCCTGAGGACCTATAGATTGTACCTTGATAGTCTCTACTACTTTGTCTTGCTTACTAGGTACTTGAGAGATGGGTGCAGCCATAGGTTTCATGCATTGTTCTAAGAATATGTTCTCAAAGGCCTTCTCTATTTCCTTAGAGATCAACTCATAGTCTTTGTTCATGAGGTGTAGTGTTCTCATCTTTGACCTTAAGTGCGGGTTCACCAAATTCAACAAAAGTGACTTTTCTTCAACAGAACATATTGGAAGAGTGGAATCAAGAATTTGTTCCCTTATTCTAAAGTCTTCTTAAGTGGCTTGTCTCTTCAAGGTATCCATTATCTCCCATACTTTATCTAGAATTGCTGTTTTCAATTCAAGAACTATCTTCTTGAACTTTATCATATGTTTTACAATCATATCATGTATTTCTGATTTGTCAATCTCATTGTATGATTCATAAAACTTCCCTACTTGATCAATTCTGCCCTCATTAACAATTCTTGTGCTCAATACTTTGAGGCTTGGTCTGAATCCTACCTTAGGAGGTGCTTGAATGTTTTTCTTGCTCCTTGTAGCTTGCGAGGATGGATGACTAGTGCTGGTTTCTTTCTTCCTTTTGGCTATTGGCTTATACTTTAGAGGAGCATTAGAATCACTGGTTTCTTTGGGTGCAGAAGGAGTGTCATCAGTTATATCCTTCTGACTGTCATCTATTTCAATTTTTATCTTCTTCATCTTAGGATCTTCTTGTTCTTCTTCTGCTGCTACGCTTTTCATTTCCAAAGCACTCTTCTCTTCCCTTGCCTTGTCAAGGTCTTCTTGAGATACACCATGAATCCTTAAGATCTCTGATGTGACCTTAGCAACCTTTCTTTTTGTTGCTACGTTGTTTAGCTTTGCATCTACTTCTCTGGTTTTCTCCGCATATGTTCCCCATCTAGGTTCATTAGGATCTTTGGGGGCTGATAGTAATACCTATGCATATGCTTTAAGGACTTGTTCCTCTACCTCATAGCCAAGTGGATGAATCCACTTAGTTCTTGGTTCAACGACTTCCATACAAGTTGTATCAGTTTCCACCATAAAAATTAAATCCTTATACTTTTCCATGATACTTTCTAGAATCCTGTACCTCATTTGCATCTTGACCCTAAAGGTCTTCAATTCCAAAGTGATATAATATCTTAGTATGCTTTCAATGGATGCTTTGTTGGATATTTGAGGCATGATTGGAATGGACTTGTCCAAATACAAATCTAATATCTTCCCAACAATATGAAGGTACATGTAGATGATTAGTGACCCAAACCTGAATATCTTTGTCTTGTCATGTTTGATAGCCTTGATGTTTTCAATCAACTGTGTGCGCAAGATCTCACACAAGTTGAATTCACCATCTTCCTTTACTAGTCTGATGGCTGCTAGAATAGTGCCCGTAGACACACTATTCACCCTGCTGGTGTGATGAAAACTGTACCCCAGTATCATTGACATCAATTTGATGTCTGCTTGCTCAATAGGCTTGATTGTCATGCCGCACCTATCGCTCCTTGACTTACATGTTTGGTCAACCATCTTTCTGACATCCTTGCCCATAGGAAGGATGATGCTTGACCTAGAAAGGCCTGTCATCTCATGTATCAAGTCATTGGTGATTCTTACTGGTACATCACCAATCCAAAATAAATCATCATGAATCCTTCTTAGTAAAATCTTTATCCATTATGTCTCATAGAATTCATATGCCATAGCATACTCAACAATTGGGTGATCATTCCATTTAGCATATTCATCCAAGAATGTTTTATTAGGTTTCATCATAGTGTCCATGTGCACTCTTAGCCTATCCAATCCAAATGGTTCCTTCTTATAGTAGATATATGCTCTAATGTCTTCCACATGCATGACGCCTATAGGTGTGTGGGAGAAAGCTCCCTCTAAATCATCTAGGGTTGATTTAAATGGATGTTTCTTGAAAAAATATCTCTTCTTCTCAATGAAATCATAAACAATGGGAGTGGCCATGACTTACTTATAAACACTTTCCGACTGATCTCTAAGATAATATGAAGGCTTCTGAATCGGCGCAAGGAGCTTAGGGTTTCTGCAACTGACCAAATGCACTACAAAAATTGATAGATCAATCTCCAAGTCTTCACAATAACTTCCAAGGCTCTTTCTGCTCTCCTATCACTCTGAATTTGAATGCAATGAGTAATCAAATGACTTCTATGTACTTTAAAGTGAAAAATCTGCCATTAATCCAAGTCGCGTAAACCAGGCAGTCACTTCAAAATTTGCAACCCAAGTTCTGTTCACAATTAGCATGTGCGCTCATGCACATAGGTACCTCTATACTTTAAAAGCTTAAGTCCAAAGGTGCATACTCTAAGGATGAGTATACCAGCCACACAGGGGTCTAGAGCTAAATTAGCTCCCCCTATGACCTTGAGGGCCATTCATTTAGATGTAGAAGGTGTGTCCACTGTGGATGCATCCAATACATTCTCATCAGTCTTGTCCTTCTTTTTCTCTGACCAAATCATGCTCACATCATTTGAGGCTTTGACAAAATTAACTTCACCTACGGGGTCCAAAACAGGTTCTTCGACCTTTTTAGGGCTTCCCTGACCTTGCGTTCTTTATCTACAGAACCTTGAGATATGTCCGGCCTTGTTACAAGAGTGACAAATGATTGGAGGTATTATATTCCTCAGCACATTGAATATATGAGTCATCATTCTACATTGTTTTGCTGTGTGACCATTATAGTTACATATTTGGCATGTAACATTCTGAGCACTTCTTATATTTGTCTGATTCTGATTTCTATGATCTTGTTGAATCCTATTCTTCTTGCTAGTCTTGCAATTCATAGCTCTATGACCAAATTTATTGCATGAATAATAGTAACCATTAAAAGGTCTTACCTCTGTATAGTTCCTTGCAATGTGTCCATGCTTTTTATAAGCAAAACAAGTGTGTTCTACTTGCTTGCACTCATTCTTAGGTGGTCCATCATTATCTATGGTTTGTTCTTTAGTCTTTTCAGCATTAGTAGAGTCCTTTTTGAATACTTTCTTGCTCGCATATTGTCAATCTAATTTTGTGCTTCATTGTATACAATACAACTGGTGTCTCCTTTGGCTCTTCTTACATACAACTGAGATTCTATCAAATCAGAACTGGTGTATAATTTGTCAGTATGATTCTTTGCTTCTTTCAACTCAGTCTCCAAGCTTTCTTTACTATTTCTTAGCTCCAAGATTTCCATGTTTGCTTTCCTTAGTTCTTCATTTAGCTGAATCTTCTCTTTGATCTATTCATCATAGACTGCCTAATTATTACTTAGCTTATCATCGAACTCTTCAAGTTGTTCTTTTAAGGATTTTTTTTCTTCATTGAGCTTCTTGACCATTGTCCCTAGATCACTAGTAGAGCATTCTTTCAAATCTTTCCTTAGCTTTTTTATGACTAGTTGAGCATCACCGAGTTTATCCTTTAGTTCTTCAGATTCTCTTTCTAACTTGTCTAGATCTTCAAGAGAAGCTTCAAGATTTCTTTTCAAATGTTTCATTTCTACTTTTCCATGATCTCCTCAAGTGTTTAAACTTCTCCTCTGAGGACTAGAGCTCTGATACCAATTGTTAGGAATAGGAACACTAAGAGGGGGGGGGGGGGGGTGAATTAGTGTTCACTGTATTTTAACTTTTCACTTTAATCTTTATGCTGAACTTAAATGCTTAAGAACTGAAATAAACATTCACATAAACATGAAACGTGAAATCAACACATGACACCAATATGATTACGGGGAAACCCAAATAGGTAAAACCTTGGTGGGAATTGACACCCACTAATATTTTGCACTAGTCTTTTTTGATCCTTGCTAGAAGATCCTTTACCCTATTAGGAGTAGCTTTACAATGCTTTAAGTATAGTAGACCTTGTTAAGGGTTAGACCCTTTTAGGAGTCTTTTACAATCATCCCTATTAGGGGAGAGGATGCACTGTCCAAGAGCTCACTACTCAAGTGGTGAAGGCTACAACCTTCTGATCTCAGATACACACTATATCTGCAAGATGAACTGTCATTGTGACATTGCTTGTCAGATTAGTTCCTTTGATGAGCTAATGCTTTGACCTCTTGCAAAGCTATAATACATCTTCTAGTGTCTTCACACACTTCTGCTCTGCTTATCACAACTCTATTTGAACTTCCATACCAAATACAATGGGTGCACCTTATATTTATGCACTCATAAAAAATACATAATTAGGTCCGCCCTATAACTAATTACAAACAATGCTTCCAAATGAATTGGCTTAAGCATTCTTACAATTATACATATAAACATGTCAGCAACCTACATACAATGGGTGCATAGCCTTTACAATATTACATTATAATCGCAAAACAAAATGCTAACTGTTGGCTCCATGCTCTGTTCACTATTGGCACACACTGGCTGTAACTTTCTCATCCTTGCACATCTACTTATGCGCTCATAGACTAAGAAATAATATAGTCTAACCAACTTAACTTCTAGGGCGCATACCATAATTCTTCCATACACACATGTGCTAATGCTCTAAGCTATCGGAACTCTGTATACTGTCTAGATTTAAATACTTAACTAAATTTTGATCGTTACATAAAGTGCACTGACACCAAACTTCTATATGACTTTGTTGCCATAATGACAACACTATATCTAGTCATATACTTCAATATAGACAACTTGCCAATAAGCTCACTATCACCTGATGTCCTTGCTTTCACTTTCTATTGGGAAATGAACCATGCACAGATTGCAGTCTCTGGCTCGTGTGCCCATTTAAGTCCGTAAAGGTAAAATTGGGTCCTTTTGGGTGCTGCCCTATGCAAGGAGTGTTTTTGATTAATTAAAATAGGTTTTACAGGGTTCTTGAAACCCACAACCAAAAAAGAGAGGTGATCAAAAGTATAAAAAATAGTTTAAGCAAGACAACCATGAAACAGGCCACAAGATGACCTAAGACAAAGAAACCATAGCAGAACATAACTAATCAAATTTTTATGATTCCCTCGATACTTTGGAGTGTTTCCTTGTCAAGGAGATCCTTCACTTCACTTGGGATGTCTTTGCCTTGTTTCCATATCATCTTAGAATCCTTTGTGACAGCTAGGTTGGCAAACCAATCAGTAGCATTGTTGTCTTCCTTGTACACATGAGAGATGTACACCTTTTCAAAAGACCTAATAATTGGTCAGGTTTCTTCGATCATATTGGCTATCATCCAAGAAGGAGAGTGAATGAGGTTTAAGTAGTTGATAATGTTCATCGAGTCTCCTTCGAGCTAGAGCTTCTTGACCCAAATTTCTTGGGCTAGTTTGGTGACTTGGAGAGCCGAACAAGCTTCATCAAAGTGGTTGAATTGAGTTCCCAGAGGTAAAATGATAGCCGCAAGGCAAAAACCAAAGTTGTTTCTGATTATCCCTCCACTACCAAATTGGCTAGGGTTCCCTTTGGCAAATCCGTCGAAGTTGGCTTTCACCTAGCCAACCTGTGTGAGGAGTGTTATGGATTTTAGACAGTTTAATTTGTGGGTTCAAGTTCTGGTTAAGGAGTGGGAATTTCCCATTTCATCCTCCTTATCCTATCACCTTTGGATGGATTTCAAATAGTTACCCAGTGAAGTGGAGAAAGTAGTAATGGCGGTGGTGGGGGATGGTGTTGTCCTCCCGCATGCTTCCAGACCTCTCTATCATTCTCAGGTGGTGTCTATCTTTCTCTCCAATATCTATGCTTTTCTAATGGAGTATAGTATTGTCAAGTGTATTACTACTAAATGTATCAAGCGCGAGTTTGTGAATACTGAAGATCTGTACTCTGCTCCCTCTTGGTATTCATTACAATCTTCTAATGCTTAGGTAGGAGGTTTGTACCCTCCTTAGTTTCTTCATGATAAGTTGGAGTATTTCAAGTCATTTTTTGTTTATAAGTTGGAGTTGAAAGGAAGATATTTAAGGTTTTTTCATAGAGAAATGACTTCCTTGGCTGGGGTTCTCCCTATTGGTGTAATTAATTATTCACTAATTAAACTTTACTTAAGCTTACTTAGGATAATGCATTGCATAGTAGTTTGTCATTGAGACACCTGGGAGTTTGCATTTCATTTTAGCATATGGTGTAGGAGAATTTCCACTTTAGGTGTGATATCCACCTTTAGTTCTCTTATCACATTATCATCCTCTCATTATTGTACATGTTGCACATACTTTGTTGTACAATGGAGGATGATCAACCTTTGGTGGACATGTGATTCCACCTAGTGTGGTTGATAGCTTATCATCTCCTTATCATGTAGTCTTATTGCATTACCTATATATTTAGGCATGTCTAAATTATATTTAATTGATTTAATCCATTATCATTTGATCATTATTGAGTTATTCATTTGATCATATCATCTTGTCTCTCTTGTTGTGCTATCTATTGAGCTTCTAGATCTTGGCATTTCATTCTTGCCTTAGGAAAATTATTACACTCCCTCCAAATATTATGGTAGATGTGTTTGGTCTTTTCAATTCTATTTTGTTGATTGTTTGATTTGCCATGGAATATTCTCCCTTCTCTCAACCAGTGCTCTCATCTCACAACTTCTCTACAAAGTTAATTGTGAAGGACAAGGGAAAATCTAAGTTCATTTTGTGGAGGATATGCCCCAATCCTCTAGGATTTTTGGTTAGGCCCACAAATAATTCTGGAAGCCTCAGCTACTTTTTGGATGCTTCTCGTTTGACAGATAAATTGGTTTTAAGATTTTACTTCATCACCTTTCAATTTGTGTTTGGTCTACTTCAATCTTCTTTGGATGGGTAGTGGTTTTGTATTTTGTAGATGATGGTATCTTTGGTTATTGTGTATTCTTATAAGGGGCTTGTAACATGTTTGGACAACATAGGGTGTTTGGGTATTTTGGGATATGGTCTAGCTTAATCTATGTTCATGCTGTCATCGATATGTAAAGATGTCTTTGGTAATTTTATATTTCTCTCTATTGTAATTAAACAAGGATAGGAGTTTTTATTGCTAGTTCTTTCCTCCTTGAGCTCTTGAACTAGTTTTATTTAAATAAATATAGTATGGTGGCTTGCCACTTTTATCAAAAAAATAAAAAATAAAAATTCTTAATAGACTTTGACTAAATTATTCAACTTCATAATATTTTAAAAATTATTCCACTCCACGAATACTAAATAGTTATTATATATAGAAAATATTAAAAGGGTTATAGTCTTTAATATTATATTATCTTATGATGTTTTTAATTTCAAACATCATTATTTTAAATACAATATACTCTAATTCAATGCTAGGAGGGTAGAAGTAAATGCAATGTCAAAGTTGATTTTTATTATTATATTATTTATAAATATCAAAGTTATACCTTTAAATAAAAAAGTTAAGAACATGGAGTTGAGTTTGATTAAAGGATTGATATAAGTGAATTAAAATCAAGATTGGACATTTATTGAATTAAAATGAGAGAACTAGGCTTGTGTATCTTATGAAGTGGACTTTGTCTTATTACACAATCTTATATTAGACTATATAGATCTAGGACTATAATAAACCAAATATTATGAATATAAATATTTGGGATAAAATCATAGGATTAACCTTGCACTACTAACTTAGTGTGACCATACCTAATTCCTATGAAATTATCTAAAGTAAAAGCCAATCTTTGGTACCTAGAAAATGTGTTTGTGTAGTGGTATCTATTATAAACAAAATACAATAGTGCTCTCTCTCTCTCTCTCTATATATATATATATATATATATATATATATATATATACACAAAACTTCATTGCAACTTACTCAAGCCTTAAGATTAAGTCAACACTAATAAACGAAGTGAGTGATAATAGAGATAGACACTAATGTAGACATAAAAATCGAAGAGTTGGACCTTTCAAATGTTATTTCCCTAAGATATAAATGTGTTTTCCTAAAATGATAACCTCTTTATGATGATGTAATTAAGTGATTAAAATGAAATGGGATGACATATTTATATAATGTTATCCACATAAATCAAGGCCTTTTAAGTCTTGGAACCACTTTAGAACATAAAAATGTGTGCACATTAGCTAATATTACATGATGATTGAAACTTCAAGGAATACTTGAAGACAATAAAGATTATTGAATAATGATTGGCTTGTATCTATCTCAAAGGGTTTTGTACGATCTTATGTTGTCCTCACATTTCCAAGTTTTAACTTTCATATCAGATTATTATTATTTATTTATTTTTATTTACATGTTTATGCATTCTTGAATTTCTTTGTACGCCACATTTTTATTGATTCATCTAGGGATCACTCTAACACAATCAAATAAGGTTTTCTTTTATGGTAATGATTTTTATTAGTTCCCATAATCTTAGCCACACTTAAGGTTCAGAATACACAATTTATTTTAAATCCAATTCGTGCATTGTGGATGTAGTTTTACCAAAATTAGGGTTCGATTAAGGTAAGCTAGTATATAGCCACAAACATTTTTACCTCTACATATTTTTGCAAGCATAGATCTATAATTTTATGATAGTCTAAAGGTATATGAATATTGACTTTATAGATATAGGATAGACACAATAATTATACAAGGAAAAGCCTAGATAGGGGCACTCCACACCCCAATCCTACACATTTTGGAAATAATTTGAGGAACACAAGTTCTATGTGTATTGATCCCATTTCTATTCAATTATTGTTATTTAGACACCCTCTTGACTAGGGCACCCAACACATAGCATAGAAAGGAACACCTTTGTATGTCTATCCTATTTCTATAGATTTTGATGGATCCATTTGCATCTAAAATTCTATTTAAGTAGTTTATATTTTCATTTATGGATTCCTTTAAACCTAATTACATAAAAATTAAATTAATAAATCTATTTTTTGTGAAAACAAAGTTATAGAACCTAATATGTTTGACTCTCTTTGACTTGAATTAGTCAACATAAATATCTTTGGTATATTCACATTCTAATTTTTTTTATTGAGAGAGGTTTGTTCTCTATTACTAGCTAGATTAGTCCATCTCTTTTCCATATCAAACACATTGAATTCATATTTAACTAAAAAATCTATACCAAGATATTTCCTTTAATTTATCTCACAACTAAGTGTTGCTTCAAATAACCTTGTTTAAGTCCTACAAAAATTCAACACCAAAGAAGTACCTCTATCTTTCTTGTAGCATAAATGGATCTTGAATACAATAATCAATACTTTATTTTCTGTAGAAAAATATATTTGCTACAAAATTCACACCCACACTAGTTAAGCCGATGCCCTACCTATATACCTTAGCCACTATTATGAATATTTCCTCCCTTTGGTAAATAGGCTAGTATGGATTAATACAATAAAATAAAAAAATAAAAAAAAAAGTCATGGCTATTTTGTTGAGATAGATTCTACTTCCACCATCTGTTACCCCTACCAAGAACTATTTTTGACCTTGTTTTTTTGTCTAGCATTTAGACAATATTGAAAAAGTAACTTACTAAATATTAACTAGATACATCCCAACATGTTTTACAATTTATACTATTTTAGTTTCTTCATCCTTACTTTCATCGGGCTATTATGGTTTTTAAGAGTATACCATGAACCATTTTATATATGTGATATATGGTGAATGATTATGTTGTGTGAATGTTCATGGTTATTATAATCATATAATATTATGCATAGTATAAAGTGAATAATTTTTTTTTGTTAAGACTAACCTGCAACTTAAGGACTAAGGGTTAACCCACATCCAAAGTAGAAGGCATCTCTTCAATCTACATAAAATAATTTAGAGGGCATTGACCAAGAGTAACTACTAGAAAGATTTTCTTACTTTGTCTTATAAGGAATTATCACACAAATGATCTAGAGGATCTTGTAGAGTGATAACATTGTATTATATTAGCACACATGTAGTATATTTTTTACATTCCTATATTCTTACTCACCGATTGAGTAAGAGTTCAAATATGATGGAGATTCTTATTAGTTAGTTGTTGTTTTCTAGTTTCATGATCAAGCATATTGAGCAGAAATGACCAATAACCCTATAATAGGGCTAGCTAAAAAATAAATTACATAGGGGTACAATTTATCATGATAAACTATATTTAACCATGATGAAGGGATACTCTAACCTACAACAACAAATTTTTTTTCTAAGGAAGCACAAGAGAAAATATCTGATTTTAATTGTTGCAGTGGAATAAAGAATTATAATATTACAAACTCTACAAAATATTGGCTCAATTGGCTTTCTATATATGCAAGATTTAGCTACATGATATTCTTCTACACCTTTTACTACTCCTCTTTCTCTATTAAGATAATAAATCAACTCTTAATTTGTAACCTCTAACACAAGCCTCTCTTTTATACCATCTTTGCACTTATTCTAGAAATCCCACTCCTCTTAATGAACAACACATGGCTAGATCGCCAAGACCTGGAATGATAGGCAAGTCACCATCAATGGCATCACCTTCTAGGTCAATGAAGAGGTTATTGGGTAGGCTACGGGTATGCCAATGAATGGTAGGGAGTGGAAAAAGATGGCTAAGACCCAAGCAAAGATGGAATTTGTGCAATTCTTCAAGGATGGTCCCACCCCCACTCTGATAAATGGTGGCTATAGTGTGTCAGAGCTCTCAGAGTTTTGGCCAAAAATGTGTAAGCTCATGATGAAGTACTTTACTCTAGAGGGCCGATTTGGTACGTTTTATAACTATCACCTCCCCTTCCTAAATCATTTCCGTCACAAGATGTTAATTTATTTTCCTTTCTTCCTGCTGCATTCTTTAGAAGCTAATGTGAAGACTGTTAATGAAGCCATTTCCCTTGGCAAAAATCCTGTTTATCTTCATCAGGGCCACATCCTTTCCTTTATAACTTTCATTGTGCCCTTTGCCCTGCTCCACCTCCGCAAGTTTTGCACACCTCTCTTCATCCCACATCACCTTCAGTTTCCCTTAACCAGGGCATATCCACTCCCACTGAGTCTAAGGGTGACGTGACCCCTACTTCTAGCCCTATGTCTGCTGAAACCCAACCCACCCCCAGCTCTCTGAAGCATTCCCTTAACTCGGGAGATGACTCTCTGCCCCCTCCCAAGAAGCAGAAAAAGATTGTGATTAACCTGGACTGTGGCCATGCTTCTGAGCCCCTACTTACTTCTACTCGCCACTCTTCCCACCTTGCCAAAGAATAGGGAAAAAGAGCCACTAGAGAGCTCATGTCCATGGAGGAGGTTTCTGTTTAGGATGAAGGTTCTGTTGGTTCTCCTAGCAAAGAGAGCCCTAGCGATGACACTGTCGAGGTGGAAATTAAGCCTGAGGGAGATACCCAAACCAAGGTGGCCATGGAAGATGTGAAGGAGAAAGACCCTAGTGAGAACAAAGGTCACACTAGTAGTGGCGTGATGGGAAAAATTAAGTTCTAGGTCGATACCATGGAAACCACAGTCTCAAAACTCACTAAGGACCTGGAAGCCACAAATAAGCGGTTGAAGGATGTGAGTAAATTTGTGCTTAAGGTTATGCATGCCTCTACCACTACTCTTTTCCTTCTCAATGAGAAGGCCATGGAGGATATGGAAGCTGTTAAAAGTAACTGTGAGCTCTTCAGTTTCCTCAATGAGGAGTGGGCTGATATTCTACTGTCGAAGCTCTTATGGACTGGAAAATAGCGTTGTGGGTTCTCATGAGTGGGAGGATGGAGAGTGCTGCTGGTTCCTTGCCTCCTTTTTGGTTTTGTTATGTTTAATTCCGTATGCTCTATACTTTGGTTTGGGTTTTTAGCCCTGTGTGGCACCTAGCTTGGTTAAAGCTAAACTTTTTCAAAACTCTCGTTATGTGGTGGTGCTTGTTTTTCTGTTTCTTTTTTTTTTTATCATGATAGACTTTTGTGCTTCATGTTGCTTTCTTTGGTGATTAACTCTCTATTAATTCCTTAGTTAGCCTATTGTTCTACGGGTTAGCACCCTTTTTTGTTGCTACTATTTTCAAAAACACATGGCTAGATCAATAAAATTAACACATAGCCAATATATGACCTTTAAACTTCCCAATGATTGCTCCTAAAGGTGTCTTTTCTATTTTCCAAAATCGGTACCTAAAACATTGTCTTCTTAGAGTTTTTATTAACCAATAAATAAATATAAGTGAATGACTCATCCCCTTTCTCCTTCTCTTGTCAATAAGGGTATTTTAATAATTTTAGCATTATAAATAATGTAAAAAGTTATCCCTTCTTGAGAATTATAATTTCTATTAAACATATGGTACAAATATTAAATAATTCCATCCTCCTATATCCTCTTGGGTACTTTCATAGGTACATGGTGACCTATATATGCTTGTATTTACTTTAAACCATCTATCCTTAATAATTTTTTAAAAAAAATGTTTGGGAGATGGAGGATTTCCATACACCCCTTTATGCTCCTACATCAAACACCCAAGGTAGGAATTTTTTGTGATCCACTTCTCAAAAAATGGAGTTGGATGGTATAGACATCCTATCAAATTTCTAAAAATCCCCAGAAACTTCATTTGTGTTAAAAATATACATGAGGTAATTTCTTTTTCCTCTTCTTGCAACATATCATTAGAGCATTTACCATCTTCAGGTCCAACAATTCTATTCTTTATTCCTCTATCTTCATGTGGAATAAATTCTACCATATTCTAACCTCCCCCAACTAATGCATTCTTCTCCCTTTACCCCATCATGTATTTCCATTCTTCATTTTCTTAGCTCCTCCTCATACTCTTTCTTCTTGAATTTTCTTTCATGGGTTTTAGCCAACCCAAGTCAACCCACCTCTACAAAATAAATTCGACAACCTCTTGTATACCCATCACCTCAATATACACCTCTCTAAAATCCTCTTTCTTTATAACTAACATCTCTTTCTTGGTTTTTACATTCTCTCCATCATCCATATGATATCATAGGGACATTTCTTATCTTCATCTACTACGACCCCATTCACAACTACAACCTATTTCTTTTATTCTTTATTGCATTACCAAAGACATAAACCTTTATCTTCAGCCAATGTGATCCTATTTTTCTTGACTACTACAATATCATCCACAACTACAAATTTTTTTCACCTCCCTCTTTTGTTATCAATATTTATAGACCATCACTAATACTTGCCTCTACTTCCACCTTCTCAGGTTCAACTTCTAATAATATAAATTATTTTTTTGAATATCCTCTAAGATGACATCCTCATCTTCATTTATTTACTTATTTTTTATCATCTTCATCTCTAATGTAATATCCTCAATCTCATTCTCCATTCCTTTCAATATATATGTCTCTATTACAAACTCTTCTTCATATCCAACTATATACACCTAAAATTGGTCAGGTGAAATCAAAGTGAGGAATCAAGGACAAAAGCATGAAATAATTAAAATCAGAGCTAAAGGATTAATTAAATAAAAAAGATCAAATAATTATGAAATTGATTTTAATAAATTAATTATATAGTTTAAAACAAATTGAATCCAACCCATTCAAGGGTACACATGGCTAAGATAAACTAATTAAATTAATTATTAATTGTAATTATTTTCACCCATCACATGGGAAAAAAAATCAAGTGAACCAATGAGAATGAATGAATAATCTCACATGGATCAAGGAAAAATAGATTCTCTACCACTCATCTTGGAGATCCATCTTGACCGTTCATTTTGTCTCTTTGCTCCAATAGGTTTGAGAATAAAATATTTACTTTATCCCAACATTTAAAAACATCAAGGAAGAATCACTCGTGGGTTGATATAGTGCTTGTGGATGATTACCTCAAACCTTTGATGCTGGATCTTAATGTGTGGAGACTTGAGTTGTCAGTGGAGGATGCTTGGATTTGGGCTGCTCATCCCTCTAGGACCTATACTATTTCCTCAGCATCAACTCTTCTTTTGAATCATTCAGATCCTCCCCCATTCTTGGCTAAGGTTTGGGATAAGGGGTTGATTTCTAAAATTAACTTGTTTTTGATTGCACGTAAAAATAGGTTTTATGGGGACTTGAAGCCCCTTACAAGTCTTACAAGAAAAGAGTAAGCATTAAGTTCACTAAAATAAAATAGAACTGGAAACCATCCCGCAAGCCCCAGAAGCAACACAACAAACAAAAAACTAGAAACCGTAAACCACACCCAGCAGCAAAAAAACCCAAACAACTAAAAAAGCATAGGATCAGGGGGGAAGAAGGACCTAGGAAAACTTTGAACGAGTTCCATCTACCTCTTTCTTTGCCTCAAAAACTTTCTTGATAAAAAATTAACTTGTTTTAGTGGTTGGTTTTACAGAATAAGATTTTTACTTTGGATAATCTTCAAAAGAGAGGGATGATTTTGGTTAATAGTTGTTTCCTTTGTATGAAGGAGGAGGAAAATGTTTTCCATTTAGTTGTTTCCTAACCTTTCTCATGGGAATTTTGGAATATTGTTCCGAGTATTTGGAACTAATGTTGGGTTTTCCCTAGTAGCATGCGAGGTATTTTTATTCAATGGAGAAATGTGGATATGGAAATTGATAGGAACCTTTGGAATATTATTTCTTAGGTCATGTTATTTAGAAAATTTAGAGAGAGCACAATGACAAGGTTTTCAAAAATAATTATTTGCCTCCTTCTGTGGTTGCAGATAAAATCAAAAGATGTATTAAGGAGAATTGTGCTGCTATGATAGGTGAGAAGTTGGATTTCTATTCTGGAAACAACCTTAAAAAAGTTATCAAAGCCTCTAAGTCTTTGTGAGAGAATTCTATTTGTCTCTCTCCCCCCAAAGGTTGGATTAAAGTCAATTTCGATGGGGCCTCTAAGGACAACTTGGGTCTTGCTGGGTGTGGTGGGATTATTAGGGATGATGAGGTGAACTATCATGTTTCTATGGCCTTCCCTATAGGTATTCAGTCTAAGCACATGGCAGAAGTGACATGCCTTCTCCAGACCTTAAAACTCATTGATTTATCCAAGTGTAATAAAGTGTGGATCAAGGGCAATTCTATAAATATTTTAGATTGCATCAAAGGAGAATCTAAACCATCATGGATAATTAAAGCCTTTATCAAAGATGCCCTTGAAATCATTAATACTTTTCATGAAGTACTGATCTCACATGCGTATCATTAGGCTAATGGGATGACTGATGCGATGGCCAACTTGGCTATCAAATCTGAGGCTATCATGACTTGGCATGGAGGTAGTAATATTAATGTTGATTTGAAAGCTAAGGTGGAGTATGATAAGATTCATAGTTGGAGGGTTGGTTTGGCTTATCTCTATAGTAATAATGATAAGACATCTTTTAATTAAAGGTTGTAGTATCATTATGGAAAGTTTCAACTTTCCCAAGACTAAGAGGAGAAGACATGAGTCTATTAGAGTGGTGACAGGTTTTTCCTTTGTCATTATTTTTGTTTTGTGCATGCTTCTCGCAGAGAATTTCTAGTTGGAAGGTGTCATTGCCAGTATGGGTGGGGAGATAAATCGTTAGGAACCCAAGAATTGTAAGAAATGGAAGGATGAGAAGGAGGTCTAGGAGAAGTTGTGTAAAGGTGGGATTACTCCTTTTATGGAAAGATTGCATGGGTTCGATGAAGATGTCACCAAAATATTTGTTGATAGTTGGAAGGATGGTACTGTGAATATTGGTGGAATGGAGGTCAAGATTATTGAGTACCTCATTGTTGAAGTCTCAGGCTTAAGCATGAAAGGGAGGCAATTTTATAGGGATAACAAGATCTCCTACAATGTTATTTGACATTTTCCTAAGGATAAAGAGGAAGCAAGAAATTTGATCAAGGATTCTTGGGGGTGTTATGATGTTGAGAGTTTCAAGGAAATTTGGTCTAATGTTATGGTGGCTATTATGGAGTATATTACCCTCGATGGAATGTATAAATGGGCTAGTTATTACCATTTTGTCCTTCTCTGTCATTTTAGGCATAAGGTTAGGGTTTCCTTTCCTTTCTTTTTTCTTAGTTCTCTCCGTTAGAGCATTGCTGGTCATAAAAGGAAAGAGAGAAAGCATGTTCTTCATGAAGGGCTTATTCTTCTTACTGTGGATCATGTTAAGGAGATCGCTTCTCTCAGCCCAATTCCTCCTCAAATTTTGGTTGGTGGGTCTTCTAAGATCTTGGAAAAAAGAGGCAGGGATGATGTGTGTAAGTAGAGGTCAACCTCTAAAAAGTTTAAATTTGTGAAAAAAATGGCATGGAGACTAAATCAGAGGGGCAAAGTGTCGAGAGTTTTTCAGATATGAAAGGGAAATCTTAGAAGAGAACTGATGGGGATAGTAAAGACACTTTGTTTGTTACTAGTAGCGAGTTAGATGCTTAGGGTGATAAAAATATTATGATCACTATGGAAATGGAAGATCTAAATGACCCTAGTGGTGAGAAAGTTCCTATCCCGACCGATTAAGAAAGTTCTATGGACCATGGCGTTCCTCTCTCCCCACACAATAAGGCCACCATGGAAGTGTTTTTGGATATTAAGGGAAAAGAGGTGAGAGTTGAAGAGACTATTTTGGAAAAGGAGATTCCCTCCTCTTTTAGAAATATTCCTTTCCAGAAGGTTGTTGACATGTAGGAGAGAAATGTTTAGCTTCTCAAGGAAGACTTGGAGGATAAAATTGATCCCCCTTTTGGGGTCCTGCAAATGGCCAAAGCTATGTTTATGTACTCCTTCCATTTAGTTAAATGGGTTTTTCATGAGATCAAGACTCTGAGTCTTAACTTTAGATCCATTTTTGCCAAAGTTGATAACATCCAGGAGAGGATGGACTCTGGGTTTGATTGGAAGGACAAAGCCATGGAGAATAGGGATGAAAAGAATATTAGTCTACTACTAGAGAAAGTGGATAAAATGGAGGCTACCCTCAAGAAGCTTCTCAAGGAAAACAATCTGTTTATGGGGACTGCGGTCGAGTGCATCAACAACATCAAGCAAGAGTTGAATGCGGGGTCCCATGTGGAGACTGAAGATACCAAAGATGATGATGACAAATAGATTGGGTCGAGCATGTGTACCAGATCTTCTAAGAAGAAGAAGATTTAGGATAGAATTTTGGAGCTCTCTAATCTCAATGCTACCATTAGGAAGATGTCTCATGCTAAAAAAGACATGGAGGCAACTTTGTTTTTGTTGTTTTTGCCCATGTTTCTGTTACTAGGTGTTTTCTGGTTACTAGTTTTTTAGCTAGTATTTTTGATGGGTTCGGATCTATTGGTGGGCTATTTTACAACCCTATTTCTTTTTGGTGAGCTTAATGGCTAATCTTTCATTGTAATCTTGTATGGGGTTTCGGGTCCCCCAAAAAACTATTTTTTACCAGTAATAAAAAATATTTGAAAACATCAAATTGACTCAAACTTAATCATGATTAATTTTTCTCTACCCCTAAGCCTTGTGAAAATCCATAAATAGAAGGAAAAATTAGGAGAAGAGGATCCACTCTCATAGTTTGTAAATTGCATCTTCATTATAACAATTTAGTTGTGAATTCTTGGCATAATTGAGCATATTTGAGTTAGAATGGCATAATTCATCTAGCATAGCTTTAATTTATCATTTTAGAGATGTCTCTAATTATGCATAAGATGAGACAATATCATTAGCTTATTTAGATAGGGAGAGATGAGATAGTTTTGAGAGCATTTTCTTGAATTTGATCATCATTTAGCTTTATTTTTCATAATTCAAGTAGATTTATCATTGTAATTTTTCATGAATGTATTTTTGATACACCAACAAATACCAATCCTTCCAAGCCTCTACTACAAATTCTTCCTTCACACTCAATCCCTATGTTGCTACTACGATTTCTTTATTCTTATTGTCCATTAGACATGCCTTAGCTTCAAATCCATCAACTTTATCATATTAATTCACTTCTTCTTCTTTGGTACCATATGCATGACACTTTACTACATATTTCCTCTTTCCTATAATAAAAAATTAAGAATATCATTGCCTCTTGTGTGATGAAAGGATTTTCTCATTTTCAATTTTGCTTCTATATCTTACACATGCTAATGTAAGTTTATTTTATTTCTTATTCTCTCTTTGATTTCCTCAAATGCATAAATTTTACTAATTTAACCAATGATAATATCATTTTCCTCTTCCTCTTTTTCATCCTCAATACCTCTTAAAGCCTTAACATAAATACTCTTATTTATAATATCAATCTTTGTTGTAGGCTATCTTATTTGATGAAATATTCACATCATTAGGAACCCTAGCTTGTTAAAAAGTCTAAATAGCCTCAATTATAACTTGGGGATACATCTATCCCCTACACAACAAAGATTTTTGGAATACATAACTCTCACTTCCTCTACCCACTTTCTCTTAGTGTAGAAACTATGTGCACATTCTACCCATCTTCAACTTCTATTGGAGGATAATAAAAAACTCACATGCTCCACCAATAAATCCTAGTGCCAGATTACCTCATGTTTAATGTTCTATTTTCATGCTAAATAACTCTTTTTGTAATGCCACTAATAATGAGGACTCCGCATACACACTCAAACACATGATTTATTTACTATATTAAGAATTAAAAAATATCAAAGAATAGACATATTAAAATGAAGAAGGAATAGATTCCCTTAAAAATGGGATGAAAAAGAGAAGGATGGAGAAGATCAAAAAATGTGTGGTTTCGAGTTCCACTCCTCTACTATCATAACATGTTTTCAAGTGATATTTTTTATATGTAGGAAATGAGGAAGAATCTAAAAATGGATTATAAAAATTAGTCTTTTAGAGGTCTATATTTGATGAAGAAATTGAAGACTAGAAGAGTTTTTTGAGAGAGGAGATGAAAAAAATTGAAAGGTTATTTGAAGGTATAGAGATTGAGGATAGATTTACAGTAGTAGAGGAGGAAGAGGTGAAATATATATATATATATATATATATATATATATATATATATATATATATATATATATATATATATATATATATATATATATATATATATATATATATATGTTTTAAATTTTAAGAAATTAGAGGAATATTGGTGTAGGATCATCTAGGTGAACCAACAACGCATAGTCCAAAAATAATTTCCAGTTTATTTTCTTTAGATTTGGATGGTTGCAGGGTAAGTGCACCAAGATGGTGTGCCAAAAGGGGGTATATATAAGTGGCCACTTTTTTTTTTCTAAAATCATGTAAACCTGAACTTGGAAGAGAAATTTTCCTATTATGAACTCAAAATTAGAATATGTGCAAAGGACAAGAATTGTAGTACTTTGAATCTAGTTTCTAAACTACTAATTTGTTTTAAAAAATGGATAAGATTAAGAGGGTCAAATCCATTGCGCATGAAAAATAGTTTCTATTTTTTTTAAAAAAATATATCATAGAGTCTATTGTGCGCATCAAAAAAGATATAGTTATATTTATTATTTTGAAAAAACCTTTGGTAGAAATATAGATAAGAATGAGAGATAGAATTTTTTTTATTTTTTTGTAGAGTATTTTATTTTTTATGATTTTTTGAAGTGGGTGCATCTTGAAAATTAGGTGTCTATTCGTGCACTAGACATAAATTACATAAAAATAATTGAAAATGAAAACTTTGTTTTTTTAAAGTTCATAGAATCAAGTGTAGAACAATAATATGTAATTTTTTAAAAATTTGGTCAAGCAGATCAAAATTTATTAAGAAAATGGTACACATATGTCTCTGAGAACTATGGAGACATTGATAAATAAAATTAAACTTTACTATGGTAATGTTCAAAAATAGAAAAAAAATATGGCTAGAAAGCTTAGAAGACGTGTGAAATTATGGTTTTAATTTTACAAATATGCACTTGATGATGTGTTAACCTGATGATGAAAAAGTTGAGAAATCTATTTTGAAGAGAAAAATACATGAAAAAGGAGGGAAATAGAGGGAAATAAAGCTCCCAAGTGTCAACCTTGTTATCTAAGCCTATTAATTAGCCTTTTCCTTGACATATTCAGTTATCGAACCTAATTTTGGTTGGGTTATTTGTATTTAAAGTAAGTTGGTCATGCTACGTGATTTTTTCTATTTTGGGTGGGTGGCCACTTTTTTGCACACCATCTTGGTGCACTTACCCTGTAACTTTATTCTAGCTCTATTCTTTTTAATTTATCTATCTTCAAATCCATGAATCTTGTTGGAAGATTTTGAAGAGTCACCTACTAATAATCTTGTAAATCTTGTCTCATAAATTATTATATTTTCAACCCACAAAGCTAATATGGAAGGAATATTTCATTTAAATTCCCAAGTGTAATGTATAATGCTTGATAATACCCATTCAATATAATCATGATAGAGATTCTTAAATATTGAAAACTTTTAAAAGTTTAATTAGCTAGTATAAATTCATCTCCACAATCTAGTCAATATTCTCACAGTTTTAATTATCTTGGTATACATGTATGTAAAATGTGGATGTATAGATAGGAGGGTATGATATTTTTGAAAAAAAGGTCCCTCATTTTTGGATATTCACAAATGGATTTTTTGAAAAGGACTTGCACATTTTCAAGAAAATAAAATTGGAGGCTTTAAACCAAATTCTACAACCCTTTTCAATAAACAAGAAATGCCTAAGCATGTTATTTTTAGGGAACAAATAGAGTATATTATTTGGGAGGAGACGTTAATTGTAAGTGAAATGGAGGGAAAATATTAAAAATGATCATAATAATATTCCTCTCCCTTCTATTTGGATGAGATAGGAAGGTCTAGGTCTCACCAAATAAAAGTAAATGTAAGGTGTTTGTCATCTCTGCCAAAATCCTTTGAAGCCTATTTGGGAATATTGTAAAGATTGAACTCTTTTTACAAAATAGATATGATCAAATTACTTAGAGGATAATGTAATAAAATGACAACATGCAAAGTTTAGAAAATGGGTAAGTGCCAGATCACTGACCAATGAATGTTTTTTTCTAATTGATTGCATAGATAAATATCTTAAGAAAATTATTTTATATGACTAGACTAGACTAGGAACCAAATTTTGGCCCTAATAATCATAAACCTAGAAGGTTACCAAAATGGATGAGATTAAACAAACCTCCCTTTGGAATACTAAAACCTCAATGCCATAGATAAAATATGGGAAGCCCTAGGATCCCTAATAGAAATTGAAGATAATTTATTTTTAAATGAACCAAGATTATAACAAAAATTATTATTGATCTATAGATATAGATTTGAGCTTATTATATAATCTTGAGATCATAACTAAAAAAGGAAAATGGATTCATAAAGTGGAGATTGATTTGGGAAGAAATGGGTGAAAATATACTCTAGGGAAAGGTCACATAGAAAATTTCTCAAAACACTCAAAAGAAGAGAAAAATCATGTAAAGTAGATCTATATAAACAAGAATTTAATAGTTTCCCAAATTCATAGATATCTCCTAAGGATCTTGAAGAAGGTAAAATTGTCGAGGTAGGAAACTACCTTGTGACCTCAAAGAACATTAAGGTGCAAGGAATTGTACATTTAGACTATAAAGGAGAAATTGATAACACCAATAATGAAGATATATGAATTGAAAACCAACAAGAACTGAGAAAAATAGTATAAAAAATAGAATCCCTTTGTATGGAAATTGACAAATACCAAATAAATTTTCCCTTGGAGATAGAAAAGGAAAGTATCAAGAGTTGGGGCACACATAAGGAAGAAAGGTAGGAACCTTATGAGATACAATAGTACTCTCTAATCCTAGTAACACTTTAGATGAAAAAAATCTCCTAAAAGAAATAAAAATATAGATGTACTAAATCTAGATGATTGAATTTATTGCTATGGGATTGGAGAGATAGAGGGATTTAAAATAGAGAAGGAAAAAAGTGAAAACCGTAAAGGAAATAATCCCAATACTAAATTGGAGGTAGTTTTTGAGTTCATGGGGATTTATTAAATCCCGGAACAAGAAGATAAAGCCACCTAAAAAGAGAAATTAGAACTCATTCAAAAGATTATGGAGCTAGATGAGATAAAAGAACTCCCCATAGAGATGGCTCCCAACAAGGAAGGAGAAGAATATAACATATGTATAGGAAATATAGCATTTCATTAGACTCCTTCGAGTAAAATAAAACCTAATTTTGGAAAAAATGTAGCAAAAATATTTGAAGGAATTCTTTACAAGAACTAATGATAAAGGAGAGGAAGGTATAAAATTAAATTAAAATTACCACCCTCATGAGGGAAAGGAAGGCCCCTTACCTAGGAGAAATGATGCTCATATCGTGGAATGTTACAGGCTTAAATAACCCTAGAAAAAGAATATGAGTCAAGCAAAGGATCATCTTAACAAGGGTAGATGTAGTTTTGATCCAAGAAACCAAATAGTTAAAAGATGGGTTAGAGTTTACATTCAAAATATTAAAGCATTGAAAGATAGAATCAATATAGGATGGCGATTCCTCTAAATGATTAGTTATTTCTTGGAACTCAACATCAATTAGATTTTGAGGTCATAAAAAAATGGTAGGAATTGGAATGGAGTACATTTGATAATTATATCATCTAATCTATAGTTTATTTAGGTAAATATAAATGGGTTTGTATCTTGTGTTAGAAAAAAGAGAGCTATGGGTAGAAATAGTTTCCTTCTTTCCCATGCCCCCTCAAAACACACTATCTTAGGGCTCTGATACTTTAATTTCATTTTTTATAGACATGATAAGAGAGGGATAATTGGTCGACTTGGAAAAAAAATAAAGATTTTGAGGATTGGGTTTCAAGAAATAACCAACTTGAGGGAAAATTAGAAAATGAAACCTATACATGAAATAATTGGAGATTGGGTTTCAAAAATAGAGTAGAAAAAATAGATAGATTCTTCTTTGGTGGAGAGTTATCCTCCTTTCCATTTACCCTAGAACTTGAGTGATCCTCCTATACTTTGGCTCAGATCATTGTTTGATTCAAATAAATATTGGTGGGGAAGAGAATCCATTAAGATATCCCTTTAAATTTGAAAACATGTGGTTCAAGGACTAGAATTCTCTATCACTAGTTGAAACCTAGTGGAATAAGAAGGCCTTTGAAGGGCCTAGGTTACTCTACTTCATTTATAAGCTAAATCTTGTTAAAAAAAGGCACCTAGAGTAAAAAAAAGAGAATTTTAAGAATACAATTAAAACCAAATCTGAGATTGAATTATAATTGACATAAGTAAAAGAGGAGGTTATTTGGAGCAAAATGACATCTAAAAGTTTCTTGAAAGAAAAATAAATCCTTAAGGATTATAATGATATTTTATTTAGGGAAGAATTATTTTGGAGGCATAAATCTAGAGAGCCATGGATTGAATTAGGGGATAGAAATATAAAAAATTTCTACAACATCACAAGACAAAAATATGACCTTAATTACATTTGTAAATTGGAGAATATGAATTGAATATTTATTGTGTCCTAATTAGAGCTACTAAACAAGGATGTGGGGCATGATATAGATGCCTAAAAAGAGATTTGGAGTTGTATTTATATGGTTATTAATGAGGAGAAGAATATTATTCTAGAAATTCCAAGTTTATTACCATAGAGGTAGAAGTCACTCTTAGTTAATTACACCCAGATAAGGCCTCTGGTCCTGATAGTTTTCAAGAAGGATTTTTTCAAAAGTGTTGGGTAATTGTTAGTAATGAGTTTACTGGAGCCATTGAGGTAGCTAGGAATTTAGGGAGGTTAATAAACTTGAAGTGAAAAAAACCTTAAATTTGATTGTCATTCCTAAGACTAAAAAAGAAATAAAATTATAATATTTCCATCCAACTTTGAATATACAATAGAGTATATAAGATAATGACTAAGGTGGTGGCTAATATATTGAAAAGAGTCATCCCTCATATTATTTCAAAAGAGAAGAGAATCTTTGTTCCTAGTCATTCAATAATTGATGGAATCATCATGGCCCAAGAATTAATTCATTAGCTTCAAAATAATAAGGAATATGTGATTTTACCATTAGTGGCATGTTTTTGATTAAGTAAAATAGGTTTTACAGGGTACCTAAAACCCACAAGTCTAGAATAGAAACATACAAGAGGCTGACCACAGAAAGGCCAAGGCCAAAAAACCACAACCAGACAGAATGGGCCAGGCTAGAGATAGCTAGGGCACCACCTAGAAGATAGAAAAAAGATAGGAAAAATCCAAGAGTGGCAGAAGAGAAGCAGCAGCTCCTACCCAACAAACAAGGAATTAAGATTGTAAGATTTCTCCCTCAGTACACTGGAGTCATTCCTTTTCAAGGATACTCTTCACTTCTTTGGGAAAGTCATCACCATTATGCCATGTCAGATCATTAGTGGCATGTTGTGATGGTTAAGTTGTTATGTTTTTTTTCTTTCCATCAAGGTTCAAATCCCATTGGGGATGAAATCCACCATTTGTATCCTCACTGATTCATAGCTCTGAGTCAAAGCATTTACCTCTCTTTAAAAAAAGGAATATGGGATGCAAATAAAGTTGGACATAAGGAGAGATTATAATAAAGTGAATTGGAGCTTTCTTTGCAAAAAATTGGAAGCCTTTGGGTTCAATTGGAAATATATATATATTAGGTTTTTACATGTATTTAAACTCCAAAAATATTAGTATAAGTCAATGGATCTCCTTAAGGATTCTTTGAAGTCTCTAAGGGACCTAGACAAGGAGACTCCTTGTCTCCCTTACTTTCCATCATCATGATTAAAATACTTAGAAGAGAAATCAAATATGAATCTTCACCTAGATTAATCAAAGGAATAAATGTCACTAGTAACATCTTAACCACTCAACAATAGTTTGTAGATGAAAAAATGTTGTTTAGAATAGTAAAAAAAATGAAGAAAGAAAATACATCAAAATCCTATCTAGTATGCCAAGACCTCAACACAAGAGGTTAATCACAATAAATTAGAGGTATTATTTATATATACTGATTACATAGGAAAGAAATAAAAATATTTGGATTTCTCAACTTTAGGAAAGGATCTCATCCATGTGCATATATGAATATTCCTTTAGATAAGGGGTTAAGAAATAAAAATTCATGGGATCCTTTGAAAGAAAAATGGGGAAAAAAAGAGTTGATGGAAATTTAGATGGATGTCATGGATAGGAATAATCTTAATGATAAAAATAGTTATATCCTCACTACCTATTTATCTTTTATCCTATCTTTCCCTCACAAGTAGGGTTACTAAGAATTTCCTACAAAAATGAGGAAGCTCTTCTAGCAAGGATTAGAAAATAAGGACAAATTATCTCTCATTTCATGGGACAAGATATACAAGCCAAAATAATATGGAAGTGTAGGAATTGAGAATCATTTATTGAAAAAAAGAATAAGGAGGAATGCTAAAATAGAAAATGTTCATAGAATATCATCTAAAATGGGAAAGAATCCTAGTAGCCAAGTATCTAAATAATAATGATAAGACTAAGATTATCGAAATAGGAAACCCACCAAGAGGCTTTAGAGTGTGGATTTTTATACTTAAATTATAGATCTATAGTCTTGAGAAATTTGTCATGGGACATCCATGATGGAAGACATAACCTCTTTTAGGAAGACTCATGGGGTGAATACCCTAGTATAAATAGCCTTATAAATATTGAGGAATCCAAAACATATCTTAAATTTAATTGGAGAATTTAGGTTAGGGATTATATTAAGCCACAAAAAAATAACCTAATCCTTGTATGGGAACATAAGGACTTAAAATATCTTCCTCTACCAGTGGATAAAATTAAAGCCCTAAGAAATATAATTTAAAAATATAGGATAGTATATATCAAGGTAGAAAAAATGGTTTGGAGGAGGGCCAAGAATGGGTAATACAATGAAAAAGGTCTAGATATTAAGTAATTTCAGAGAGTGAGAATCAAGAAAAGACAACAATACCGATAAAAATTAGTTGGGATACATAATGTGTGCCTAGAGAAGGGGCCTTTTCTTGGGAAGCTATACAAAAAAGAGTTTTGATAGAAGATGAATTTAAAATGATGGATTTTGAAGGTCCTGTGTACACTGAATTTGCACCTCTGATCTCAAGCTCTCTTGGTCTTGATAATCTAGCATAACATGGGAATCATCTCAAGGTTGTGGGACCTTTTGCTAACTGAGATGAGACCTCCAGATTCTAGGCTGGTTCCTCTTGGATAATCGCCCTGATTTGCTCTCAGACAAGAAAGTAAACTTTTGAGGGAAAGGGATAGAAGGAGTGCATGAAATGGAAATGATAGGAAGCAAATCTATCCTACTAGGTGATGCACCAAAACTAGGGTGTGGATCTCAGTATAGAAGGATGAAACTAGTGACAGACTTAGGTCTAGTAGATTACAACTCAATGAATAGGCCTGCATAAATATTTTATAGAGGGGTCTGCAGTAAAGGAATACTATGCAGGGAAAAGGGAATTTATCAAGATAGCAGTACTCCTAAAGAGTCAGACACAGACTATAACCTGCAGACAAACATTCATCTCTGCAATTGGGTATAGGAATGAGACAAATTTACAGGGGTGGAAATATGCCCACAAAAGCATTCGAATCAAATCATTCATAAACATACACATGAGTTGTAGAAAGAAAGAGGAATCAGGGAAACTAAGATATCATTGAAAACATGCATACACTTTGATCCAATAAGAGATAGTCCACACGAGAAAGCATAGGGATATAAAATGTCATAAAATACTTTGCAATATCTAAACAATCAATGGGAATTTTACAATTGCAAAAAGTTAAGGGGGCAGAAAGAATGCCTTCAATAACCTTTGGGAAAGAAACTTTCCTTTTTTACAATTGCTGGATTCTGAGCACTACAGGCTCCAAAAAAAACATTATATACATCCCCTGCACATAGGCAGGAATCAAAATATTTGAATTAGGGCTACATAGATATGCATAAAATAATCAACCCTAAAACTAGTCACTTCTGATCATAAATGAATTTGAAAATATCTCAACAGATTAGACATAACTCCCCTTGCATGCCCATCCTATACTGATCCTGCTTGCAGACAAAAAATCTTGACCTGACAACCCCCCTGCAAGCCCACTAAGCCATGAATGCCCAAATCTGATTTCAGATCCTGGAAAGGACCCAAAATGGAAGCCTAAATCTTTTGCAAATTCTTTAACTACAACCGCCTCCAGCAACCATAAATCCTCAGCTACCCGCACTTGAAAACATCTCCTAGAAAAAAACCTGCCAAAACTGGCCGCACTGCTTAAAAATACCACTGGTTGCCTGATCACATGAGCTAAAAAAGCCTCATGCAATCATGTGACAAGCTTCATTGAATCACCATCCGGTTTGCCACACATGTCACTAGATTAAACATTGACAAAAAAAACCCCTCGTAGAATTGTTCAAACTCAGGTGCAAGAAGTAAACTGCAAATTTAACCCTGGTTCCACCTTGGGTTCACTTTTTCCTTAGTCGCTGAATCTTTTGATTTTTTCTTAACCTTGAGTTACATCTAGTGACCATGCAAAAACCTTAGCCACATAACCGCGAACTTGCTTTACCAACCTCAAGCCCACTTTGCTTTAAGATAACATTGGTTGCATGATCACATGAGCCCAGAAGACTTCATGCGATCATGTGACAAGCTTCTGAGAGACTACCCTCCACCGCCACATAGACACTCAAGCCCACAAAATTTTCCACCTGAGTCCAACCTTACCACATGGCCCAATAGGAGCTGACCACATCGGTTAGACCCATGACCATACCAACTGAAAAACTTGGAAGAATCGAATGGCTGTCGCATGATCACACGGGATCATAAGATCCCATGAGATCATGCGCCAACCATTGATCTTGGATCAACTGGCACTTCCACTGACCATTGGACCCATTGGAAGCTACCGCTTACCACTTGTCGCATGGTCACATGCGGTTTCAACACTGCACACGATCATGTGACCAACTGCAAGATGCTACCCCCACTGAACTACGAACCACCTTAACTGCGACTGCTGATGATTTATCGCATGGTTGCATGGGCTCGAAAGAGCCCATGTGATCATGCGACCAATTGTAAGATGTTAGCCGATAACTGAACATGTCACCATCGAAACCATTGATGGTTTGTCGCATGGTCGCATGGGATCGGAAGATCCCATGTGATCATGCGACCAACCGTAAGATTTTAGCCACTGACTGCCAGATGAATCTTTTGACTGCCAATCCTTGCTGATACCGCATCAATGGTTGTTCTATGATCTCATGGGATCAGAAGATCCCATGCGATAATGCGACAGTCATCGGATCTTCACTACACTGGCATGGCCTTGAGGAACTGGGACCCGCCTATCGGAGTTACACACTTAGGGTCCAAAATACAGAGGGCTTTCAAACCGAAGGTCGAAAACACAAAGATTTTTCAACACTGAACACTTGAGAGAAATGCTGATGCTGAAGAAGTATGAAGCACAGAAGGCCAAAAACAACTGAGGCTTTCACTTGAAGGTCGAAAACATCCTGAGCCTTTCAGAGCGAAGGTCAAAAACATAGAGTGTTTTCAAGCCAAAAGGTAGAAAACACACTAGACTTCAAAGAGGAGGTTGAAAACACACTAGGTTTTCGACACTTGAGCATTTCTTTGGAAAATAGGACCATGGCCAAAAATGAATGACAGGGAATTTTTTGGGTAACAGGTCCTTAAAGATGTATTTTATGAAAAAGAAAGGGACATATAATAGATCACATCTTTGTTGGTGTATCATCTTAAAATGGAAGCACTTCCATGATAAGAATGTTTAGCCCTTTGAGTAAGTGGTTTAGGGTCATGTCAAGCACCTTGAATAGGTCTTTGCATGGATCTAGATTTTTCCCCCTGTTCTTCTTCTCGCTCCACCTATTTCCAACTTTTTCCTAGCACTTGGTCTTGAGAAATTAAGATCTGAGACCTTAGGGTCAAGGTCAACCTCCTGGGTCAAGTTTGACCTTAACTCTGACCTAGGGTAGAGTTGACCTCAACCCTAACCTTGGGTCCAATTTTCAAGTTCTGGAGGTTTCAGGATATCAGGCTTCATAAAGTTTTATTTTCCCACTTCTGGGTCAGCTGTTTCAGATTTCAGAATGGTAAACTCTTAAATTGAATTTAATCTAGGTCTATTTCTAGGGGTTAAGGTTAATTGGGATTTAATTCTCCAATGTTGGCCTCTTTAGAAGTTTGTGCCCTAGATCACTATAAAAGGAAGCCTTCCTCTCTCATTTTCTCCATCACATATAACCTCACAAGATCTCTCAATCAAGTTTCAAGAGAAATCAAGAAAGAAAGAAAGAAGGAGAAGGAAATCATTTAAACATTCATTCATCTTCTATCCTTTAACCATTCAAGATCCAATTCATCAAGGAGATCCATTGTTAGCCATTGAAGGATTCAATCTCTATGGAGCCCTCTTGTTGAAGATTTATCTATTCTCACTTATCCAAGTCTCTTCCTATGCTAAGATCCATTCAAGATTGGTGTTGAAGATCTAATGCCATTTATTTGAGAAATCCTACAATTATACATTCATTTGGAGCATCCCTACTTGTGGATTCAAGGATTCGAATCCTCTACAAGGATTTCAACATAAGCAAGGTGAATAGTTCCATTTACTTTGTTTATATATTGCAATTTCAATTACATTTCAAGGTTGATTCCAAACTGGGGTTTGACCAAGGCAAACCCCCTATCTAAACAACAAAAACCATTTTTCATGCAGGTACATGTACAAGAGAGAGAATTGAAGTTTACATCTAGATACCTTTTTCAGTGAACTTCTGAGATCTGCAAACATAATTTCTGTTGAAGCTATTTCAGGTTAGGGATGACCTTTAGTGGAGGGTAATATTGTGCCCCGCTACTTGGGTCAAAGTCATCCTGACTCTAAAACACAAATTTTTTTATATGTTTTCCCAATCTTAACATTTCTAGTCCGGAGTAGGTTGTAGAATTTCCTAAAACTATGCACAGACATCAGAAACTAGCATTTTCCAGATTTGCCATGTTTTGAGGTTAGTATTTATCTTCTATTCATTTAAGATTTCAAGCACATAGTTTCTATAGAAAAGTATAAGATTTCCCCCTTTCTTCATATTCTCCATAGTTTGATTCCTTTTTGTATTGATCACTTCTTGTGATTAATAAATTTGGATCTCTCTCTTGGGAATTTGGATTAGGGATAGATCTTATATTTCCCCCATTTCTCACATAGATATAACAATATTTTGTAAAGGGTAAAGATATTCCCCCTACATCTTTTACCACCTTTACATTTTTTGTGAACCAGACACGCTTACCCACTTTTCTTTTGTAGAATTAGATGCCCTATTGTGTTTGTGGTGTTAGATTTCCATTTATATGTTTTTGGTGTTAGATTTTCCTTTTATGTTAAATCTTTCATGCTCATAAAGTTAGATTTCTTGCTTTTATACATACAAAAATATTCATTTGTCATGTTTTATGGTTTCTTAGTATAGTTCATTTGTGTTGCATTGGTATATGAGCTTTACTACCTCTAGTCCTACATATAATATTCCAGTTAGAAGAATTCATAGACTCATGGGTGCCTTTGATCCTGAATCTTCCTCTCCTTTCCTTAGGATTCTGGATGAAAATTTGATTATTCATGATTCTAATCCTATTATGGAGAAAAAATCTTCACTCATCTCATGATGAGGATGATGCTTTAAGATTTCCTCTTGAACAAGTCCAAAAACTTTCAACTGAACTTGATAAAATGGGTAATTAGCTTATTCAAGAAAACCATAATCAAGATTCTATTCAAGCTATAGAGGCTCTTCATGAAGTTCTTCATGATAATGATCAAGGTGTTAATCTCTTGTGTGGTATTAATCATCTTGTGCATTAAAATGTTAAACCTTTAGCTCAAGAAGCTCAAGATTTAGGTTTGATTCCTCCAGTTACTAGTATAGAACCTTCTTATGTTCCTTTATCTAGTATTCCTACCTATACTCCTTCTTTGGTGACTGTGATGGTTCCTTTTGTTCCTATGAGTATTCCTCCTGTGTCCCTTCCTACATCACAACCTTCTTACCATAATGTTCCTTTTACTTATTCCAATCCTCTTCCAACTATAGTTCCAAGTGTTCCTCTAGTTATGTCTTCCATTCTTGCAGCTTCATACACTTTACCTTGTGTGTCTAATGTTGCTATTCCTCCTATTTCCTCTAATGATTCAACAATCATTAGTTTGTCTCAAACTGTGTCATCTTTACAACAACAACTAGCATCCTTGACTCAAAACAAGTTTAGCATTCCTACATGTGACATGGGAACTCCTTTGTCCCATTCCTCAGCAAGTCGATATGCCTCATCTTGAGAATTATAATGGTAAGGGAGACCCTGTTCATCATGTTAACAAATTTCAAATACTTTGTAGTGATTATGCTCATGACCATAAGATTTTAGCCAAGTTGTTTGCTAGAACTTTTCATCACAAGGCCTTACAATGGTATTGTTTCTTGCTTCCTTATTCTATTGACTTATTTCCAAAACTTGTTCATGCTTTTATTCAACAATTTCAAAATAACATTGGTCCGCAAGTGTCTTTGAGTGATTTCATGCATTGTAAACAAAGTGCTAAGGAAAAGTTGACTAAATTTATTGGTAGATTTAAGCATTTACATGCTCAAATTTCCTATCTTGTTCTTTATATTGACATTTAACATATGTTTATTTCAAATTTGCAAAAGGATATTAGAGATAAGATTTTGCTTACTGAATTTACCTCTTTTCAACAACTTTATGCAATGCTTCATCATTATCAATTATGTTATCACTGTACAAAATTTTTTCAGGTCCATGCTAATATTTTTGAAAATAATCCTATTTGAGGGTCTAAGGGTTAGTCTTCATGCTAGAAAACCCTAAGTTTTAACGAGAGCCCTAGTTGAGCTGTGACTTTGTTATATTTTAACGTTACCCTTTTTTTTTGGTTCACTAAATCTCTAAATGAGCATGTGTTAATTAAACCCCCTTTATTTGTTGCTTCATGTGTTGAGCGGTTAGGTTGTGATATCGGGACCCTTTTTAATATTTTCCACAAAGCCTAAGTCTCTAATTAAATTTTTTAGAAGTTTTAACCTTTTCAAATACATGGTTGTCATTGCACCGCAAGATTTCCTATTGTCAGAATGTCTGACATGCGCTTTAGCGACAAAGCGCCATCTATCCAAGCGGGCCCGACTGGTAATAGGGTGTGTTGGCATCTAAAGAATGAATCAATCGAATGACTGTCATTATACCATTTGACTGAGATGATAGCCATTTAAACATCATGGTATAGCGACGACCGTTCAATTGCCTTCAAGAAATGAAGTGTGCGGTGGGTCCTGACAGCACCAGATCATGTTGATATGTTTGTCTCTCATTAGTTTCCAGGAGTTATGATGTGGCAGATGTTAGAATTTTCTGAACTAGAATGATGATGTCAAAAATCCCACTTGTCAATTTTGTGTGATGTGGCAGTTTTTGATTCATGGCAGATTATTGATGTGTCATGGTAGGGCCTCTATTTTTGGATGGTTAAAGTATGACAAGATCTCACAGTTATCATTATACCCTTGGGATAAGTTGCACACTTTTTAAGGTTAGCAGTATGGCAATAACTGTTTATCTTGTAGGATGAGGATCATTCGGTGGGTCCTCTGCAGCAGAAATTTTTAATGATATGGTTGTTTTTGATTGGCCGAAGGTATTGGTGACATCTTTGGGTTGCTAGTGTGTCTGACACCAAGGATGAGGTGGGGTCTTCAGCCTGCTGACATGTCCGACTTGGTGTTTCCTGATTTGTCAAAGGTTTTTTAAAGTGAATAGTGGGGCCAAGATTTTGTTTAAAGATAGTGATCATCTGATCAAATTGCATCAGGGGTCATCGTTATATCTTAAGTTAGTTTTTTTGACCATTTTGGGTTAGCGCTTTAGCGATGAGGTGACACCTATCCCCTCCGGGCAGAGTAAGGTTAAGTTATTTATTTCTTCACATGGCAATTTTGAAATATTCTCATTGGTCAAGAACTATCTTAGGGAAAAGTAAAGAGGGCTTTGCTTTAAGATTTGCCAACCGTCTGATGCACCAAAATGGGGATATATCAATAGTTAGAATTCAAATTTTTGCTCAGTGATGTTTTTCATGTCCTGTGAATACTGAGGCTGCCAATTTTGTAGTAATGGCAGATTTAATGTGTTACGTGCAGATAAATTGTAAGCAGTTGGTGATATTATACATCACAATTCAACTGTTGTTTCTCTTTACCGTAAGCTCTCTGATGATTAAATTTCTATCTGAGCAATTTCAAGTGAGGAATTTGCAGGTGCTTGGTAGGTCTATTTTTCTAATTTTAAAGAGTTGCTTAAAGTCTGTGAAGAATTTGTGAAGGATTTTGTGTTGATAATTTTAGGGTTTTTCTTGAGAACTCGTATACTAATTTATAAAGCCCTAGTTTTAAGATGCCACTAAAGAGAAATTTGTTTGGTCAGACGGAGTATAGCAAGAGAGGGGTTTTTGAAGATTTGATGCAATTACTCCTACATTCTGATAATGGGGCAGTGAGGATGAAAGAACTTGTCCCAAGAAACCCTAGGGATTTTGTGGCTGAGGCACTCCATGACAGAGGTAACAGGATGAGAGATGCCAGAGTGGGAGAGAAGCATAATGGTCTTATTTTATTCAAAGAAACTTATTCACAAAGAAATTCTTATGCCCCCCTCGGTAACATATGGCAGTTTGATGTTGGGAGGTTAATATGCCCTGGTGTTTCAATGGATGCTGAGTTATTGATTCAAATAGAAAAATGCTATGATCTTGTGACAAGGTGTGTCAAGGATGTCAATGGAAAGAACCTAATTAGCATTATAGAGGATGAGATTAGGGAGGTTTTTTCATTGAATGACCCTTCTGTTGGGTTGGACAAGATAGATTTTAAAGAGTTTACAGAAATATATGAGGCACAGAAGGATATTTTGAGAGCAGGGCCTCTAATGGATTTCATTGATCAAATTGGATCAATGTGTGTTATAAGTGCAGGCACCCCAGAGCCTTTCAGGGGTGATTTTTTTAGTAAAAGAGCACAAGAATTTTATAAGTCTATTAGTCTAATTCTAGGGCATGATGAAGCAACTCATATGCCAATCCCATACATGTTCATGATGGTACAAACACTGCACCCCCAGCTAGCACTAATTTTTGACTTTGCATCTCATCTTGTTGATTTGATCCATGAGGGATTACAGGGAATCAAGGACATGAAGGTTAGTAGGCCTTTTGGGTGGTATTCTATGCTTATGCATATGTTCCTATACAAAGGTGAGCAATTCTTAAGCTCAACAATAAATATTGTGAAAGAGAGAAATGGAGAAACCCTCCCGGTCTAGCTGTGGACCACAACTCTATCATTGGACAGGATGGATGCTAGCTATATTGCTTTTGATAGGGATTTTGCTTCTAGACTTAGAACTTTGTTATTCTTTGATAATCCTAGAAGGAGCTATTGAGACTGATTAGACCGAAGGAGTATTGCCCAGACATCACCATAGTCCATAATTTTGGGGATATAATTTTATATCTAGTTTCCACAGTTTTCAAAGTGTATGGTTGTAAGGTAGCACCTTATATTTTACCTTATCAAGTCCCATTGAAGTTGGGATATGCCAAGATTTTGAGACAAATTGGTGACTTGCAGGAGTCTACTTTCACCGGTAAGGGAAGGGGAACTTTCTTCCTAGACATAACTATTGCACACCAATATGTGATTAGTAAAGGAGGATGGGTGTATTTAAATAAGGTCTTGCAGCCTTACAGAATGTCCAAAGAAGTGGTGAGGTGTGCAAACACATAGGGTTTTCTTTTAGGAATGTTCATAGACAAGATTAGGTGTGCTCTTATAGAGCATTAGTTCAACTTCCCTGAGGACATAGTAAGAAATGAGTTTGACCTTCAAACTCAAGAGGTTAAGAAAGAAAAATGGGTTATCTACAAGAAGACTGTAGACTTTATAAGAAATTTTGATCAGGCCTATGACCTATTGAAAGGTTTTGAACCATGGGCTAGAAAAGTGGATTCCCTTGTAGAGTATTTTGAAGGCATCATGCATGTTGTAAATGAGAAGAAGGCTGCAGTAAGTAGGACAGACCCTGAATTGGCTAAATAAAATTTGAGGTAGTGTAGATAAATGAAGTTGACTCCAAAGGGAGTTTACATAGTTTAGAGGAGTGGTTACAGTGTCCTTGTATCACCACAACAAAGGGGTGAAGATTTTCCCTCTACTTCTAAAGGGAAAAGGCCCATGGATGATCCAGCAATGCAGGGACCCTCTCCTAAGAGGTAGAAAAAAGAAGTAAGGCCAGGGGAGGAGGCTTATTCCCCTTCTCAGTCCCCCATCTAGTTAGATGAGCATGGGGTAGCAGAGAAATTGATACAAATGAAGAATGAGGGAGACATCTTGGTTTCCAGTGATGAATTGTGAGAAGGGATGCCCCAGGCACCTAAAGAGGTGGCCATGGACCTTACTGCTGATGAATTTGAGGGTAAACAATTGGACCCTATCTTGAAACAAGCTAGTGATTCTTTCCTTGCTAATGATAAGTTTGTTAAAACCAGGGAATTTTCCCAATTCCTATGGAGAATGAAAATAAACCAATACAAGGAGATTTGTGAAAATAAAAAGGAGGAGCATCCTGATAAAGACATAGTAGAAATTGAAAATGAAACCAAGGTAGAGATGGCCAAACAGTTTGAAAAGATTATTCCTGAAGAAGGAAGGGCCATGGTTCATACTACAAGGGTGCTGATTCTACCAGAGTGGGACATTGCTGATGCAATTGTCTTTGATCAGATCATAAAGAGTAAGGTAAAAACTCTTGCTAGAGTAGAGCATGCCAAACAGGCTGCTAGGGGAACTGTCTTTTTTGATGATCATGCAGCCTTGGTAATGTGGTCCTTAAAGAGGGAAGAACATAGAGGAAGAAAAGAAGCTCTCTCTATAGGGTATACAGGCAATTTATTAGCACAAAGAGTAGGAGAGACATCTGGTGTAGAGGCATCAAATTTGATTTTGGAAACTGGTAAATTCAATGCCAAAGTGGTAGAGAAGGATGCTAGAGAGAAAGAAGAGCTTAGGCTCAAATTTGAAATGGTCCTTAAATCTTATAATGAGCTCAAGGTTGAGCTAATTCAGATGGACAAATTGATTGCATAGTTTTTAGGGCCCTTAGATCATAGGTCTCGTCAATTGGTGATTTTTGATAAGCCTACAGTGGCTTCATCTTCAAGCCCAATAATTGAGCTACCACCATCCCCCTACCCAGAGACAAATTTGGATGCAAGGGTTATCTGGGAGAAGCAAAGACTGAGAGAAGAAACAAATAAGTTGAGGGAGATAAGAGTGCAACTTGAGAGAGAAAAGGATGACAATATAAAGGCCACAACTTTAGTAAACCAAAAAGTATGAGGAAAAGATAACAGATGCAATCATGCAATTTTCTATTGATTTAAAACCCTCCATTCTCCATAGTCATGCTAGTAAGTTATATTCATTACTTGAAACTTTGAATAAGGAGAAGACAAAGATGTCACCAATTTTGAAGAAGTGGATTGAAAGGTCTCCTAATGTAAAGTTATTTCATATGCTATCAAAGGGACTAGAATATCTTGATCCATTGATCAAACCAGTACATCAGATTGTCAAGAAAATGGTACAGTATGGGATCATTTTGGATAATTTCATCAGAAAATCAAGCATGTTGAAAGCTGAATTGATGCTTTCAAACTATGAGCTGGTGCCTACCATTTTCACAGATAAAGGAAAATTTAAAGAGGCACATCAATGGAGAGAAGAAATGGACACACTTTTGTCAGAAAGGGTGACTGGTGTCCTAAGTGGCACTTTTTCTATTAGTAGTGTTATCAAGTTGTTGATAAATACTAAATCAATGTTTGACAATAGTTAGCATAAGGTTACTCAGATTGAAAATGAGTGGGAACAATTATCAAATAAAAATGTTGAATTTGCCAATTTTGAGTTCCCAGGTGAAGAGGTATATGATAGGTGGAGGTATCAGTACATACCTCATGTTCAAAAAGTTAATACTCCACCAGCTTTCGAGAACAAGTAAAAGTAGTTACTTTTGGGGTCGTGAAGGTTGTTGAGACACAGGAGAGCATTCATTGCATAAGCGACATCGAGATGTTACAGATCAAATTTTTCAAAGAAAGCCAAGGACAACATTGAAGACAAAAAGAAAGGTGGCTCATCTGCAAATATCCCAATTACCTGATCAAAATATCCCATCTGTTTCATCAATGTATTTATTGTAAATTTTTGAGGTTGTTGAAAAGGCTTTTTAGGTAAAATTTTGTAACCCTAGAATGATCGATAGCTTGTTGCATTTTCCTTGTATATAAAGGATTTTCCACGATCATTCTAGGCATTGAGAATTTTAGGAGTTGAAAAGATATAAATTCTAAAACCCTAACCCTCAATCAAGGATTGTAATTTTTATCATTATTATCAAAGAAATAGAGAAGTACAGGTCATTGCTACTATTTTGCAAGCTCATTATCCAGAATATGATGTATACAACGTTCAAGGTTATACTTAATACAAAATCTTAAATCTCTGTCTTTCCTTTGAGTTTATTCTGTAGATCTTTAAGTCTTTTTGGGATTTATATGTATGTGTCTAGCTTTGAGTTCTGATCTAGGATTGGATTAAATATTTCTCTGAGTGGGATGTATGTTTACTGAATCTATTCAAGGATTTTCTATAAGAAGCAAAGGGTTGAGGTATTTGTATTTATGTTAAAGGCCTGATATTATCCAAGTATCTTTGTATTCATTTTGTCTTTCTGATACTTTGCCCAATGGATAGGGCACTGATTTATATTTTCCTATCTTTTCTTTGTGAGGAATGATTTGAATCTAGTAATCCTGAAATATTAAATCATTACCAATGTTTTACATTTCATTTACTTTATATGTTGTCCTACCTAGTGATGGAGAGTCAATGAGTAATAGGTTGTTACTTAGTACTTTCTCACTGTTATCTGTTGTAAGATCCAGTATTAGATAAGAAATAGAGTTAACACTATTGGATCAGGTGTACCCGCCTTAGTTTTGTAGAGCGAGAAGTGAAGAGGGTAGTCTTGTCCCTATAGTTGGTCCAATTACTTATAGATTTCCCATATTTGGAATTAACCACTCCTTAACATCATTCATAAGCATATTGGTATGTCATGGAGTGTAAAATCCTATCCAGGAACCGACAAAATGGTGACTCTGTTGGGTATCAGAGATTGTGATCAGAAGCAAATAGTGCAGGTTTCAAGTTGAGCTAGACTCCTGACTTGCCTATTGTCAAAACTAGTGGATATCTCTAAGTTGTAAACATTTGTATACAATAATGTAGGTATAAGTCGAGCTTGACTCTTGGCCTGCTTATTGTCAAAACCAGTTAGTTACCTTTGATTACAGAGTTGACTCCTTTCTTTTTCCTACCCTTCCTAATTTATAAAATCATAGATAATCCCATATAGCTTGGGTGGTGACTCTAAAACATCTCTATACTAGTGTTTTAATTAATATCACTATATTACCATGAGTTACAAAAATACAAGGTCTTGAAGGAAGGAACACCCAGAAGAAAGTTTGCAGGGTGAGCTTCCTGTCACATCTAGACGAGGCCAGGGTAGGAGTGAAAAAATTGTCAATGACATGTCTCTTACCTAGAAACAAAAGGGAAACTCAAGACAGGAGGGTCTTGCTCCTCCTGGTCAGGAAGGAAATGCCTCAGAATATGAGGAAGTGGTAGTTGATCTAGGCCTAAACTAGTATGAGGATTATTATTCCCCTACAAAGAGGGAGGGTGAAAGATTACCCCACAATAGGAAAATAGTCCCAAATAGATGGCATGGGGGGGAGAGAAGGTCTAGAAGTAAAAGAAGGGGTGGGAAAGACTTTGTTCCCCCTTTCACCCTTGGTTCATCATTTCCCCAAGGCCTCCATGAGTCTCAGGATCAACAAGATGATCCCCAAGCACAACAAGCTGAGTCTGAAATGACTTTGCCTGATTCTAAGGAAATATTTGAGGAAGTATATGAATTGGAAAGAAGAATTCATGAACAAGAAACCATTAGGTAGAAGAGAGAAAATGAAAAGGAAGAAAAGGTCAGACATGCCATGATAAGGGCTGATCAATTAAGAAGGCAGTTGTTAGATTTAGAGGCTATAAATTATGTTCCCATTCCTGAATAGACAAATGAGTTGCCTGTTGTCCATCAAACTTTTGAAACAAGGGATCCAAAGGATAAGGGAAAGTAGAAGGTAGTGGACATTTCAATTAAGGAGCCTCTAGTTCCAAAACTTCCCATAGATTCCAATCTAAGATTGGAGGCAGACCTTGAAAAGGCCAAAATGGAACAGGAAATGCTAGCTAAGGAACTTGAAAAGGAAGAATTAGAAGCTGCCACATTAGAAATGAAAATAAAGATTGATTTTCTTAGAAGGTCTGCAGGACCCATAAATTTTTCTAGTTCTACTATGACACAAGGAGCAAATGTCACAAATTTAGCAAATTAGATAGCCAATGTTCCCCCACCTGGTGGACTTAAAATTCTTGCCACTACAAATACTAATGCTTCCACATCTCAGGGTGCTAGTATTTTTAACATAGGTGCTATACATGAAAGATGTAAACAATTGGTTTTCACTGGCATCACTGGGTATCCTAACCCTATCCTTGAAGAGATTAGTAAGAAGCTCCCTAAGTTTACTGGAAGTAATGTTGTTACTTGTGAAGAACACTTAAAAAAATTTATTGATGTGATTGATGATTATAACATTGTGCTAGATGATGTTAGAATGAAGTTATTTGTACAATCTCTAACAGAGGATTCAAGGGATTGGTTTAGGGCTTTGCCACATGGTAGCATAGGATCATGGGAACAACTTAGACATTATTTCAAGGAACATTATGGTAAAAAACTCATGAAGGTTTTATGCTAAATGAATTCAATAACATAAAAAAGAATTTCAATGAGGATGTTGTTGAGTTTAATGTCAGATTCCAAAAGGCCATGCATAAGCTCCTCCAAGTTATCAGACTAGATGATAGGGTGTGCCTTGTCACATATCTAAATGCTTTTGAATCAAAGATGGGTTACCTTTTGAGGGACAAAAATCCAAGGAGTCTTGTTGAAGCTTACACACTAGCTGTGAACATAGAGAGCAACCAAAGAATCTCAGGAAAGTTGGGAAGAAGGGAAGATGAAAAATCACCATTGTTGAATAGAAAGGATCCAGGAAAACCTCAAGGTGTTAAACCTAAGGATGATGAAAGCCTAAAGCAGATTTTAAAATAAATAAAAGATCTGAAGCCTGGTGAAAATAGAAACAATAAAGCTACAGGAGGAGATAAGCTTCCATTTAACAACTTCAACAAATTACCAAGAATGCAGAATTACCCATATAATACTCAGTGGAAAGATTGGAAGCCTATCCTTCCTGATAGAAGGGATAAGCCAAATGATAGAACCCCTAATCCATTGCAAAGAAATTCAATGAATGTGGTGGAAGAGGTCCCATAGTGTATTGCTTGCCAGTCACCACATGATCCAAATTATTGTGTCATATCTCAAAGTGTTCTGTTACCCAAATTTTCCTATGCATACAAATTTGGCAAAAAACCATCCCTAGACCTCTATTTTTATTTTGTCAAACACCCCAAAAAATTTCATGAATTTAGCAGCTTTCTTCTGGTCTCTGCAAAGTCTTTTAGGTCTTTGGCTAGTAGAAAAGCCCTTAGAAAAATTCATAAACTAGCCATTGTATAAAAAATCCTTTTGGCCTGTTATATTTTCTCATTACCTTTTTTGGCCACTTAAGTGATCATATTCGCATGTGCGCAAAATATCTCCTAAGTCCGGTGATTTAATTTTTCCTAAGTCTCGGTGCATAAATATTTTTCCCTGAGGATAAGCGTCAGTTTCATCTGATGGTCTTCACCATTCTGCAAGCCAAAGATGCACGCATCTTACAATCATGATATAGAGACTACCATCGATCTTGCTTCTTCTTCCTGCATTGCAGTGTGTCAGTGGGACCAATGCCACTTAATCCATTTGGCAGCTCCTGATTCATCGGCGGTGTCTGATTTGGTTTCCTATGAGTGGGCCCTTTCCTTTTGGTGTGTTATGCTTTGGTTTCATCATGTGGCTGTCATTATACCAAAGATCCAAGATGCTTGATCATTAGCATCATGGTGTAGTGACAGTCGTAGATCCTTCTCCATCACCTAGCTTCTAACAGTGGGTCCTGTGTCAGAGATAGATCCTACATGTGTCTCAGTTGTCAGTTTCTCATTGGCCGACTGGTGTGCGACATGGAGGTTTGTTAGTGGGCCCGTGGGGTCCATGGTTTCTTAAGTGGTTAAAACATGATTAGATCTCATGGCTATCATTATACTAGTGATCCAAGATGCTTGATCATTAGCATCGTGATGTAGCGATAGCTGTTAGATGGTATTCTCAAGGATGTAGGTCCAAGGTCTTGTCAGAGATGCTAATTTTCTCACTTTCGATTGGCTGCTGACTTCCATGGTGGTTTTGACTTGTTAGAGATGGGTTTTAAATTTTTTTCCATGCTCATCGTGGCCGTTCATCTACCGGGAAGTTTTGCATCGATGACTACATTTTAAAAAATGACCCAGTAGCCATTATTATTCAAATTTAAAAATATCTCCGTGAAGGTTTTGCTAGGGTTTTTCTCTTTGCGGCCATGTGTGACAAGATGGGTAGCTGGAATTGAATTATTCAAGATAGGGATGGTTGAGAAGATGATGATAGATGATCTAATCATTGGCATTGCAAATTTTATAGAGTACTGTGCCGTGTGGAGGCTTTAATGAGCTTGGCACCACCTTTTGCAAGGTTAATCATTTTAAACCCAGATATTAGACCAGGATCAGATTTGGATGCATTCATGGCTTAGTGGAGTTGTAGGTGGGTAGATGGATCAAGGTTGATGTGTCTGTAGGTGGGCTAAGTACCAAGATCAACACGCAAGGAAAAGATTTGATTTGATCACCAACTATTCTCAAAGTTTTGATGATGGGTCATCAGTACTACTAGGGTTTGATTATTATATTGCAAAACTTGTAACCCTAGTTAGGTTTTTCTCCTGCCTACATCCAGGAGATGTATATATTGTATTTTTGGAGCCTTAGTGCTTAGAGGTTGGAATTGTAAAAAGAAAGAGTCCTTTCTCAGAAGGCTATCCATGGTATTTATTCTACCCTCTGGTCTTCTACTCTTGTAATCTCCCATTGATGATTCAGATATTGTAGAGGTATTTTGTGACAATCCTTCATGTCCCTATGCTTCCTTGTTTGAATTATCTCTTATTGGATCAAAGTATATGCATGTTTTCAGTGACAACTTAGGGTTCTTGATCCCTCTTACTTTCTATAATTTTGTGTTTTATTATGTTTGATCTGATTTAGATGTTTTTGTGGGTATACTTCAGCCCCCTAATAGTCTTGTCTCAATCCTACACCAAGTTGCAGAAGTGAATGTCTATTTGCAGGTCATAGGTTGTGTCTTATGTTTAGGCCCTCCTATGAAATACTTATGAAAGCCTATTCAGTAAGTTGTGACCTACTAGACTTGAGCTTCTCATTGATTTCATCCTCCACACTGAGATCCAAACCCTAGTTTCAATGCATCACCTAGTAGGTAGTTTGCTTTCAGTCATTTCCCTTTCCAAGCATTCCTTCTATCCCTTTCCCTCAAAAGATTTACTTTCATGTCTAGAAGAAAATTAAGGTGATTATCCAAGAGGAACTAGCCTAGAACCTGGAGGTCTCATCTCAGTTAGCATAGGTCCCACAACCTGGAAATGATTCCCATGTTATACTAAGTTATCAAGACCAAGAGAGCTTGAGACAAGGGTGCAAACTTAGTGTATAATAGTTTCTTCACATGAAGAGCAAGAATCTAATGAGGATCAACCTTATGATGATTAGGGGTGTGGAATGATTTCTTCCCATGTTTGGGATGAAGTTGATTCTACTGAAGAAGATGAAAATCAAGATGTTCTTAATTCTCAGACTAGAGCTGAATTATACCATCAGCAAGTTTTTTCAGATGATGATAATGAACCTGACAATATCTTGTGTAATGTTGTAAAAAGTAAGGAAACAGTTGTCTTGAGGAGACCTTCTGATGAAGAAATTGCCTTGATAACAGTAGATATGGTTACTCAAGCTAAAAAAAATTATAATTTGAGAGATAGGGTGGTTACTAGTCCAAATCAAAGGCCTGCTAGAATTTTTATCAAGAAGATAGATAAAGATGTAAAAGTATCACAAGACAAGCCTAAGGATACTAGTCTTATTGATAAGGTCAAGATAAAGAAAAAGCCTAATATTGTCTATAAGGTGAAACCCAAACCCACTATTGACAAAGTGCCAGTTTTGCAGAAAGTGAATGAAGTCCAAAATAAAAAAATTGCAAATATACCCGTTTAGGAAATTGATAAAGAAGTTGCAAATTCAAAACCTGATTTCTCTGATTCAAAATATGTCCCAATTGATATGAGCAAATTTTTGTCTTAGATTACTGTCAAGGTTCCATTATTAGAAATGATGAGGATAGAGGAACATAAGGAAAAGGCTCTAAATTGGGTAAATGGTGTGGTGCCTATGGATTCCCAAAAAACTGAAGGATTTGAGAAACAAGTAGCAATTTTGAATAATGAAAATGGAAATTGTGGTGAGGATATTGTTTCTAAAATTCCCCAAATCTATTTGGATACAAATGTTGTTAGCACCATAGCAGGAACATTTGATCCCTTTTTCTTGACTCTACAGATAAATGGAAAGTTGCTAAAAAATTGCATGATTGATTTTGGAGCGTCAAATACTATTATGCCTACTAAGGTCATGAAATCTTTGGGATTAAAGGTGGACACACCTCATGGTAGATGTCAAGCAATGGATTCAAGGGAGGTTCTAGTTGTGGGTACTATTAAGGCTTTACTCTACATATTAGCTGCATATCCCAGTGAACAATTAACTATGAGTGTCTTGGTAGTAGATATTCCTCCCCAGTATGGGATGTTGCTGTCAAGAAAGTGGAGTGCTTCTATGGGAGGCAGCATACAGTGTGACTTATCATTTTCTACTTTTAAATTTGAGGGAGAAAGTATCAAAGTCACTAGGGAATCTCGAACTCCACATATGATTGAAGAAGAAGAGGATAACATGAATTGTTTCCTTGATATAGACATTAATGCTTTCAAAGTTCAAGATAAGGAGGTACAAAGGGATGATGAGCTAATCCACAAGTTAGAAAATTAGGAAGGATGGATTGACCTTGATGGCCTATGGACCATGTATTTTGATGGAGCAAATAGCAAGGAGGGGTCTGGAGTTGGAATAATACTCATATCTCCTAATGGTAAAAATTTCAAATTCTCTTTTTCCTTGCTATTCTCATGCACAAATAATGTTGTAGAATATGAGGCCCTATTGATAGGTTTAAGATTGGCATCAAGGCATGGCATAAAATGTTTGAGAGTAATAAGGGATTCTGAATTAGTTGTCTCCCAAGTTAGATCAAAGTATACTTAAAAAAATCAGAGATTAAAGTAGTATAGGAATGCAGTGTGGGATGAGATTGAAAGCTTTAATGATTTTAATATTTGTTGGATGGAAAGAGGTTAGAATAGAATGGAAAATTTATTAGCTAATATAGCCCTCAGACCAGAGGATGTAACATTTGCAGATGTTTCTAAAATAGAGGTGCAAGCTAGGCCTTCTATCCTTGACAATCTAGATAATTGGCAAGTTTTCTTTGATGACCAGGACATATTAAGGTTTCTCCATTGTGAATCTCATTTTGGTGATAAAGAAATGGATTTTAGTGCTTATGTTGATACAGTGGATGGTAAAGAGGTTATCTTTGGGAAGGAAGTATTATAATTGAAATCAAACAGAGTTCCCAAAGGATTGGTTTCTCTTGAAAGAGAATTTGATAATAAAGACAAGGCATTCTCTGCTAATACTGATAAAATATAATTCACTTGAAGAAATAAACTTAGGAACAAAATTTGTTCCTAAGAAAGTTTATATTGGCAAATGTCTATCCCCAAGAATTAAGAAAAGTTTGATTGACTTGCTCAGGAAATTCAGGCATGTTTTTGCCTGGTCCTATGAAGATCTTAAAGCCTATAGAGAGGACCTTTTCGAACATGAAATTCCACTCAAAGAAGGCACAAAAAATTTTAGGCAAAAGTTGAAACCTGTTAACCCCACCATGGCCCCTAAAATTCAGGGTGAACTCAAGAAGATGATGGATGCCAGGATAATCAAGCCTATTAAACATTCCACTTGGGTTTCAAATTTGGTGCCTGTTAGAAAGAAAAATGGTGATATTAGGTTATGTGTAGATTTTAGGAATCTTAACATAAACTCTCTGAAGGATAACTATGGATTGCCAAATATGGAGAACATGTTACAAAAGGTCACTGGATCAAAACTAATGTCTATGATGGATGGATTTTCTAGTTACAACCAAGTTATGGTTAAGGACACAGAGCAATTTAAAACTACATTTACAACCCCATGGGGGACATATGTTTATGTAAGAATGCCTTTTGGGTTGACTAACACAGGTGCTACTTTTCAATGAGCTTTGGATGTAGCCTTTACAGATTTTATTGATAGATTTATGGTGGTGTATCAAGATAATCTGACAGCCTTCTTAGCTAAAGAAGAACAACATTTCCAACATCTAGAAAAAAAATTCATTAGAGCTTTAGAGTATGGGGTTTCTTTCAACCCAAAGAAGTGTGCTTTTGGTGTGGTAGAGGGAAAGCTTTTAGGACATATTGTTTCAAAGGATGGGGTGAGGATAGATCCTGAAAGGGTGCAAGCTATTGATAAATTGTCTTTTCCAAAGAACATCAAAGGGATTCAGTCTTTTCTAGGGCAAGTGAACTTTTTAAGAAGGTTTATCACAAACTTTGCAGAAATCAGTATTCCTATATCAAGAATGTTGAAGAAAGGAGAAAAGGTTGAGTGGAACATGGAAGCAATATAGGCCTTTAATGATATAAAAAAATCCATAAAGCATGCCCCAGTCTTAAAGACACCAGACTCTAGTAAACCAATGCAGATTTTCTCTTTTACATCTACCCATACCATTGCTGCAGTACTGTTACAAAAAAATGTTGAGGGTTTTTAACAACCTATTTCTTTTTTCAGCAAAACTTTGCAGGCAGTAGAATTGAACTATGATATTATTGAGAAGCAAGCTTATGCTTTAGTAAAGGCTATTAAAACATTCAGATGCTATTTTGTGGGAGCCACAATGGTTTCCTATGTTCCAAGTGCTGTAGTCAAAGACATTTTAGTCCAACAAGAGGTTTCAAGAAGAAGATGTAGGTGGATTAATAGGATTCAAGATTTTAATATTGGTATCCACATTACAAAGTTGGTAAGAGGATTGGGTTTAGCAAAGTTGATGGCCTAAAGTAATCTAAATGAAAATCAGATAAACATGTTGGAAGAAGATCAGAGACCTTTTATATGCAACATGGATTGTTGTGAGTGGTACAAGGACATTGTCAGATATTTGCAAAAGATGGTCTTACCTCCTGAATTGGATGACAAAAAGAAAATAACTATTAAGCTTAAATCTATAAGGTATGAAATTATAAATGGTGAGTTATGGTGGAGGAGTAATGAGGGTGTCTTGCTTAGATGTGTGGATCAAGATAAGGCTAAACTTCTGATGGATGAAATGCATAATGGGGTTTGTGGGGGACACTATATGGCAAAGACAACAGCCCATAAGATCATCAGATCAGGTTTTTGGTGGCCTTCATTTTTCAAAGATACCCATCAGTTTGTTAAAAGGTGTGATCCTTGTCAAAGATTTGCTGGAAAATTAAAATTTGGTGGAAATTTTAATTTTCACACCTGTTTCTATTTAGGCTCCTTTCCAAAAATGGGGTATGGATTTTATTGGTGAAATTCCTAATAAATCCAGTGGTGGACACTCCTATATCCTATTAGCAATAGATTATTTCACCAAGTGGGTTGAGGCAATCCCTACAAGAAGAACAACTAGCAAAGTGGTGACATATTTTATGATGCAAAATATCCTGACAAGATTTGGTTGCCCAGAATCCATAGTTGTGGATAATGCAATGTGTTTTAGGTCTGATGGGTTTGTTGATTTATGTCAAAATAATGGTATAACAATCTCATATTCATCTCCATATCATCCACAGGGTAATGGCCAGGCAAAATCTAGTAATAAGAGTTTGGTCAAAATTCTGAAAAGAATCCTAGATAAAAACAAGAAGGCCTGGGATTCCAAGTTGTTGCAAGCCCTATGGGATGACAAGGTTACAATTAAGAAAGAAATAGGGTGTGCCCCTTTTGACTTAGTATATGGGATCAATGCAAGATTGCCCCAAAATAATTTATTATAGATGTACCAGTTCATTCAGGCATATGATGATGATGTGGAGGAAGATATGATAGTTAGAATGAATGATTTGATTCAACTCAATGAGGTAAGAAATGAAGCACATGATAAGAATGAGAGGATGCAGGCCCAATGTAAAGTCCTGTATGATAGAAGGACAACTCAGAGAAATTTTACAGATGGTGACATGGTCCTAATGTGGAATGAAAGACTAGAAGATAAAGGCAAGCATGGGAAGTTTGATCCCATTTGGTTAGGACCATACATCATTGAAAATAAATGGGGAATGAATTCTTATCTTTTGAAGAATTTAATAGGCGAGCTCATGGAATTACCAGTTCATGGTCAATTATTAAAGTTCTATTTCTCTTAAAAGTTTTTGAGTCGTTGTACATGTTTGGTTTTGAGGTTTTTTGTGTATAGTTCCTTGTTTTTACCATCAAAATTTTGTTCTAGTTTGCTCTACCAGGAGATTCTGGTTTCTTGTTGTATCTACAGGAGATACACGTCCCCAAGCATGAGCCACTATTATCACTGTACAAAAAATTTTCAGCTCCATGCTAATATTTTTGAAAATAATCCTATTTGAGGGTCTAACGGTTAGCCTTCATGCTAGAAAACCCTAAGTTTTAACGAGAGCCCTAGTTGAGTTGTGACTTTGTTATATTTTAACATTACCCCTTTTTTTTGGTTCACTAAATCTCTAAATGAGCATGTGTTAATTAAACCCCCTTTATTTGTCGCTTCATGTGTTGAGCGGTTAGGTTGTGATATCGGGACCCTTTTTAATATTTGGCACAAAGCCCAAGTCTTCGATTATTTAGAAGTATTAAACTTTTCAAATACGTGGTTGTCATTGCACCGCAAGCTTTCCTATTGTCAGAATGTTTGACATGTGCTTTAGTGACAAAGCACCATCTGTCCAAGTGGGCCCGACTGGTAACAGGGTGTGCTGGCATCTAAAGAATGAATCAATCGAATGACTATTGTTATAATGTTTGATCGAGATGATAGCCATTTAAACATCATGGTATAGTGATGACCATTCGATTGCCTTCAAGAAATGAAGTGTGCGGCGGTTCCTGATAGTGCCAGATCAAGTTGATATGTCCATCTCTCATTGGTTGCCAGGGGTTATGATGTGGCGGATGTTAGAATTTTTTAAACTAGAATGATGATGTCAGAAATCCCACTTGTTAGTTCTGTGCAACATGGTAGTTTTTGATTCATGGTAGATTATTGACATGTCATGGTAGGGCCTATATTTTTGGATGGTTAAAGTATGACAAGATCTCATGGTTGTCGTTATACTGGTGGGATAAGTTGCACACTTTTTAAGGTCAGTGGTATGGCGATAACTGTTGATCTTATCTAAGGATGAGGATCATTTGGTGGGTCCTTTGCATTAGAAATTTTTAATGATGTGGTTGTTTTTGATTGGCCGAAGGTATTGGTGACATGTTTGGGTTGCCAGTGTGTCTGACACTAAGGATGAGGTGGGGTCTTTAGCCTACTAACATGTCCAACTTGGTGTTTCCTGATTTGTCAAAGGTTTTTTAAAGTGAATAGTGGGGCCAAGATTTTGTTTAAAGGTAGCAATCGTCCGATCAAATTGCATCAGCGGTCATCATTATATCTTGAGTTGGTTTTTTTGACAGTTTTGGGTTAGCGCTTTAGCGACGAGGTGACACCTATCCCCTTTGGGTAGAGTAAGGTTAAGTTATTTATTTCTTCACATGGCAATTTTGAAATGTTCTCATTGGTCGAGAACTATCTTAGGGAAAAGTAAAGAGGGCTTTGTTGTAAGACTTTCCAACTGTCCGATGTGCCAAAATGGGGATATATCAATGGTCAAAATTCAAATTTCTACTCAGTGATGTTTTTCACGTGCTATGAATACTAAGGTCACCAATTTTGCAATAATGGCAGATTTAATGTGTTACGTGTGGATAAATTGTAAGCAGTTGGCAATATTATACATCACAATTCAATTGTTGTTTCTCTTTACTATAAGCTCTCTGACGATTAAATTTCTCTCTAAGCGATTTCAAGCAAGGAATTTGCAAGTGCTTGGTAGGTCTATTTTTTTGATTTTAAAGAGTTGCTTGAAGTCTGTAAAGAATTTGTGAAGGATTTTATGTTGATAATTTTAGGTTTTTTCTTGAGAACTTGTATACTGATTTATAAAGCCCTAGTTTTAAGATGCCACAAAAGAGAAATTTGTATGGTCAGATGGAGTATAGAAAGAGAGGGGTTTTTGAAGATTTGATGCAATTACTCCCACATTCTAACAATGGGGCAGCGAGGATGAAAGAACTTGTCCCAAGAAACCGTAGGGATTTTGTGGCTGAGGCACTTCATGAAAGAGGTAATTGGATGAGAGATGCTAGAGTGGGAGAGAAGCATAATGGTCTTATTTTATTCAAAGAAACTTATTCACAAAGAAATTATTGTGCCCCCCTTAGTAACATATGGCAGTTTGATGTTGGGAGGTTAATATGCCTTGGTGTTTTCATGGATGCCAAGTTATTGATTCAAATAGCAAAATGCTATGATCCTGTGACAAGGTGTGTCAAGGATGTCAATTGAAAGAACCTAATTAGCATTATAGAGGATGAGATTAGGGAGGTTTTTTCATTGAATGACCCTACTGTTGGGTTGGACAAGATAGATTTTAAAGAGTTTATAGAGATATATGAGGTACAAAAGGATATTTTGAGAGCAGGGCCTCTAAGGGATTTCATTGATCAAATTGGATCAATGTGTGTTATAAGTGCAAGCACCCCAGAGCCTTTCAGGGGTGATTTTTTTAGTAAAAGAGCACAAGAATTTTATAAGTCTATTACTCTAATTCTAGGGAATGATGAAGAAACTCATATGCCAATCCCATACATGTTCATGATGGTACAAACACTACACCCCCAACTGGCACTAATTTTTGACTTTGCATCTCATCTTGCTAATTTGATCCATGAGGGATTACAGGGAATCAAGGACATGAAGGTTAGTAGGCCTTTTGGATGGTATTCTATGCTTATGCACATGTTCCTATACAAAGGTGAGCAATTCTTAAGCTCAAAAATAAATATTGTGAAAGAGAGAAATGGAGAAACCCTCCCGGTCCAGCTGTGGACCACAACTCTATCATGGGATAGGATGGATGCTAGCTATATTGCTTTTGATAGGGATTTTACTTCCAAACTTAGAAATTTTTTTTTCTTTGATTATCCTAGAATCCCAAGGGAGCTATTGAGATTGATTAGACCAAAGGAGTATTGCCAAGACATCACCATAGTCCATAATTTTGGGGATATAATTTTATATCGAGTTTCCATAGTTTTCAGAGTGTATGGTTGCAAGGTAGCACCTTATATTTTACCTTATCAAGTCCCATTGAAGTTGGGATATGTAGAGATTTTGAGACAAATTGCTGACTTGCAGGATTCTACTTTCATCGGTAAGGGAAGGGGAACTTTCTTCCTAGACATAACTATTGCACACCAATATGTGATTACTAAAGGAGGATGGGTGCATTTAAATAAGGTCTTGCAACCCTACAAAATGTCCAAAGAAGTGGTGAGGTGTGCAGAAATATAGGGTTTTCTTTGAGGAATGTTCAAAGAAAACATTAGGTGTGCTCTTATAGAGCATCAGTTCAAATTCCCTGAGGACATAGTAAGAAATGAGTTTGACCTTCAAACTCAAGAGGTTAAGAAAGAAAAATGGGTTGTCTACAAGAAGACTATAGAATTTATAAGAAATTTTGATAAGGCCTATGACCCATTGAAAGGTTTTGAACCATGGGCTATAAAAGTGGATTCTCTTGTAGAGCATTTTGAAGGCATCATGCATGTTGTCAATGAGAAGAAGGCTGCAGTAAGTAGGACAGACCCTGAATTGGCTAAACAAAATTTGAGCTAGCCTAGATATATGAAGTTGAATCCAAAGGGAGTTTACACAATGCAGAGGAGGAGTGGTTACAGTGTCCTTGTACCACCACAACAAAGGGGTGAAGATTTTCCCTCTACTTCTAAAGGGAAAAGGCCCATGGATGATCCAGCAATGCAGGGACCCTCTCCTAAGAGGTAGAAAAAAGAAGTAAGGCTAGGGGAGGAGGCTTATTCCCCTTCTCAGTCCCCCATCTAGTTAGATGAGGATGGGGTAGTAGAGAAATTGATACAAATGAGGAATGAGGGAGACATCTTGGTTTCCAATGATGAATTGTGAGAAGGGATGCCTGAGGCACCTAAAGAGGTGGCCATGGACCTTACTGTTGATGAATTTGAGGGTAAAAAATTGGACCATGTCTTGAAGCAAGCTAGTGATTAATTCCTTGCTAATGATAAGTTTGTTAAAACTAGGGAATTTTCCCAACTCCTGTGGAGAATGAAAATAAACCAATATAAGGAGATTTGTGAAAATAAAAAGGAGGAGCATCCTGATAAAGACATAGCAAAAATTGAAAATGAAACCAAGGTAGAGATGGGCAAACAGTTTGAAAAGATTACTCCTGAAGAAGGAAGGGCCATGGTTCATACGGTAGGGGTGCTGATTCTGCCAGAGTGGGACAATTGCTAATGCAATTGTCTTTGATCAGATTAGAAAGAGTAAGGTAAAAACTCTTGCTACAGTAGAGCAGGCCAAACAGGCTGCTAGGGGAATTGTCTTTATTGATGATCATGTAGCCTTGGTAATGTGGTCCTTAAAGAGGGAAGAAGATAGAGGAAGAAAAGAAGCTCTCTCTACAGGGTATACAGGTAGTTTATTAGTGAAAAGTGTAGGAGAGACATTTGGTGTAGAGGCATCAAATTTGATTTTGGAAATTGCTAAATTCAATGCCAAAGTGGCAAAGAAGGATGCTAGAGAGAAAGAAGAGCTTAGGCTCAAATTTGAAATGGTCCTTAAATCTTACAATGAGCTCACGGTTGAGCTAATTTAGAAGGACAAATTGATTGCATAGTTTTCAGGGCCCTTAGATCATAGGTCTCCTCAGTTGGTGATTTATGATAAGCCTATAGTGGCTTCATCTTCAAGCCCAATAATTGAGCTACCACCATCCCCCTACCCAGAGACAAATTTGGATGCAAGGGTTATCTGGGAGAAGCAAAGACTGAGAGAAGAAACAAATAAGTTGAGGGAGATAAGAGTGCAACTTGAAAGAGAAAAGGATGAAAATATAAAGGCCATAGCTTTAGTAAACCAAAAGTATGAGGAAAAGATAACAGATGCAATCATGCAGTTTGCTATTGATTTAAAACCCTCCATTCTCCATAGTCATGCTAGTAAGTTATATTCATTACTCGAAACTTTGAATAAGGAGAAGACGGAGATGTCACCAATTTTGAAGAAGTGGATTGAAAGGTCTCCTAATGTAAAGTTATTTCGTATGCTATCAAAGGGACAAGAAGATCTTGATCCATTGATCAAACTAGTACATCAGATTGTCAAGAAAATGGAACAGTATGGGATCATTTTGGATAATTTCATCAGAAAATCAAGCATGTTGAAAGCTGAATTGATGCTTTCAAACTATGAGCTGGTGCCTACCATTTTCACAGATAAAGGAAAATTTAAAGAGGCACATCAATGGAGAGAAGAAATGGATGCACTTTTGTCAGAAAGGGTGATTGGTGTTTTAAGTGGTACTTTTTCTATTAGTAGTGTTATCAAGTTGTTAATAAATGCTAAATCAATGTTTGACAATATTCAGCATAAGGTTACTTAGATTGAAAATGAGTGGGAACAATTATCAAATAAAAAGGTTGAATTTGCCAATTTTGAGTTCCCAAGAAAAGATGTATATGATAGGTGGAGGTATCAGTACATACCTCATGTTCAAAAAGTTAATACTTCGCCAGCTTCCTAGAATGAGTAAAAGTAGTTACTTTTGGGGTCATGAAGGTTGTTGAGACACATGAGAGCATTCATTGCATAAGGGATAGCGAGATGTTGTAGATCAAATTTGTTGAAGAAAGCCAAGGACAACATTGAAGACAAAAAGAAAGGCGGCTCATCGGCAAATATCCCAATTACCTGATCAAAATATCCCATCTGTTTCATCAATGTATTTATTGTAAATTTTTGAGGTTGTTGAAAAGGCTTTTTAGGTCAAATTTTGTAACCCTAGAATGATCGGTAGCTTGTTGCATTTTCCTTGTATATAAAGGATTTTCCATGATCATTCTAGGCATTGAGAATTTTAGGAGTTGAAAAGATAGAAAGTCTGAAACCCTAACCCTCAATCAAGGATTGTAATTTTTATCATTATTATCAAATAAATAGAGAAGAAGTACAAGTCGTTGTTGCTATTTTGCAAGCTCATTATCTAGAATATGATGTATACAATGTTCAAGGTTATACTTAATACAAAATCTTAAATCTTTGTATCTCCTTTGAGTTTATTCTGTAGATCTTTAAGTCTTTCTGGGATTTATATGTATGTGTCTAGCTTTGAGTTCTAATCTAGGATTGGATTAAATACTGCTCTGAGTGGGATGTATGTTTACTGAATCTATTCAAGGATTTTCTATAAGCAGTAAAGGTTTGAGGTATTTGTATTTATGTTAAAGGCCTGATATTATCCAAGTATCTTTGTATTCATTTTGTCTTTCTGATACTTTTCCCAATGGATAGGGCAATAATTTATATTTTCCTATCTTTTCTTTGTGAGGAATGATTTGAATCTAGTAATCCTGAAATATTAAATCATTACCAGTGTTTTACATTTCATTTACTTTATATGTTGTCCTACCTAGTGATGGAGAGTCAATGAGTAATAGGTTGTTACTTAGTACTTTCTCATTGTTATCTGTTGTAAGATCCAGTATTAGATAAGAAATAGAGTTAAAACTATTGGATCAGGTGTACCCACCTTGGTTTTGCAGAGCGAGAAGTGAAGAGGGCAGTCCTGTCCCTATAGTTGGTCTAGTTGCTTATAGATTTCCCATATTTGGAATTAACCACTCTTTAACATTAGTCATAAGCATATTGGTATCTCATGGAGTGTAAAATCCTATCCAAACCAACAAATTACAAGTGAGTCAATTTGAGAGAAACACTCCAATGGCTCCTATTCTAGTTGATAAGAGTGATGTTTCTCCTAATCCAAACAAATTTCAAAAATTCAACAACTATGTCAAGATAAACAAACAAGCGAATGCAATTGCTGATCAAGTTGTTGTTGCATCTCATAATGCCACTTCTGCATCCACTTATTTTTGATTAAATCGTATGTTTACTCCTCTCTTTGAATCTTTACATTCTATTATGAATAGGTTGTTAACTGCTAATATGATTACTTTACCTCCTATTCGACCTCTTATACTTGCTATGATTTCATCTAAATCCTTTGATCCTAAAGATTTTTGTCAATATCATCATCAGAATGGTCATGATACTAAGAAATGTTATTCTTTAAAACATAAGGTTCAAGAATTAATTGAATCTAATGCCTTATCTATTGATAAAATTGATGGTAGCAAGAACAAATCTATCTCTCCTCCTAATCAAAATCTTCAAATCTATATGAATCCTTTACCTACACATGATACTAATACGATTGCTCAGCCATCGTCTATGGATATTGTGTATAATTCAAAGATGGATGATCTTAATCACCTTGTTAATCAAGTGGAGTATGTTGTTCAATCTGTATCTCCACCTCAGCCTCAAACTCAGCTTCAATCTCAACCTATACCAAAACCTAAGCCTAAATTAAAAACTCAACCTAAACCTCGACAACAACCTAAGAATAAAAGACCTCAGGAAATTTTGATTACCTTTGATGATTCTGAGACTATTAAGGCTCCTAATGGCCCCCTTTACATTTATGATAGGATTTCTTAGATACCTACTCGTGGTTGTCTTGTTGATCCTACATCCTTAGTCAATGTTATTACTGAAGAAAATTTTTTTATGAAAAAATTGCAATGCGATTCTTATGATACATCTGATGTATGGATTCAAAATTGTAATGGTTTTCTTTATCCATCATTTGGTTCTATTAACTTACAGGTTGAACTTTGTGGTAAAATTGTGAACACTACCTTTGTTGTTGTTCCTACTTCTGATCAGTTTCAAGTTAAGCTTGGTTTGCCTTGGTTAAATGCCATGCATGTTGTTGCTTCACCGATCTATAAATGCCTTAAATTCATTCATGATGATGAAGTGAAGATGATAAACCATAGTTTATACCAACCTTCTAGGCCCAAGGATTGTGCTACCATTGACTTCTTTTGGCCTTCATTACCTAATTCATGTCTTTCTCGACCTAATAATATTTTCCGCTCATATCAAACCTATAAGCATCATAAGATTCTCAAGTTAAGCATACCTCGTATGGATCTTAATCATGGTCTTTTTTCTACACCTTCCATACCTCCTTTATCCATGGCTTCTACATTTGTTAATCAAGATCCTACTATTGCTTCTCAGTCTACTGATAATCCTACTAATCCTCTTATAGAACCTATGAAGGATCTGATAGTTGTTCCTCGTATTTCTCAACATATTTCAAACAAGAAAAAATGTAATAGATCTGATAATGAACGTCATAAGAAACATCATGCTCAACCTAAAGCTCATAATTCTATTCTTCAAAATTCTTTACCTTCTTTTGATAAGCCTATGCATGATGTGTTAGAAGAATTTGTTACTAATAATGATGTTAAAATGCAAGATTATGATGATCCTATTCGTATCTTAGAACCTTTTTTGATTAATCTAGATAAAGAAGATACTCTTGATGATGTTAATGATGAATATGAGACTATTGACATTGACATTGATTTACCTAATATGCTTTCATCACAATTAACACTTACACCTAGTATCAAACATTGTGATTCTCAAGAGGATCCTTGTTTAGAACTGGCTATTGGGTATGTGCAAGATCATGAGGGGCCAAAAAGTGGCGATGTGAAAAATATTCACTTTTCACTCATCCAAAAGTGCATGAAAGTGCTTGTTGACTTTTTAGTAGGCCTGGGTGTCAGTACACCTGGGCAAACTTGCCACCAAAGCACAGATCTTATCGGGTACCTGATATTATCAAGTACCCGATAACTGTGGCATAAATTCGAAACCCGCGAGCCCTTTTCTTCATTTCCTTGCATGATTTTCTTCAAGTTTCTTTCCATGATTTTTATATACCTGATATATTTTCGAGTACCTAATATTGGAAACAAAAAATTTGACTCCAAGCATATTCTGTAAGTAGTTATTTATATAAATTTTATTAATTTATTTCATTTTCATGCTAAATGTAGCAGTTTTTTTTAAAATAGGATTTTGTATTTATATTTGTAATAACATATGAAATTAGATTGGAATTTAGATTTTTTATTTATTTAATCAGGCATGGATGACAACAATGAAGAAAATAACCCTCTCGCACCAAATAATGATCCTGAAATCAATCCCCCATATCTAAACCCTAAATCTTTAGAAGATTTGATACAAGAAAATTTGAACACCATATGAGGTTTCCAAAACACGTATCAAAATATATCTACATTAGGTCCCATGCTTGCCACACTAAATACAATTATTGGAAACATTGACACACTCATGCAACAACATAATGCTGCTCTTCATTGGCGTGATGATATGCACACCCAATTTGATGACGGGCTTGACCATGATGGGATTGCGACCCTTAATATATCTAAGGAAGATATAGCTGCCCTTTTTTTTGATCCTAAAATTGGAATACCAGTTGACCACAAAAAGCCCAAATTATCAATAAAATGGTGTACAAATGAAGCAATGCGCACAAACTTTTGGGATCACTGGTGGATGGTTTTTGATAAACCACCCCATAGCAATTTGGAGGTCCCATTTTATTTCATTAAAAAATTGTATGCTGAGTTTGTGCTTGGTCACCATGTTGATTATTGGAGTATGAGGCCCAACATGGGCATAGGCAGAGGAGCTCCTCAGACTAGGCCATCTTCCTAGCACTAAAAGGCCACTACCTTTGTCCCCCCCACTGATGTCGCACCCCCTCCTCTAGTGCAACATCCTGATATCATTGCAGAGGCTGCCTCACAGACTATTAGGGCCATTCATTTACTGAGTGATCAGTTGATCACACAAACCAGGTCAGTGTTGCCTCTTGTGGATGCTACTAGCGCATCAACATCTCATCAGAGTTCACATGTATGCGAGCCCCATATGTGCATTATGTGTAGGCATATGTGCCTCAGACCGCTTACTGATTTTGATACATATTAGTTTCATGATATTGATGAGGAGGATACAAGAGACGCAGCTGCAGAGGTTGCAACACCTCATGGAGCATCTACATCTCATGAGAGTGCTCAGGAGGTGCATGCAGAGCCATTGGCTCCTGTTGATATGGTAAGAGTAAACATTATAAATAAATTTGTCACATGACTTATTTTATTTAGATTAGTTTTAATGATTGCATGCACTTATGTATATATATTTTTTCCATTTATGTTCAGATGATGGCACAGGAGGAGGTGAGACAGGTGGATGAGTCCAGACTTTTGGCCATTTCATTTGGCCTTGATGACTATATGGTATATTATAAATTATGTACCCATTAGTTTTTTTTTATATCATTTGGTGTACATGCTTAAATCTCTATCAATTAGAGAAATAAAATTCATACATTTACTAATATATATTGTCATCTTATTGTGTTCTTGCAGGCTATAGCCGATGTCAGTGGGGGGCATGAGGGGGTTCCTTCATCAGGTCTTGACAAAGGAAAGGTAGTTAATTGTTTAAGATTAATTATGCATGCATATGTATGCCACTTGTGTGTAGTAATAAATATTTTACTTGCACTTTATTGTATAGGGTGTGGCTATTGATGATGTCCTGACACCGGTTCGGTAGTGTAGGGTTACAGGCATCTTGATTTGGAGTGATAGCCCAATTGTACGTAGACTTTTATGTATTGTTATTTGTATTTTGTAACCAGGGTTGCTATGATGAAGTACATTGATATATAATTGACAATCTTTTTACTCTCATAGGTTACTCCAACCATGAGGGAGGGCCCATGAGAATCTTTCATTTCTTTGTTGACCTAGCCCACTATTGCAAAGGAGGGATCACCAGATGTAAGTTTTAATTTTAGTTCAATCAATTTGTAATTTTATTATGCTATCATACTATTTTGTAGATTTATTACTCTATGTTGCACCACTCTACTAATCTCATTATTGCAAATATATATTTATAGGTCAGAGTTGGTATTGCTCACATGGTCCCTTCGCTACTTAGGACTTATGCTAGGACACCTGATCATGGTAGGCGATCGAGAGACCAGGTAAAAATATTTGTATTCAATTATAATTTTAATTAAATTAGTGTTTGAATTATGAGTTATATATATATATATATATATATATATATATATATATATATATATATATATATATATGTACAAATCATATAAAGTAAGCAATATAACTTTGGTTTGAACTCATTTTTTATGTAGGATCAATCAGAGCCCAACACTTCTTCAAAGAGGCTACATTTTGATGATCCCCCTACAACATAGGATGCAATTTTAGTTTTGTGGTCATTTAGAGATGGCACTTGGCACATTTTGAGATGGCATATATGCCACACTGTACACCTTAAAACATTGATTTTGTAGACATTTTGAAATGGCATGTGCCATATTTGTATATGAACATACTTTTGATACATTTGATACATATATAGAACATGTTCATTTATATGTTATATTTGCATCATCTTTTGTATATACATATTTATTATTCATGTTTATGGAATTGAATGGTGAAGTTATATCTTGACTATGATTATCATTATGATTTAAATTATATCTTGTTGAAGTTACATTTATTTTTCTTTACTCTGGAATACCCTGTCCACGGAGCTTATTATGTTTGAGGTTTAACTCCTATAGATTTCCTAGATTTCTGGTGCTTAACTTTCCATGTGCTTGAGATGATGATGAGGCCAACAGTACCGATACTGAAGATCATTTCTCTGAAAAAAAAAAACCATGCCATCTTCTCTTCATCACTAAATTAAAACTTCAATCGCTGCTAATATGAGAGTTTTGTTTACCACTTCTATGAATTTTTGTATACAAATTCTATACCATCAATTATGTCACTATTTTTCATTGTGTGCGCATTCAGTCTCATACTTGCATTACTAATTTCATATAATATCATTTTCAATGCTTTTTGTTCGCACTTATGATAATTTTAACTACTGACAATAATGTTTCAATATCATCGTATATGCATGAGCCTTCATTTCATGCTAGAAAAAATCTCCATTATCGTATAAGCTTATGGTCTTCATTTCCAATCTTTGATATTACCATTGATAGATATGAAATGTGACTATTGACTTTTTCATTGTGTATAATATATGATTGCTTGTGCAACATGATATCCCTCAGACTTACAAAAACACATCTCTTGAATATATCGTCTCTCAAATGTTCATTGAATGATTTTAATACTGCCTTTGAACTATGCTTAGCACTGTGTATATTTATTTTTTATTACTGCATGGCTCCTTTGAATGTCTTCATACGCATATGTTTAATCAATCTTTAACTCATGTCGTGTTCACTTCATTTGATGAAGTTGTTGCTTCATGGGTTGATTATTGCTGACTGGACATTCATGATGAGTTTTACTTTACCGCCTCTTGTAATATTCTTCCAAACAATATGTTTGTCATCTTTGTAATATGCTGTAGTTGTTAACATCTACAAGGAAATGAAATTTATTTGGGTTGACTTTGATCATTAATTGCTGGTGTGTATACTTCACTCCATTCAAATGTTGATATGATGCTTAATGTTCCAACGTTGCCAAGTTGCATAGTTGTTGACGCTATTTATTCAATAGTCTTTTCTATCTGTCCTAGTTTTTATCTCCACTTAATAGTATGTGTTTGTATATCTTGTGAGCAACCAAAAACCCTTCAATGACATCAATGACAACCTTATCAAATCTCCAACATTCTTTATCAAATGGAGGCCCTAATTTTTGTAAAAAATTAAGGCTCCATTAGGCGGAATGAGGTTGTCACTAGTGTTTACCCAGCCAACTGAAGCTGATGGTGGAGACGGTTCGATACCAGGTTAGATGGTTTGAAAGATACACTGTTGAGCCAGTTTCAACTGACCCTCACTGCAAGTTTTGGCATTGACTGAGATCACCTTTCCAAATGCAAACGAAGTCGAATCACCCAAAATTGAGAGAGGTTATTGTAGACCTCAAAAACATGATCTTGTAGCACCTGACAGTTTGTTGATACCTCTCACGAGGTCTGAGATATGAGCCCCGCAAGATCATTGCCCAATCATGCTTAGTGCACCTTGGGGTCACTTGGGTCGAGCGTGGTCGTGAGTGTTCCAGTGACTCTATGGGCAGAATGGGGTTGTCACTGGTGTTTACCTGGCCAACTGGAGCTGATGGAGCAGACGGTTTGATGCCAGGTCAGACGGTTTGAAAGATACGCTACTGAGCCACTTTCAACTGACCCTCACTGCAAGTTTTGGCATCAACTGAGATTGCCTTGCCAAATGCAAATGAAGTTGAATCACCCAAAATTGAGAGAGGTTATTGTAGAGCTTGAAAACATGATCCCGTAGCACCTAATGGTTTGTCGATACCTCTCATGAGGTCCAAGATATGATCCCTACAAGATCGCTGCCCAATCATGCTTAGTGCACCTTGGGGTCACTTGGGTCAAGCATGGTTGCGAGTGTTCTGGTGACTCTGTGGGAAGAATGGGCTTGTCAATGGTGTTTACCCAGCCAAATGGAGCTAATGGAGTAGATAGTTCAATGCCAGGTCAGATGGTTTGAAAGATACGCTATTGAGCCACTTTCAACTGACCCTCACTGCAAGTTTTGGCATCGACTAAGATCGCCTTGCCAAATGCAAATGAAGTCAAATCACCCAAAACTGAGAGAGATTATTGTAGACCTCAAAAACATGATCTTGTAACACCCAATTATTTGTCAATACCTCTCACGAGGTCCGAGATACAAACCCCAAAAGATCGCTGCCCAATCATGCTTAGTGCACCTTAGGGTCACTTGGGTCGAGCGTGGTCACGAGCATTTTGATGACTCTGTGGGAAGAATAGGGTTGTCATTGGTGTTTACCCAACCAACTGGAGCTGATGGAGTAGATGGTTTGATGCTAGGTTGGATGGTTTGAAAGATACGCTGCTGAGCCACTTTCAACTGACCCTCACTGCAAGTTTTGGCATCGACTGAGATCGCCTTGCCAAATGCAAACAAAGTCAAATTGACCAAAACTAAGAGAGGTTATTGTAGACCTTGAAAACATGATCCCTTAGCACTGATGGTTTGTCGATACCTCTCACTAATGCAGAGGTAGCAGCAAGAAAGTGGAGTGCCCTTCTCTTAGCTCCCACAACTCACCAACCAACTACAAAGGCTTAAGGGTATTCCCAAAATCTTATGATGGTGTAACAAAAACAATTAAATGGACTTCTATCCCAATAAACTCCCTTTTCAAAGTTATACACTCAATCAAACTTCAATGCCTTTTCAGCTTTAGGGACACTAGGCCTAAAACTAACTTATTGTTAGAACTCTTCACCAGTGGACTTCCTAACCACTCCCAAGCATGTAGATGGTCCTCATATGACCTAAGGCCTTTGAAATAACCCTTGGTTTACTCCCATCAAAACCATACCATAGCAAACTAGACCTGGACACCAATTTCCTTGTAGCCTTCTCAACATAGATTTTCTTTTCTAACTTTTTCATAACTAAGTATCTTGACACAATCAGGGCATTTTCAGACACCCATTTGGAAGTTATTTAAGATCCCAAAGCCTTGCCTTCCAAATCCACTCCAGTACCACCTAACACCCACCTTGGACACAGACCTAATTGGCCTAGTTAGGCTTGGTTTACAAAGAAAGTATGAGGTCTAGGGTTCATGGAACTGATACAGGGCTTTAGATACTCTTCTCCAATTCCAAATGACTCAAAACCACCATTTCTTCACTCACTTATCTACTCTATACACTTCTTTACAATTTTCTCCTACTTTCTAGACTGAATCCTCACAAAAATTTAGTCTAGGGCCTGATGCATGAGGGACTTGCCCTTCACACCAATGCATGAGCCTTTGGAATCCATTGGAATATATACCTAACTTTCATTTTCCAAATTATTAGGTAAAACCTATGGTTAGAATGCAAGTTAGGCCGCCATTAGTGTTCAGGGCCTTAGAAAAGTTTGTTTCCTGAACTGTTTTGAGAAAAACTGAGATAACTTTAACCAATGAATCTAAATCTCTACCAAATCAATAGTAAGGTGAAATAACATGAAATGAAATATTTTCACATGCAAATCTCATCTTTTTAAGCCCGTACACGCCCGTACAATTATGAGAAATGGCTAAAAAATGGTTTGTATTCCTCATTTATGGCACCAGTTTACAAAAATCAACTTCTTACCATTATGGTTCAAAGTGAAAAGCATATACAACCTTAAAAATGAAGGTATATCAATTTGAGAACCTATTTGAATCTTGGGTTTCCAATTCCAATCTCTCGAGCAACTTTTAGAAAGTTGCAACAACAACTTTTATTGCATTTTTGCAATTTTTTTGAACTCGATAGAGTTTATGATTTCTCTTTGAGATCAAAACCTATCAAAATGATTTTTAAAGTAAATATAATTTAAAATTAACCTTTAAAACTCCATAAGCCTAACCTAGAAAATTATCACTAACTAGGTAAACCCTATAACCTAAGGTATCTTAGGCTTACAACATTGCCAAAAGATCCTTGATCATACATCAGGGTTTTCAAACCAAAATTAGGATGATCTATTTACATCCATCCTATTTATTACAAACACAAAGAAATTCAAATTCCTACTAGTGGAGGGTGCCCTACACCACTCATGAGGTCTGAGATATGAGCCCCACAAGATCGCTACCCAATCGTGCTTAGTGCACCTTGGGTTCACTTGGGTCGAGCGTGGTCGCGAGCATTCTAGTGACTCTATGGGAAGAACAGGGTTGTCACTAGCATTTACCCAACCAATTAGAGCCAATGGAGTAGATGGTTTGATGCCAGGTTAGACGGTTTAAAAGATACGCTACTGAGCCACTTTCAGCTGACCCTCACTGCAAGTTTTGGCATTAACTGAGATCACCTTGCCAAATGCAAATGAAGTCGAATTGGCCAAAACCAAGAGAGGTTATTGTAGATCTCAAAAACATGATCCTGTAGCACCTAACATTTTTTTGATACCTATCATGAGGTTCGAGATACGATCCATGGAAGATCACTGCCCAATCATGCTTAGTGCACCTTGGGGTCACTTGGGTCGAGCGTGGTCGTGAGAGTTTTGGTGACTCTATGGGTAGGACAGGGTTGTCACTAGAATTTACCTGGCCAACCAGAGTTGATGGAGTAGATGGTTTTATGCCAGGTCAGATGGTTTGAAAGATATGTTGCTGAGCCACTTTCAACTGACCCTCACTACAAGTTTTGGCATCGACTGAGATCACCTTACCAAATGCAAACGAAGTTGAATCACCCAAAAATGAGAGAGGTTATTGTAGAACTCAAAAACATGATCCCGTAGCACTTGACAGTTTGTCAATACCTCTCATGAGGTTTGAGATATGAGCCCTGGAAGATCGCTGCCCAATCATGCTTAGTGCACCTTGGGGTCACTTGGGTCGAGCGTGGTCGTGAGCGTTCCGATGACTCTGTGGGTAGAACGGGGTTGTCACTAGCATTTACTTGGCCAATTGGAGCTGATGGAGTAGACTATTTGATGCCAGGTCAGACGGTTTGAAAGATACACTTCTAAGCCACTTTCAACTGACCCTCACTGTAAGTTTTGGCATCGACTGAGATCGCCTTGCCAAATGCAAACCAAGTTGAATCACCCAAAATTGAGAGAGGTTATTGTAGACCTCAGAAACATGATCTTGTAGTACCTAACAGTTTGTTGATACCTATCACAAGGTCCAAGATACAAGCCATGGAAGATCACTGCCAGTTTGAAAGATACGTTGCTGAGCCGCTTTCAACTGACTATTAGTGGTATGTTTGAAATTTGAACTATGAAATTAATCATGATTAAGCCTGTGAAATTTAAACTGTGGAGCTTATTATGTTTGAGGTTTAACTTTTATAGATTTTTTGAAATGATAAAAAATAATATCCTTAAAGCATTAGAAACAACAATCAAACATGTAAGAATTCAAACCATGCAAATGACATAAGTATATGACATGTAAGATCCCTTCTTGGCACTATTGGCCACCCATACATGATTTTGGTCATAAGTCCTTATGAAGAGTTTTAGGACATTTAACTTTTAAATCAAATTGATTGTTACAAATTGCCATTATAGGCTTCAAAAGATCTCAATTAACCATTAAGGATCCTTTTGTCCTTCTATCTCTGATTGGATCCATGGGGACCATAGGCATCTTCATAGGTGCTCCTGCACAAGTTACAATCCACATACAAAACCAAGTTTATTGACTCAAAATACAATCTAAGAAAGGTTAAATTAATGTATTGAAATTAAGCTTAACGAACTTAGAAAACAATGCACTAAGTTAACTTATTACCTAGTCAAGTGTTCCTGAAGGGTCATCTCTTTTCTTTAGGGTCTCCAATAGTGCTTCATGATCAGCAGTAGTAATAGTCCAAAGTTCTTTTGTCTTTGGTCTTCCTTGATGCTTTGACAACTTGACATTTGTTGCTATAACAAGGTGTGAATACATGATAATAGTTTTGTGCTTCTCATAGTCTTCAAATGCGGGAACTCCATTCTTTCTAATCATGTATGTTTGCAGCCATGTTCCCGCAACAACAACTGAACCGGTAGGATATGTGAACCCATCACCATCTGTCATCAGTTGTACAAGCTTCTGTTTACCTTGTACACAACATGATAACCAATAATCTAACCTCTCATCATTCCCCTATGGTGCTACCAATGCAAAAACATCTCCTGGCTTCAAAAGATCTGAAAGATGGTCATAGTCAATTGAAGTGTCCATGTCATCATTTCTTATAGAGAGTTTCAAATATAAAGGAGTCAGATACTATGGAACCCATGTATCCACCCACTCACTTGACTCGCAATGATCCCAATCATACTAAAAACACATGGGGCCAAAACAAGTCAACTCTCATGTCCAAATGGTCCATGTACTACTATTGGAGCTTTGGAATGATTGCATTTTTTAAGAGTCTTTCACTGTTTGACAATCCGATCTATCTCCTATAGTTTCCTCCTCAACCAACCAAAAGAATCTACGCACTGTAGAATCAAGAGTCCCCCTTATTACAATGCTAAAGTACACCAATCAACAATAGAATGAGCATCAAGAAGTAGAGCACCTGAAATCTTCAATTGCTCCTTAACTAGAGTTCTCTTCACACATGCACTTGCTCCATCATGCTCCCCTTTCCCATGCCCTGACTCAAAAAAACTCCAAATATGAGGTACACCTCTCTCCACATGCATTCTAGACAACCAATAAAACATTCTGGCATTCTTAAATTGACCGGTGCAATTATCCGACCAAATGAGATGCCTATCCATAGCAATACCATTTTCCTGCAAGAAGTCAAAATAGTTCTAGAAACAATGTTGAACAAACTCATGAGAGTGAGACCTGTCATCGCTCATATAAAAATGGTACTCTCTGATTATATTTCACTCATCTTTTGTGCTATTAGGGGAATGTCTATATGTGATGTGTACAAAAATAGCAACCTGAATGGAATTGTAATATTGAGCTTGAGTCTCATTTTGGGGCTGCAATGTATAGTTCTCCACAAAGTCTACAATGGATATAATAGTTCCAATGGGGAAAGTGTCCTTACATGTCCTGAATTGTTGATCCAACCATTGAGACCTATGACTATGCCTTGCATACTTGTAAAAAATATTTGTCTTGAAATCTAAGATAAAATCAACAACATTGTATTCTTTTGCAACTAACTCACATCTAGAGCCTTCACCTCCACTCTTCAATGTATATTTCACTATATCATATACCTTTTTTTTGATGAGTGTCTTTCCAAAATTGTGTTCCAAACCCTCATGAAAACATGTTCTAAACTTGGACAAGCCACCACATTCTGAGCACTTGGCATTTATGCAATCTTTTTTATAAAATAAACAACCATCATCTCTATGACATAAAAATTGATCTAGCAAGTCTCTTGATGATTTGGGAAGACCACTTGCACCACAATCCTCTAGCATTTCATTGGTATGCAAAGTAGAACAAATGGACTGTAATAATTCATGATGCATTGAAAACTCAACATGATATTTGCAACAACATGTATTTCAAATCTTAAGGGGTACACAATAAAATGGCTTCACGGATTCAAAAGACCTTTGTGATATTTTCAATGTTGGATGTGTATCAAAAAATGTTTTATACAACATTGTTTGACTTAAGTCCACATAATGTTTAGGATGTGGAGTGTGGTCTCAATTGCCAACTCTCAACTTCAAGACATCCTTCACATTTGGTGACACTCTTGAGTTAGCATCCTAAAATTCTTGAATTTCATCCTTGACAACATCTGTTAGCTTCTTATCAGAATGTGGAAGTCTCCCACCATAAGCCCATGTATCAATTTGAAGTAGATCATCAAGTCTTTCTCTTCTTGAAAGTGCTTTACCCAAAGTTTTATGGTCTATATTGAAGTCAACACAAGTTTGTCTCATCAAACAAGCCTTTCTCAACTGATGATTTACTAAGGAGGTTGTAATAACCCCACGAGCAACTCTCTTGTCTTTTTCTCTGCTAGTCTTCCCAATGCGATTGAGAGCATTGAAAAGATTCTTCACAATAATGACATTTCTCTCCATTTTCTTGTTCACACGAATCTTCAATTTCACAAGCACAGGTCTCATCTTTTGCATCTTTAACAACTGGACAAAAATTTGACATTTCTCAACCAATGTCTTGTTTCGAAAAAATTGATCATAAAGTCTTGAAGCCCACAACCTAAGAGTTCTATGTGACCTCTTTCCTTCCCAATTATTCATAATGTTCTCCTTAATTTCAATTAACCATTTAGGTGTTCTTGAAAGCCCTGAATTTGAAGATTGATTATCTTTATTGCAAGGGACTTCATTTCGCATATAATTTGGAGATGTATAAAGTTCATGTGGTTCTTGTGCAACATTTTTGTTCCCAAAGTCTACATTTTCAATCTTCATCTGTGCATTTTCAAATTGAACATCCTCTTCACTTACAACTACATTTACGGGGTCACCTTGATTAATGTTTAACATACCTTCTCTCCTTCTTCGGTGATTTTCCTTATCTTTTTCCCTATATGCTTCAATTTCATCATGTGTTAGCTTCCTCTTGCGTTTAGCATTTTGACGACTGCTGCTTCCCATGGTGAGACCACAAGTTAACAAAAATCAAACAATGGGCCCCAAATCACATTTTTTGTTTTGCAACGCATGAAAAAAGTATAAAATCCTGTGAATGTCTAGTCTGTAGGGACAGGGAATATTTTGGTCAAATATTACCTGGCAAAAATTAGGTATCCGATTCCATATCGGGTACCCGATATTCCCAGGCTGATGAAAAAAGGGCGGGAGCAAATGAAAAAAATTGAACTTTTACATATATTGATGTATATAACATATATATAGAAAAGAGGCATATGATATATATAATGTATATTATATATATACTAATGTATTATAATAGACTAATGTATTATATGTACTAATGTATTAAATATACTAATATATATAATATATTATATATATACGAATGCATTATATTTACTAACATGTATATAATATATATATATATATATATATATATATATATATATATATATATATATATATATATATATATATATATATATATGGAAATTATAATCTTCCTCCTAGAGCATACATGAATGAAGTTCTTCATGCCTTAGCAAAGGAAGCCAGCTGGATTGTTGAAGCTTATGGTACTACATACAGAAATACGGTATGTATTTTTTGCCTAAATTTTTTTTTCATTTCTTTTAGGTCTTTAAAGGTGATTGGCTAAATCTTTGTATTAAATGTTCCTTTTATAGGTGTCGTAAACCCTACCTACGCAAAAATGGAGGCTTTGAAGAATAGTTCACTGGAGGCAGAGAGAGAGACTTCCTAGCGGTCATGGGGACTCACTAGGGATCTTAGTATGCACCCCTTAAGACACACCTGAGTATTCCAATGTGTCAAAATGGGTCACGGGAACTCCCTAGGGGTCCTAACACATGATAAGGCATACTAGGACCCCTAGGGAGTCCTCGTGACCCCTTTTGACACATTGGAAGGCACAAGTGTGTCTTAAGGGGTCCTACGACCCCTTAAGACACACTTGAGCATTCCAATGTGTCAAAAGGGGTCATGGGGATTCCCTAAAGGTCCTAACATGTGATAAGGCATACTAGCACCCCTAGGGAGTCCTCATGACCCCTTTTGACACATTGGAATGCTCAAGTGTGTCTAAAGAGGTCGTATGACCCCTTAAGACACACTTGAGCATTCCAATGTGTCAAAAGGGGTCATGGGGATTTCATAGGGGTTCTAACACATGATAAGGCATACTAGGACCTCTAGGGAGTCTCGATGACCCCTTTTGACACATTGGAATGCTCAAATGTGTCATAAGGGGTCTTAAACCTTTTAAGACACAATTGAGCATTCTGATGTCTCAAAAGGGGTCATGGGGACTCCCTAGGGGTCCTAGTATGCCTTATCACACGTTAGGACCCCTAGGGAGTCCCCATGATCCCTTTTGACACATTGGAAAACTCAAGTGTGTCCTAAGGAGTCATAGGATCCCTTAAGACACACTTGAGTGTTCTAATGTGTCAAAAGGGGTCATGGGGACTCTCTAGGGGTCTTAACATGTGATAAGGTGTACTAGGACCCCTAGTGAGTCCCCATGACCCCTTTTGACACATTGGAACGGACCCCTTAAGACACACTTAAGCATTCTAATGTGTCAAAAGGGGTCATGGGGACTCCCTAGGGGTCCTAGTATGCCTTATCATGCATTAGGACCCCTATGGAGTCCCCATGACCCATTTTGACACATTGGAATGCTCAAGTGTGTTCAAAGGGGTCCTAGGACCCCTTAAGACACACTTGAGCATTCCAATGTCTCAAAAGGGGTCATGGGGACTTCCTATGGGTCCTAACATGTGATAAGACATAGTAGGACCCCTAGGGCATCCCGATGACCCCTTTTGACACTTTGGAACACTCAAGTGTGTCCGAAGTGGGTCTTAAGACACACTTGAGCATTCCAAAGTGTCAAAAGGGGTCATCGGGACTCCCCAAGGGTACTAGTTTGCCTTATCATGCATTAGGACCCCTAAGAAGTCCCCATGACCCCTTTTGACACATTGGAATGCTCAAGTGTGTCTTAAGGGGTCCTAGGACCCCTTCCAACACACTTGAGCATTCCAATGTGTCAAAAGGGGTCATGCAGACTCCCTAGGGGTCCTAACGAGTAATAAGGTGTACTAGGACCCCTAGGAAGTCCCCATGACCTCTTTTGACACATTGGAATGCTCAAGTGTGTCTTAAAGGGTCTATTCCAATGTGTCAGAAGGGGTCATGGGGACTCCCTAGGGGTCCTAGTATGCCTTATCATGTGTTAGGACCCCTAGGGAGTCCCAATAACCCCTTTTGACACATTGAAATTGTCAAGTGTATCTTAAGGGGTCGTACGACCACTTAAGACACACTTGAGCATTCCAATGTGTCAACAGGGGTCATGGAGACTCCCTAGGGGTCCTAACATGTGATAAGGCATACTAGGATGCCTAGGGACTCCCCATGACCCCTTTTGACACATTGGAATGCTCAAGTGTGTCTTAAGGGGTCCTAAGACCCCTTAAGACACACTTGAGCATTCTAATATGTCAAACAGGGTCATGGGGACTCCCTAGGGGTCTTGGTACACCTTATCACATGTTAGGACCCCTAAGAAGTCCCCATGACCCATTTTGACACATTGGAATGCTCAAGTGTGTGTTAAGGGGTCCTAGGACCCCTTAACACACACTTGAGCATTCCAATGTGTCAAAATGGGTCATAAGGACTTCCTAGGGGTCCTAGTATGCCTTATCACGTGTTAGGACCCCTAGGGAGTCCTTGTGAGCCCCTTTCACACATTGGAATGCTCAAGTGTGTCTTAAGGGGTCTTAGGACCCCTTAAGACACACTTGAGCATTCCAATGTGTCAAAAGGGGTCACGGGGAGTCCCTAGGGGTCCTAGTACACCTTATCACATGTTAGGACCCCTAGGGAGTTCCCATGACCCCTTTTGACACATTGGAATGCTCAAGTGTGTCATAAGGGGTCATAGGACCCGTTAATACACACTTGAGTGTTCTAATGTGTCAAAAGGGGTCATGGAGAATCCCTAGGGGTCCTAGCACACATTATCACGCATTAGGAACCCTATCAAGTCCCCACAACCCATTTTGACACATTGGAAGGCTCAAGTGTGTCTTAAGGTGTCTTAGGACCCCTTCGTACACACTTGAGCATTCCAAAGTGTCAAAAGGGATCATGGGGACTCCCTATGGGTTCTAGTATGCCTTATCACACCTTAGGACCCCTAGTAATGTCTGCATGACCACTTTTGACATATTGGAATGCTCAAGTGTTTCTAAAGGGGTCGTATGACACATTCAGACACACTTGAGCATTCAAATGTGTCAAAAAGGGTCATGGGGACTTCCTAAGGGTCCTAACATATGATAATGCATACTAGAACACCTAGGGAGTCCCCATGACTCCTTTTAACACATCAGAAGGCTTAAGTGTGTCTTAAGGGGTCCTACGACCCTTAAGACACACTTGAGTGTTCCAATGTGTTAAAATGGGTCACGGGGACTCCCTAGGGGTCCTAACATGTGATATGAAATATTAGGACCCCTAGGGAGTCTCCATGACCCCTTTTGACACATTGGAATAATCAAATGTGTCTTAAGGGGTCCTACAACCCGTTAAGACACACTTGAGCATTCGAATATGTCAAAAGGGGTCATGGGGACTTCCTAGGGGTCCTAGCATGTGATAAGGTGTACTAGGACCCCTAAGGAGTGACCATGACCCCTTTTGACACATTGGAATGCTCAAGTGTGTCTTAAGGGTTCCTAGCTAGGACCCCTTAAAACACACTTGAGCATTCCAATGTGTCAAAAGGGGTCATGGGGACTCCCTAGGGGTCCTAACACATGATAAGGCATACTAGGACCCCTATGGAGTCCCCATGACTCCATTTGACACATTGGAATGCTCAAGTGTTTCTTAAGGGGAATTAGGACCCCTTAAAACACATTTGAGCATTCCAATGTGTCAAAAGGGGTCATGGGGACTCCCTAGGGGTCCTAACGCATGATAAGGTGTACTAGGACCCCTAGGGAGTCCCCATGACCCCTTCTGACACATTGGAACGGACTGCTTAAGAGACACTTGAGTGTTCCAATGTGCCAAAATGGGTCATGGGGACTCCCTAGGGGTCCTAGTATGCCTTATCATGCTTTAGGACCCTTAGGTAGTCCCCATGACCCCTTTTGACACATTGGAATGCTCAAGTGTGTCCGAAGGGGTCCTAGGATCCCTTAACACACACTTGAGCATTCCAATGTGTCAAAAGGGGTCATAGGGACTTCCTAGGGGTCCTAACACATGATAAGGCATACTAGGACCCCTAGGGAGGCCCCATGACCCCTTTTGACACTTTGGAACACTCAAGTGTGTCAGAAGGGTTCCTAAGACAACTTAAGACACACTTGAGAATTCCAATGTGTCAAAAGGGGTCATGAGGACTTCTTAGGGGTCCTAACGCATGATAAGGCATACTAGGACCCCTAAGGAGTCTCCATGACCCATTTTGACACATTGGAATGCTCAAGTGTGTCTTTAGGGTTCCTAAGACCCCTTAAGACACACTTGAGCATTGCAATGTGTCAAAAAGGGGGACCCCTGAAGACACACTTGAGCATTCCAATGTGTCAAAAGGGGTCATGGGAACTCCCTAGGGGTCCTACATGTGATAAGGCATCCTAGGACCCCTAGGGAGTCCCCATGACCCCTTTTGACACATTGGAATGCTCAAGTGTGTCTTAAGGGGTCGTAGGAACCCTTAAGACACACTTGAGCATTCCAATGTGTGAAAAGGGGTCATGGGGACTCGCTAGGGGTCCTAACATGTGATAATGCATACTAGGACCCCTAGGGATTCTCCATGACCCCTTTTGACACATTAGAATGCTCAAGTGTGTCTTAAGGGGTTGCAGGACCCCTTAAGACACACTAGGGGTCCTAAGCTGTGATAAGGCATACTAGGACCCCTAGGGAGTTCCCATGACTACTTTTGACACATTGGAATGGACCCCTTAAGACACACTTGGGCATTCCAATATGTCAAAAGGGGTCATGGGGACTCCCTAGGGGTCCTAGTATGCCTTATCAAGCTTTTGTACCCCTATGGAGTCCCCATGACCCTTTTTCACATATTGGAATGCTCAAGTATGTCTGAAGGGGTCCTAGGACCCCTTAAGACATACTTGAGCATTCCAATGTGTCAAAAGTGGTCATAGGGACTTCTTAGGGGTCCTAATGTGTGATAAGGCATACTATAACCCCTAGGGAGTCTCCATGACCCTTTTTAACACTTTGGAATGCTCAAGTGTGTCCGAAGGGGTCCTAAGACCCCTTAAGACACACTTGAGTGTTCCAATGTGTCAAAAGGGGTCATGGGGACTCCCTAGGGGTCCTAGTACACCTTATCACATGTTAGGACCCCTAGGGTGTCCCCATGACCCCTTTTGACACATTGGATCTGTCAAGTGTGTCCGAAGGGGTCCTAGGACCCCTTAAGATACACTTGAGCATTCCAATGTGTCAAAAGGGGTCATGGGGACTTCCTAGGGGTCCTAACATGTGATAAGCCATACTTGGACTCCTAGAGAGTCACCATGACCCCTTTTGACACTTTGGAATGCTCAAGTGTGTCCGAAGGGGTCCTAAGACCCCTTAAGACACACTTGAGCATTCTAATTTGTCAACCAGGGTCCTGGGGACTCCCTAGGGGTCCTTGTACACCTTATCATGCATTAGGACCCTTAGGAAGTCTCTATGACCCCTTTTGACATATTGGAATGCTTAAGTGCATCTTAAGGGATCCTAGGACCCCTTAACACACACTTGAGTGTTCCAGTGCATCAAAAGGGGTCAAGGGGACTCCCTAGAGGTCCTAGTATGCCTTATCACACATTAGGACCCCTAGGGAGTCCCCGTGACCCCTTTTGACACATTGGAATGCTCAAGTGTGTCTTAAGGGGTCCTGTGTCAAAAGGGGTCACGGGGACTCCCTAGGTGCCTTAGTATGCCTTATCATGCGTTAGGACCCCTAGGGAGTCCCCATGACACCTTTTGACACATTGGAAGGCTCAAGTGTGTCTTAAGGAGTCCTAAGACCCCTTAAGACACACTTGAGGGTTAAAATGTGTCAAAAGGGGTCTTGGGGACTCCCTAGGGGTCCTGACGTGTGATAAGGTGTACTAGGACCCCTAGGGAGTCCCCATGACCCCGTTTGACACATTGGAATGCTCAAGTGTGTCTTAAGGGGTCCTCCAACCCCTTAAGACACACTTGAGCATTCCAATGTGTCAAAAGGGGTCATGGGGACTCCCGAGGGGTCCTAACACATGATAAGGCATACTAGGGCCCCTAGGGAGTCCCTGTGACCCCTTTTGACACATTGGAATGCTCAAGTGTCTTAAGGGGTCCTAAGACCCCTTAAGACATAGTTGAGCATTTGAATGTGTCAAAAGGGGTCATGAAGACTCCCTAGGGGTCCTAACACATGATAAGGCATACTAGGACCCCTTGGGAGTCCCCATGACCCCTTTTGACACATTGTAACACTCAAGTGTGTGTTAAGGGCTCCTAGGACCCCTTAAGACACACTTGAGCATTCCAATGTGTCAAAAGGGGTCATGGGGACTTCCTAGGTGTCCTAACATGTGATAAGGTGTACTAGGACTTGTAGTGAGTCCCCATGACCCCGTTTGACACATTGGAATGCTCAAGTGTATCTTAAGTTGCTTAGGACCCCTTAAGACACACTTAATCATTCCAATGTTTCAAAAGGGGTGATGGGGACTCCCTAGGGCTGCTAACATGTGATAAGGTGTACTAGGACCGCTAGGGAGTCCCCATGACCCCTTGTGACACATTGGAATGCTCAAGTGTGTCTTAAGGAGTCCTAGCAAGGACTCCTTAAGACACACTTGAGCGTTCCAATGTGTCACAAGGGGTCATGGGGACTCCCTAGGGGTCTTAACGCGTGATAAGGTGTACTAGGACCCCTAGGGAGTCCCCATGACCCCTTTTGACACATTAGAATGGACCCCTAAAGACACACTTGAGCATTCCAATGTGTCAAAAGGGGTCACAGGGACTCCCTAGGGGTCCTAGTATCCCTTATCATGCGTTAGGACCTCTAGGGAGTCCCCATGACCCCTTTTGACACATTGGAATGCTCATGTGTGTCTGAAGGGGTCCCCTTAAGACACTCTTGAGCATTCTAATGTGTCAAAATGGATCATGGGTACTCCCTAGGGGTCCTAACATGTGATAAGGCATACTAGGACCCCTAGGGAGTCGCCATGACCCCTTTTGACACATTGGAACACTCAAGTGTGTTCCAAGGGGCCCTAGGACCCCTTAAGACACACTTGAACATTCCAATGTGTCAAAAGGGGTCATGGGGAGTTCTTAGGGGTCCTAACACGTGATAAGGTGTACTTGGACCCCTAGGGAGTCCCCATGACCCAAATGAGATTTTAGTGAATGACTTCTTGCTAATATTACTCTTCCACCAATTCCAGATTTCAACTCTTTTGTGGATCTATAGGCTCAATCGCGAGTCCACAGAATTGGCCAAGAGAAAAATGTGATTGTATATCAACTGATTATAAAATGTTCAGTGGAGGAGAAAATATTGCAACGATCAAGAAGAAAGTTGGCTATGGAAAATCTAGTTATGAATTCTGTTAAGAATGAAACTATTAAGGAATTGCATGAATCACAAACCATGAAAATAACCTTCTACAACAAAGAACATTCAAGCTATATAATTTATTAACTCTAAATTTAAACATCTTATCAGCATTCATGGAAGAGATTTCATTAGCATCCATGGAAGAAATTTCATTAAAGCTTCAGACAAAATCATCTAAAAAAATTCATTAACTTCAAGCGAAATCATTTAAGATGGACAAAAACAAAATCGTATTTCTCAGAAATGGCAGAGAAAGAAAATGAGATAAACCAAATTTATCAAATTCTTGCAATCCGCAGCTTCTCTCCGAGCGCAAAATGACAATCCATGGATCCAAAATTACGGTAAAAATTAAATTCTTCGAGTAAGTCATTCAGAAACGCGCAGAATACTGTAACACATGATGATTTATAGAGAATTTATGATGGACTATGCTATGCAAAAGCCCATAATCCCTACCATATCTCAGAGTACTGATGAGAAGCAATGGCGAAAGTCTGAGATAGAGGTGGCACTGGCATTGAAGTGGCAAGACATTCTTCATAATATCGGGGCAGCACCATCGAAATGACAAGGCTTTCCTCATAATGTCGCACCGCCACTGATCTCTTCTTTAAATTTATTAATGCAGTCAGTTCTACAATGCCTGCATAATTTCCAGTACAACTGCTCATTTTACCAAACCCTTCCCCACTCTCTTGGGCCGGTTCAAAGGTCTGTCCGGTTGTTCTTGTTTAACCTCCCAATGACTCTGTTGAGCTATTAGATTATCAACAGGCGTGGTACAATTGTCCGGTGACCAGAATCTATTTTGAGAACCTTTGGAATTTAGCGTTCCGATTGAAAAAGTAGGGAAAGATACCATTTCACAGCCACATGTGGTGGAAATAGAGTGATTCTCTTGCCCTCTGCTTCTATAATCTGCCTCCAGTGAACTATTCTTCAAAGCCTCCATTTTTGCGTAGCTAGGGTTTTCGACACCTGTAAAAGGCACAACTATGCCCCTGTAGGGACTCATGCTCATGCTTAGAATCATATTAAATAATATTTAAAATGTAAAATGTATATTATATAATATTTAATGTATAATATATAATCTAATATATAGTTTTTGATATTAATATATAATTAAATAATATTTAATGTAATATGTATATTATATAATATTTAATATATATAATATATATTTTTTAATATTAATATATATTAAATAATATTTAATGTAAAATATATATTATATAACATTTAATATATAATTGATATTATATAATATTTAATATATCTAATATATATCTAATATATAACTAATATATAGTTTATGAAGGATGGAGAAATGGGAGGGAGAAAGTGGAGGCAAAGTGAAAATTCAAAATTCTACATCATATTCGAGTAAATATCGGGTACTTGATTAGGCTTGGTATTGCTTTGTGCACCAAACCTACATGGTCAACTATTGAAATGTCTCAAATACGTGTTTTTCCCCTGTTTCTCTAAGTTCCAGACTTTGACAATGTAGCTGACGACTTTTTTTTCACTTGAATTTGATAAAATGAAAAGGGTATCTTAAGGAGATTATTAGCTTTCTATCGATATAATTGCTGTCAAATTTTGAATTCGGTAAGTAATTATTAGTTATTTTCTAATTGAGCTACCTCTAAAGTGCTGATTTATATACTGATTGAAAAATGACTATAACTTTCAAATGGTATAACATTTTTGAAATCTGAAAAATGCGTCACATTCTATGCTTCGCCTACTATAAGGAAAAAAAATAAAAGTTGAATTTTGTAAAGTTTTGAATGAGTTAAGGTGGTCAAACATGGGATTTTTTTAATTCTGAAAATGTTGTAGTAGAAAATTCATAATTAATTATTTTTTTAGAATAAAATTACAAAAAAATATGCGTCACATCCGGGCATGAGTCTACTACTTATATATAAAATCTTATAATAAAATATTATCATTTGATTATGATTAAGGTGGTCAAACATACACCTACTTCTTATTTTTTTCCTAAAATTTTTGTACTATTGCATTGAAATCTATACTTTTCACTAATCATACTAACTTTTTCTCAAAAAAGGCCTAGTATTTTAGAAACTAAATTCAATTTTCTATAGATTCTATTCTTACAATTTTTTGATATTAGGTTCATAGCTAGTTGAAAATTTCACGTCAAGTTGACTAAACCTGATTTGCTGATTTTTCATTGCCACTTAAGGGCATAGTTTGGCCCCTCATGATCTTGCACATACCCTATCATTCCTATTTTATTGGATATAGTCCCTCTTGTGAGTTACCCACCTTCCCTAAATGATATGGAACGAGATGGGGAGAGTAGGTAGCACACTTAATCGGCTTGTCCTTTATGGTAGCTTTGTTGTGTGTTTTCCTGTAGTACTGTGCTTCTCCCGTGATGTGTTTGCTAAATGTTGTTAGATTATTTTATACAACCCTTGTTACTTTGTTGGTACAAGGTGATAAAGGAATCGAATCTATTGTACAATTCCTCTATATGTATTTCTATTCTTCCATATGTTGTTTCATGTTATGTTGTACCTGTGCTATTGTTCGTGAATGTTTCCTTGTATAGTCTTCTTGGATCTGCGACTTGGTAGAACTAATTATTTTTGGTCTCTAGGTCATGGTCAGAAAATATTCTTCTTCGTATCTCTTATGTGATCTTTCCTCCATTGTGATTTTAGTTCTACTTTCTTTGGGGAATGATGTCAATTCATTTGCAATAATATCATATATATATTATCATATGATCATACTGACCCCATGACAGATAGATCCCTTCTGTGTTCTTTGTATGTTTAGGTGGTATTTCCCTTGATTTTTCTTCTTCTAGGGGCATCTCCTAGTGGAAACGTAATCAGTGGAGTTGTTTATATTTCCGTTAAAGCCATTGCTCCTATTAAATTGTTAGCAACAACTTTAATGTGGAGGCATATGCTCTACTCACCTATTGTACACACACACTTTTCAATATACATATATTAGTTTTTAAGATACTTTTCTCTCTTTATGGATTAGTGACTAATCCTTAAAGCATGGATTTTTATTTAGGATCTCTTGATCCCTCCAGTTTCAAATTTTGATCCCTTAATGTCGAAGGTGTCCTTAAGACTGGATCTCTTTTTCTTTTGATTTTACTCTTGTGGAATAGAATATTCTTGAGGGTGAATCTTTGATGGGTTGACTAGTGAGTAGCCACATTCACTAGGTGGTTTAATTCCATCTTTCCAATTGTGTTGTTTCTTTGTGTGGTTAACAATGGGACATAAGTTATCATTGGGCAAGATAATCACACCCTCTTCTCTTTCTTTTCTAGAGATGTATCTCTTATTGTGATCTTGGAGTTAATGAAGACTTGAGTCCCTGGGGGCTTGATGATCTCTTTGTCCCTTTGATTTCAATAAGATTATCTTTTCATTATGATCTCCTTTACCAAGAGTTTGCATCGAGTCCATACTCTTCCTAAAGTCGGGGCTTAATATATCATCTTAAAATGGAAGAACTTCCATGATAAGAATGTTTAGCCTTCTGAGTAAGTTCTCTAGGGTCATGTCAAGTGCTTTGAATAGGTCTTTGCATGGATCTGGCTTTTTCCCCCTGTTCTACTTCTCTCTCCACCTATTTCTATGTTTTTCCTAGCACCTGGTCTTGAGAACTTAAGATCTGAGACCTCAGGGTCAAGGTCGACCTCAACCCTAACCTAGGGAAAAGTCAACCTCAACTTTGACCTAGGGCAGAGTCAACCTCAACCCTGACCTTGGGTCCAATTTTCAACTTCCAAAGGTTTTGGGATATTGGGCTTCGAAAAGTTTTATTTTCCCACTTCTAGGTTGGCTGTTTTGGATTTTAGAATGGTAAAATTTTAAATTGCATTTAATCTAGGTCCATTTCTAGGGGTTAAGGTTAATTGGGATTTAATTCTCCAATGTTGGCCTCTCTAGAAGTTTGTGGCCTAGATCACTATAAAAGGAAGCCTTCCTCTCTCATTTTCCCCATCACATATCACCTCACAAGATCTCTCAATCAAGTTTCAAGAGAAATCAAGCAAGCAAGAAAGAAGGAAAAGGAAATAATTTAAGAATTCATTCATCTTCAAGCCTTTAAGCATTCAAGATCCAATTCATCAAGGAGATCCATTGTTAGCCATTGAAGGATTCAATCTCTATGGAGCCCTCTTGTTGAAGATTTCTCTATTCACACTTATCCAAGTCTCTTCCTATGATAAGATGCATTCAAGATTGGTGTTGAAGATCTAATGCCATTGATTTGAGACATCCTACAATTCTACATTCACTTGGAGCATCCCTACTTGTGTATTCAAGGATTCGAATCCTCCACAAGGATTTCAACATAAGCAAGGTGAATAGTTCCATTTACTTTGTTTATATATTGCAATTTCAATTACATTTCAAGGTTGATTCCAAAATCAGGTTTGACCAAGTCAAACCCCCCATCCAAACAATAAAACCATTTTTTTTGTAGGTACAAATACAGGACAACAAACTGCAGTTCAAATTTGGACACCCTTTTCAGTGAACTTCTGAGATCTGGGAACAGAATTTCTGTCGGAGCTGTTTCAGGTCAGGGATGACCTTTAGTAGGGGGTAAGATTGTGCCCCGTTATCTGGGTCAAAGTCAACCTGGCTCTGAAAGACAAAATTTTTTCTAGGTTTTCTTTGTCTCGGCATTTCTAGTCCAGAGCAGGTTGCAAAATTTCCTGAAACTTTGCACAGACATTAGAAACTAGCATTTTCTAGATTTTCCCTATTTTGAGGTTAGTATTTATCTTCTATTCATCTAAGATTTCAAGCACATAGTTTCTATAGAAAAGTATAATATTTTCTCCTTTCTTCATATTATCCATAGTTTGATTCATTTGTATTGATCAGTTCTTTGTGCTTAATCAATTTGGATCTCTCTCTTGGGAATTTGGATTAGATATAGATCTTATATTTCCCACATTTCTCACATAGATATAACAATATTTTGTAAAGGGTAAAGATAGTCCCCCTACATCTTTTACCACCTTTACAATTGGAAATTAATTTGCTAAAGAATGCTAGTAATGGATGCGTGCCAAACTGTGATGGATCGATGCCTTGTCCAATTATATATATCGAGTCTCTTTCAAAGTTGGCCAATAAGTAAAGTTTTGGGTATTCTTAATTATATCTAGAAGATATTCCCTTCCCTTTTGATATGGGACATTTGGAAAGAAATAATTAAAAGAATATTGCAAGACAAATAATTCTCATCAACCTCCTTAAAATATATGGTGGAGGCATTTGTGTTTGATTTTTCCAATATCTTATCATCCATAAAATTATCAAATCAAGGGCTATTCATGGAATGGGATGATTAAATGACCACGATCGACTCCGTGATGTTAGCTAATGACCACTACCATAGATCTTGACCGCTGATCTTCACTGATACCACATCAACGATTGTCATATGATCTCATGGGATCAGAAGATCCCTTGTGATCATGTGACAACTGTCAGATCTTTCACTGCATTGGCATGACCTTGAGGAACTGGGACCCACCTATCAGAGTTGTGCACTTAGGGTCGAAAACATAGAGTGTTTTCGAGTGAAGGTCAAAAACATAGAATTTTTAGAGCGGAGGTCGAAAACACACCAAGCTTTCAGACCAAAAGGCAAAAACATCCCGAGCCTTCAGAGAGGAGGTCGAAAACAAATTAGGTTTTCGACACGAGCATTTTTTTGGAAAATAGGACCGTGGCCAAAAAATGAAAGACAGAGAATTTGGGCAACATTTTGGTGACCTCTGTGGGATGTCATCCTGCTAGACATTGGACCAATTGCCTTGAAGCAATCCATTGGGCATGGGGTCATTTCTTGAGCACAAAAACTTTCTGATAGGGAGAGGGACAAAAAAATGAACCGGAAAGACAAACCTGTGCACAAGCACTTCTTGGAAAGTGGGAAACTACTCTAGAAAATAGGGGAAATAAAATAGGGAAACCTATCCTAACCTAAACTAACCAATGTAGAGACCTGGTTAAACAAAGTCATTCACTGGTAAGCTAAAGTAGCTACCCTTTCTCCTCAGGGCTTTTCACTTTTCATGCAGGAGAATAGCTAACAAAGAAGGAAGTACACATAGTTGTATGAAGAACCGATGCACTACCTCTTGAAGGACATAAACAAATTGACTCACCTCCACCAATAGATTTTTATCTCCATTATCTAGGGGTAGATAAGTGATTTGAGCCTACCTTGGCTGAATTGCAAGTTCACCCTCAGCCTCGGCTTCATTTGAAGACTCATGTTTGGACACAAACATGACTGGATTTTCTTGGCCAACCTCTGTTCTTACTAAGTACCTTAAAGGGCAACCCATGGAAAGAATGAACTTGGGGCTCCTTTCACTATTGTCAGGATCTTCAACTACCAATTCATGTAGAGGAGCTTCCTCTTCCACATCATTTCTCTTATCAACATTCTTAGCAGCAGGCTTCTTTTTAGGAGAACATTCATGTCTTTGTTCTTTAGTAGCTGAGATGGGTGGCACATTAGAAACATTGTCATCTTCAAAAAAACAAGGTAGCTCTTCAAATAAATCAGCCTCCAATTCGATGGTCTACTTGGAACCATTAAAAGATTCATCAGATAACTGTGGTATAGCCTCTTTCTCCTTTTTACAAAGATCTTCCTCAAGTTGTATCTGATGAGTCTCCTTATCATTTGCACCCTTTAGAATCAAGAGCCCTATTATTGCTTTGTGCTCTTGTATTTCTTTATCATAAAACTCCTTATGGGCTGCCAACTCCTGTTCTTTCTCAAGCTGAAATTTAATGCCCCTATCAAACATGGCTTCCATTGAAGTTTTCTGGTCTTGAACCACCCTTTCACAGTCATTCTTATGAACTTCAAACACCTCATAAGAAACCTTTTGAGCTGCTAATTCTCTTTGGAAATCTTCCTCTTTTTCAGCCATAGCATCACTAACCTTAATTAAATTTTCTTTGTAAACTTTGTTCAGTGAGGCTAGATTACTTGCAAGGGCTGCATGACCTTTTTGCTGTCCTACAATGACTTCTTCACACTGCTTCCACCTAGCATCAAACTGTTTGTTTTCTTGTGTTTGCATATGCTCCCTTTGTGTTTCTAGCACCTCCTCATAGTGTTTCTTTTGTGCTTCCAACCCCTCAGCGAGCCTGGCTTCATTTCTTTTGTATTGTTCTGCCAGATACCTCCTGTAACCTTGATCTTGCTGAGTCAAAGCTTGTTGTTGTTGGATCTGGGCACGATGAGCATGTTATTTCAAAGAAAGCATCTCCTCTTGAGGTTGCTAGTATGAGTGATTCTGCTGCCATGATGCTGGAAGTTGGGTGGGTGGGGGGCAAGCATGAGATGACTGTTGCTGACCTCCATGAAATGAAGGTATATCCTCATGAAAAGAAGGATGGTAATCCATCCTAGGTACTGAATCTCCTTGAAACTAGTAGATGTGAGCTTGGAGTCACCAGATATGCCAAATAATGACCTCTCAAAGGTCTGCAACCTGCTAGAAGTATATCAAAACTAGCAAGAACCATGAAAACTTATGACCTCTTGGTCCCACTAGGCGTGCCAAAAATGTTATACACTGAATTTGCACCTCTGATCTCAAGCTCTCATAGTCTTGATAATCCAGTATAACATGGGAATCATCTCAAGGTTGTGGGACCTTTTGCTAACCGAGATGAGACCTCCAGATTCTAGGCTGGTTCCTCTTGGATAGTCACCCTGATTTGCTCTTAGATAGGAAATGTAAAACTTTGAGGGGAAAGGGATAGAAGGAATGCATGAAAGGGAAATGATTGAAAGAAAATCTACCTACTAGGTGATGCACCAAAAATTAGGGTTTGGATATCAGTATAGAGGGATGAAACCAGTGACAAAATTAGGTCTAGGAGATCACAGCTTACTAAATAGGCTTACATAAGTATTTCATAAGAGGGCAAAAAAAATAGACACAAATTATGACTTGCAAGTAGACATTCTCTTCAGCAAAAGGACATAGGAATGAGACAAAATGATAGGGGCTGAAGAATACCCACAACCTCACTCAGATCAGATCAAACACAATAGTGCACAAATAAGCTAAAAGTAAAGGGGATCAGAAAAACTAAGTACCACTAAAAGCATTCATAACTTTAATCCAATAAGAGATAATGCAAATAGGGAAACACAAAGACATGAAAGACTGTCACAAAATGCCTCTTCAATGCTTGTATTATCAAATGGGAATTTTACAACTGTAGAAAGCCAAAGGGGCAAAAATGCCACAAATTGCTCTCTGAGAAAGAAAACTCTTTCCTTTTACAATTGGCCAATTCTCCTTACTACAAGCTTTAAAAACTGAATATATACATCCCCTGCACGCAGGTAGGAATAAAAAATATTTCTAAATTAGGGCTACATAGATATGCATTATAATAATCATCCCTAAAATTAGTCACTTCTGATCATAATGTTCATGAAAATATCTCAACCGATCAGATATTTCTTTGCATGTCCATTCTTGTACCGCAATCAACCTACAGACAAAAGACCTCATCCATCTACCTCTCTACAAGCTAGACTCTGTCATGACTGTTCAAATCTGATCTCAGATCCTCGCAAAGATCCCAAAATGGTAGTCTAGATAACTCTGCACATTCTTCCAACTACAACCACCCTGGCAACATCAATTCTAGCTACCCGCAAAATTCTCCCTCAGAAGAGAGCTCATGAAAAACAATAGGTCGCACTGCCTTGAAATGAACCTGGTCGCATGATTGCATGAGGCTAGGAAACCACATGCGATCATGTGACTGCCCTTGTTATACTGTCTCCGCTTGACAAAGCAATGGTCTCATGATCGCATGAGCTGAAAGGCCTTCATGTGATCATGTGACAATTTTTTTTTTGAAAATCTATCACACAAGACACCTCGGGCCCACAAGACCGCACTGCAAATCTAACCCTGGTTCACCTCGGGTTCAATTCTCCTTCAGTCACCAAGTCACGTGAACTTTTCTTAACCCTAGGTCACATCCAGCGACCACGCAAAACATGTTCCACTTGCACAACCACTCAGAGCCTACCAACCCCGGGCCCACATTGAGTAGTTGCACCGCTTTGAAAAAGTCAATGATCACATGATCGCATGAGCCCAAAAGGCTTTATGCAATCATGCAACAACCCTTTAGAAAATCCACCTAAGCGTTCCACATAGATGCCTGGCCCACAAGACCCACCACCTGTCAAACTTGCCACATGGCCCAACAGGAACCGACCACAGGGCTGGACCCAAGACCACACCAACAGGAAGCATCAGGAAGATCTAACGGTGGTCACATGATCGCATGGGATCAAGTGATCCCATGTGAACATGCAACCACCGTAGATCTTGCATCTACCTGAGTGCATGTTACCTTTGCCGACCGCTAGCGAAACCGTTGACGGTTTGTCGCATGGTTGCAATGGCTCAGAAGAGCCCATGTGATCATGTGACCAACCGTAAGATGCTTGCCAGCCACCACCACACTATTTTCTTGACTTCCTACCTCTTGTCGCATGATTGCATGTGGCTAGGAAGGGCTATGTAATGATGCGACCGACTGTGTGATGTTAGCTGATGACTGCTACCATAGATCTTGACCACTGATCTTCACTGATACCGCATCAATGGTTTTCGTATGATCCCATGGGATCAAAAGATCCCATGTGATCATGTGACAACCATCAGATCTTTCACTGCATTGGCATGACCTTGAGGAATTGGGACCCGCTTGTCGAAGTTGCGCACTTAGGGTCAAAAACATAGTGTTTTCGAGCGAAGGTCGAAAGCACACAGAATTTTTAGAGCAGAGGTCGAAAACACACCGAGCTTTTAGACCAAAAGGCAGAAACATCCCAAGCCTTTAGAGAGGAGGTTGAAAACACACTTGATTTTTGACACTTGAGCATTTTTCTGGAAAATAGGACCATGGAAAAAAAATGAAAGACAGGGAATTTGGGCAACATTTTGGCGACCTCTGCAGGATGTCAGCCTGCTAGACATTGGACCAGTTGCCTTGAAGCAATCCATTGGGAATGGGGTCATTTCTCAAGCACAAAACCTTTTTGATAGGGAGAGGGACAAAAAACTGAACCGGGAAGACAAACCTATGCACAATCACTTCTTGGAAAGTAGGAAACTACTCTAGAAAATAGGGGAAAGAAAATAGGGAAACCAATCCTAACCTAAACTAACCAGTGCAGAGACCTGGTTAAACAAAGTCATTCACTGGTAAGCTGAAGTAGCTACCCTTTCTCCTCAGGGATTTGCACTTTTCATGCAGGAGAATAGCTAACAAAGAAGGAAGTACACACAGTTGCGTGAAGAACCTATGCACTACCTCTTGAAGGACATAAACAAATTGACTCACCTCCACCAATAGATTTTTATCTCCATTATCTAGGGGCAGATAAGTGATTTGAGCCTACCTTGGCTGAACTGCAAGTTCACCCTCAGCCTCAGCTTCATTTGAAGACTCATGTTTGGACACAAACATGACTAGATTTTCATGGCCGGTCTCTATTCTTGCTAAGTACTTTAAAGGGCAACCCCTGGAAAGAATGAACTTGGGGCTCCTTTCACTGTTGTCAAGATCTTCAACTACCAATTCATGTAGAGGAGCTTCCTCTTCTTCATCATTTCTCTTATCAACATTCTTAGCAGCAGGCTTCTTTTCAAGAGAACATTCCTCTCTTTGTTATTTAGTAGCTGAGATGGGTGGCACATTAGAAACATTGTCATCTTCAACAAAACAAGGCAACTCTTCAAATAAATCAGCCTCCAATTTGATGGTCTGCTTGGAACCATTAAAAGATTCATCAGATAACTGTGGTATAGCCTCTTTCTCCTTTTTACAAAGAGCTTCCTCAAGTTGTATCCGATGAGTCTCCTTATCATTTTCACCCTTTAGAATCAAGAGTCATATTATTGCTTTGTGCTCTTGTATTTCTTTATCATAAAACTCCTTATGGGCTGCCAACTCCTGTTCTTTCTCAAGCTGAAATTTAATGCCCCTATCAAACATGGCTTTCATTAAAGTTTTTTGGTCTTGAACCACCCTTTCACAGTCATTCTTATGAACTTCCAACACCTCATAAGCATCCTTATGAGCTGCTAATGCTCTTTGGAAATGTTCCTCTTTTTCAGCCATAGCATCAATAACCTTAATTAAATTCTCTTTGTAAACTTTGTTCAGTGAGGCCAGATTACCTGCAAGGGCTGCATGACCTTTTTGCTGTCCTGCAATGACTTCTTCACACTGCTTCCACCTAGCATCAAACTTCTTCTTTGCTTGTGTCTGCATATGCTCCCTTTGTGTTTCCAGCACCTCCTCATAGTGTTTCTTTTGTGCTTCCAACCCCTCAGCGAGCCTGGCTTCATTTCTTTTGTATTGTTCTGCCAGATACCTCCTGTAACCTTGATCTTGCTGAGTCAAAGCTTGTTGTTGTTGGATCTAGGCATGATGAGCATGTTCTTTCAAAGAAAGCATATCCTCTTGAGGTTATTGGTATGAGTGATTCTATTGCCATGATGCTGGAAGTTGGGTGGGTGGGGGGCAAGCATGAGATGACTGTTGCTGACCTCCATGAAATGAAGGTATATCCTCATGAAAAGAAGGATGGTAATCCATCCTAGGTACTGAATCTCCTTGAAACTAGTAGATGTGAGCTTGGAGTCACCAGATTTTCCAAATAATGACCTCTCAAAGGTCTGCAACCTGCTGGAAGCATATCAAAATGAGCAAGAACCATAAAAACTTATGACCTCTTGGTCCCACCGGGCGTGCCAGAAATGTTATACACTAAATTTGCACCTCTGATCTGAAGCTCTCGTAGTCTTGATAATCTAGTATAACATGAGAATCATCTCAAGGTTGTGGGACCTTTTGCTAATCGAGATGAGACCTCCAGATTCTAGGCTGGTTCCTCTTAGATAGTCACCCTGATTTGCTCTTAGACAGGAAATGTAAAACTTTGAGGGGAAAGGGATAGAAGGAATGCATGAAAGGGAAATGACTGAAAGCAAATCTACCTACTAGGTGATGCACTAAAAACTAGGGTTTGGATCTCAGTATAGAGGGATGAAACCAGTGTCAGACTTAGGTCTAGGAGATCACAACTTACTGAATAGGCTTACATAAGTATTTCATAAGAGGGCCAAAAAAATAGACACAAATTATGACCTGCAAGCAGACATTCTCTTCAGCAAAAGGGCACGGGAATGAGACAGAATGATAGGGGCTGAAGAATACCCACAACCTCACTTAGATCAGATCAAACACAATAGTGCACAAATAAGCTGAAAGTAAAGGGGATCAGGAAAACTAAGTATCACTGAAAGCATTCATAACTTTAATCCAATAAGAGATAATGCAAACAGGGAAACACAAGGACATGAAAGACTATCACAAAATGCCTCTGCAATGCTTGTATTATCAAATGGGAATTTTACAACTGTAGAAAGCCAAAGGGGCAAAAATGCCACAAATTGCTCTCTGAGAAAGAAAACTCTTTCCTTTTACAATTGGCCAATTCTCCTTACTACAGGCTCCAAAAAATGAATATATACATCGCCTGCATGCAAGCAGGAATCAAAAATATCTCCAAATTAGGGCTACATAGATATGCATTATAATAATCATCCCTAAAATTGGAATAAAAAATATCTCTGAATTAGGGCTACATAGATATGCATTATAATAATCTTCCCTAAAATTGGTCACTTCTGATCATAATGTTCATGAAAATATCTCAACCGATCAAATATTTCTTTGCATGTCCATCATTGTACCGCAATCAACCTACAGACAAAAGACCTCATCCATCTACCTCTCTGCAAACTGGACTCTATCTTGACTATTCAAATCCGATCTCAGATCCTCGCAAAGACCCCAAAATGACAGTCTAGATAACTCTACACATTTTTCCAATTGCAACCACCCTGGCGACATCAGTTCTAGCTACTTGCAAAATTCACCCTCAGAAGAAAGCTCATGAAAAACAATAGGCCGCACTGCCTTGAAATGAACCTGGTCGCATGATCGCATGAGGCTAGGAAGCCACATGTGATCATGCGACTGCCCTTGTTATACTGTCTCCGCTTGACAAAGCAATGGTCGCATGATCAGATGAGCTGAAAGGCCTTCATGCGATCATGTGACAAGTTTTTTTTTGAAAATCTATTGCACAAGATACCTCAGGCCCGCAAGACCGCACTGTAAATCTAACCCTGGTTCACCTCGGGTTCAATTCTCCTTTAGTCGCCAAGTCGTATGAACTTTTCTTAACCCTGGGTCACGTCGAGTGACCACGCAAAACATTTTCCACTTGCGCAACCGCGCAGATCCTACCAACCCTGAGCCCACACTGAGTAGTTGCACCGCTTTGAAAAAGTCAATAGTCACATGATCGCATGAGCCTGAAAGGTTTCATGCGATCATGTGACAACCCTTTATAAAATCCACCTCCGCGTTCCACATAGACGCCCGACCCACAAGACCCACCACCTATCAAACTTGCCATGTGGCCCAACAGGAACTGACCACATGGCTGGACCCATGACCACACCAACTGGAAGCATCAAGAGGATCTAACAGCGGTCGCATGATCGCATGGGATCAAAAGATCCCATGTGAACATGTGACCACCGTAGATCTTACATCTACCCGGGCCCATGTTACCTTTGTTGACTACCAACGAAACTATTGACGGTTTATCGAATGGTCGCATGGGCTCGGAAGAGCCCATGCAATCATGCGACCAACCGTAAGATGCTTGCCAACCACCACCGCACTATTTTCTTGACTGCCTACCGCTTGTTGCATGATTGCATGCAGCCAGGAAGGCCTATGCGATCATGCGACTGACTGCGTGATGTTAGCCGATGATCGCTACCATAGATCTTGACCGCCGATCTTCACTGATACTGCATCAACGGTTGTTGTATGATCTCATGGGATCAGAAGATCCCATGCGATCATGCGACAGTCGTTGGATCTTTCACTGCATTGGCATGACCTTGAGGAACTGGGACCCACCTATCGGAGTTGCGCACTTAGGGTCGAAAACACAGAGTGTTTTCGAGCGAAGGTCAAAAACACATAAAATTTTTAGAGCGGAGGTCGAAAACACACCGAGCTTTCAGACCAAAAGGCAGAAACATCCCGAGCCTTTAGAGAGGAGGTCGAAAACACACTGGGTTTTCGACACTTGAGCATTTTTTTGGAAAATAGGACTGTGGCCAAGAAATGAAAGACAGGGAATTTGGGCAACAATTACTAATTATTTCATCTTGGCAGTGACCCTTAGAATCTTGCTTCATCACCACATATGCCAAAGGACAAATGGGATAATGATAGGACAAAAATGAATGATATAATATCCACTCTAGGTTTGAAAATAGATATCAAGGATTATAATATGCTCCATTGTCATGATGCATTTATGAGAGACAATATTAAGAAATAATGGAATATTGATGTTTATTCTATAAATCCAACAATAGTTCTAGAGAAACATAGCATTTTTTGATAGCTTTGCATTATATTTAACCTTTCTCTATCATTGTATATTTTCATTGTGTCAATGGATTCCCCAATCTTCTTGACCTTTGATAAGAGGTAGATGTCTTATTTAGGAGAGGTCAAAGAGAAAGACATCAAAGGTGTTATGAATCACCCCCATTCTCTAATTATTCATGCAGTCAAGAAACTTTTGGGAGAGAATTTTCTTCAAGATGATCATAAATATAGGGTTAACACTGACATAACCATGATATTTAAGGAAAATATCCTCTCAATTGGTGAATACAAGGTTAGTGTTAAGAAATTTATTGGAAGCTATTGAATGAGTCCTTTTTAAGTGATCTTGATTTGGTGGTTGTTAAAAAAACATTGATGATCACTTCAAAATTTCCTACCCTAAGGATTATTTCCTTTTTTTTAGTGGGGATCAAGAGATTAGAAGGATGTAGATACTCTCTAGTGTGCATGTGGATGTCTTTGATGCTAGAAAGCTATGGATTTGAAGGACTATTATTTTATTACAAAAAATTCTAGGTCTTAAGTTAAATGAAGGTGGGGAGAGGATTAAGAACTACATCAGAGAAGAAGGGCTCAATAGTGAGGTATAGGGTGAATGTTTTGGTGTGGACACCATTGAAGAATAAGTCATTCTATTAGTGGTAATGAAAGACCTCCATAGCCCAAGCCATGACAACACTAGTCAATGGTTCACCATACCCACAACGAGCACAAGGATATCCCTTGCTATCTCTTGTATCTTCTTTGTTTCTTTCAACAACTTGCATGTTTTTCTATATTTAAAATTATTTTTACAATTTAAAATAGGGGATATAGTTATAGATTGGTCTTTAAAATGGCTACTATATGTAGATATTAGGAATTTTGGTCTGGAATTCAGCCTTTGGCATTTTTCCTAAAGCCTAGTGATAGAAGGTTAATTGCATATAAATGTATATAGGAAATTATATTAAGTGGAATAGATAAACCACTAGTTTTTTCATGGCTATTTGGGTCCTTGAGATCTACTTGGACTTTAAACTATCTAATGTAATAGTTTTTCAATTAAATTAATATAAATTTCGTGTATCTTTGTTGAATCTTATTGATCCAAAAAAATGATAAAATAATTTTGGCATTTTCCTTCTTATAAAAATAAAATATAACAATATTTAATTTGCAAAATATGAATATCAAAATATTATTTTCACATTATTTTATAACTTAAACAAAAAGATAATTTTTAATCCTCATTTTGATATTTAATAATTATATTTTTAGTAACAACTCACTGTAGTAATTTTTATAAATTCTATTGCACAATCAATTCTTATATGGGCAAGTGCAAGAAGTTGAGTCCACTTATCGTGAAAGTTTTATAAATTTGTGAAAAATTGCACTCAACGTAACATGGTCCCGCTTAGAATGAATGGGATCCCATTTACAATAAAATAGGATCACGTTTTGAATGAAACAAGATCCCATTTGAATAAAACTAGATCCTATTTTGAATGAAAATGGATCTCATTTCAAAATGGTATAATGTTTCAAAAAAATATTTTCTTAAGAAAACTTTGAATCAAGTCATTTAGTCCTTATAATTTTAAAAAAGGAAAATGGGGTCACATTCACTAAATGGGTCCCCGTTTCTAAAAAAAATAAATTTAAACCTACTTTTGGCATTGCTTTTGGTTTGGAAAGAGGCTTGGGTAGACAAACCATAGCCTTGGATTCAGTTTGACTTTCAACTTGAAGGCCATGTCAGTGTCCATACAAAATAGGGAATTTAGACATATATCTCAAGATATCTTTGGAGAATATTTTGATGAAATAAAAATCCATTATAAATGAGACTATGTAAATTCCAAATATGTGATTTTTTAAAATTGGATTAATTTTTTTATTATTTATTAATTTGTACTGAAATGGATCCATGGACCTAAAATAATAGGGTTTCTTATTATTTTAATAAAATATTACATTTTTAGAAAATAAAATTATATGGCATCAAACTAGAGACAACTCTATTCACTTTGAAAAAATTCAAAAAAACATAAGTTAAGTTCAAATTATGTTTTTTGTACATGAGGGTTTTTAAAAATAGTAAGTGTGCCCAATTAAAAATTAATAAACAATAAAATATTCATAAAAATTTCAATTTTTTTCTTCCATCTTTTGTGTGTTACAAATGTTTTCCCAAAATGATTCAAAAAGGTACTTTCATTTAGGTCAAATTATACTTGTCGCACATAAATATGCTATGGTCAAGAATAGGTGACTTTTAAGAAGTGGTTTGAGAACTACAATTACTATCATTGGATTTTTTGAGATTCGATCTTTAAACACTTCAAAGTTTTAAGTCAATTGAGACACATTTCAAAAAAAGGGAAAACACTAAACCACAAAAATGGACTCACCTTCTTGCTAACACCCATGTTTGTTTCAATGACACTTATCAATTCTAATATATTTGTTTGGCTGATGTAATTATCACTATTAATAAAAATATTTCATGTTATAGAAGATTAATGACTTCATTTGAAATATCATAGCTCTTTAAATGTAATTCTTAAACAAAATTATAATTTTAATAATATTAATTTCATTATAATAAGATAAAGTGAATTGTAATATTTGTGTCAATGTACTTATATGATAGCTTTGATTACTAATGCAAAATAATTTAAGCTATCTAGATTTAATAATCTTATTTTATTATGATGTGTCTTATTATATAATCAATCTTAATTTTTTAGTTTTCTCTTACAAAGATATAATGTTTATATACTAACATACACATATTAATCAAATTTATGTAAAAGACATAAGAAAGAATAATTGACTTTTATATTTTTTTATGAAAGTGATAACATTATAATTAAAATTACATTTTATTACTTTTTAAAAAATATTTTAATGAAAATGATAGCTATAAAAGTCAATTTTACTTTAAAAAAATATTTTTACATATAATTAATTAAGATATACATATCAATAATACAATTAAAAAATATTATTTAAAACTACTCAAATTAAAAAAATTATCTAAATTAAAAATTATCTAAATAAATAGTTTTAAATTAGATTGAAAAACAAGACTACGATGCTTGTGCTGTAAATAAGAGAAGACTTTTCTTCATTATACCTTAAATAGTTTTAAATTAGATTGAAAAACAAGACTACCATACTTGTGCTATAAAGAAGAGAAGACTTTTTTTCATTATACCTTAAAATATATCTACATAGGCATATTGTTTGATATATGTATAAGAATAAAATAAAAAATAATAAAAAATTGTCTTTTAGAATCTTGTCTATCATAACAAATAAACTATAATAATAAGTAATATAGTTTATTGGTGTGATATAATTTTTTATGAGTATTTTAGGATGATGTGATAATGAATGTTTGAGACATTTCAAATACTTATCATAATTATAAAATAGATTGAGACATTTGAAATACTTGTCATATTATTTAAAAATATTAATATTTTTCAAATTAAAATATTTAATCTAATAATCTTTGAAATAAATAATTTTTAATCATTTCTCATTTAAAAATATATAGTATATATATTTTTTAAAATATAGATAAATTGAAAGGAACTATTATAATCAATTAAAGTCTATTCTTCTAAAATCAATTATAATTAAAATATAATACTCATTATTATAATTTAACTTAAAAAACGAATTATATGTTTATATACATTTTAAAACTAATTTTATATACACTGCATAAAAATTTCAATTGATGCCCAGCAGTCTTTGTCGTGGTTAGCTTTCAATTGATACCCAGCAATCTTTGTCATGCTTATCTTTCAATTGATACCCAGCAATCTTTGTCATGCTTATCCCAGTTGATTTGTATTCATATCGTCATCTTAATTAAATAAGCATTATCTTCCATATGAAATATCCATGTCCAGACTTTCTCCATGCTCATTCAATCTACGCATGCAACATTTATGGTTATATATGCAACATTTTAGTATGCAGTGCATTTTTCAAGTTGGAGAAAAGTATACTGCAGCAAGAAAATTTGTATTTCATTGAAATACACAATACATTGACTCAAGTCTTAGTGAATATTTTAATTTCAGAATTCCTTTGGGTGGACGCCAAATACCAGTCAGCAGAAGCAATTTCATTTTCTTCCTTCATAGCAGTTGAGTTCTCATGGAAGGACTCAAGGCATCTGTGATTAGAGTATTTTGAGAATTGAAGCTCAGAACGTTTGGAGTGTAGGAAATAACAGTCCATCAAGTGGCACAGTTAATTGGGCAACTAGAAGCTTGTTTCTTTGTAGTACTAGTTATGAGCTTTCTAGTTGCCCAATTAATTGTGCTGCTTGATGCGCTATTGATACCTTCTGTGATGCCTTCTTCAAGATCTTAAAACCGTGTCTCTGTTTTTAGAAATAATCCTTATATCAATAAGGTTATACGAGATGATTTTATAGATGATATTTAAAGTCAATGCCCATTGGCCTTTGGAAAGTTGGTTCAAGATTTGACATACTACAAGGCATCTTTTCGTATGGAAATGTGCCCCACTAGTTGTGGATGCCATCTTGTATTGGCCTAAAATCTGATCGTGGTTAGGGAAGTGATCAAACATTCATTTTTTCTTGTTATAATCTTGTCACCGGTTAAGTAATGGGAAGTGATATTTGATAGGACGAGTTTGATTTATCTAAATATAGAAGCGTTTGATTTCTCTATTTTTTCTAATAATATTTATGTTAGAGATTGAAGTTGGATACTTGTTTACATATATTTTTGGAGATGATAAGATTCATTATACTTTTTAATTTATTTCATTTTTAGGTTAATTGGCCTTCTACTAGCCTTTGCATTTGTCTTACTCGTTTGGAGTTATAGTAGAGCTCAATTATTGTAGCCTTTTAACCTTTATATTCTAATGTAATGGCCTATTATAAAATGGTGTATAGCTTGAAAAAGGTGTTTCTTTTCTTTATTGATTTATAAATTTAGCTAGCTTGATTACTACACACTTGAGATTAATTCTATATATTTTTACCCCTCATTGTTAGTAGATATTTTCTTTTTACCCTAGCATCTATTTATGATTGTAAATTCTCTTCATGTTGATCATTTCATTAGGTTGTTTTGTTTCCTTTGAATTGAAGTATTCTATCACGATTGGCTTCGTCAACTTTAGAGAGAAATGCCTTTTATATTCTATGGAATATTGAATATAAATAGTAATATGTACATCATTTTTTAAAACCACATGTTGATCTATGTTATCAAGTACAAGAAGACAAATCATGAGTTTGGCATGATCTTGATTTCATAGGAAAGACCGCTATGAGTAAAATTATGAGCCAACCATAACCATTCTATCATCTTTTGTGTTTTGTGTATTTGAAATAAATAGGTCCCACACCCAGTTCTAGTATGCCTTAATCAAATAAATTTTGTTAATGTATAATTGCAACCCTAGTTGCATTATAATGACTAATGATGCAGGAGCATCCTAGGATTCTTGGCAATCTTGTATCAACCAAAAATATGTTTGTCTTTGAAGGTAGGTTGTTAGTTTTGATCTTGGTTTGGTGGAGTTCTTGCTCGGTTTGGAAGACTGGTTACTCAGTTTCTTTGGTTACCGGGGTGCTCGGTCTCTGAAGAATGTTCGGTGAGTGAAGGTGTTGTTTCACTGGTGCTCGGTGATAACTTCCTTGCTCGATCATGCTTGGCATGGTCAGTCGACTGGTGCTCAGTTATTTCTTCTGTTGCTCGGTGTTCTTGTTTACTGACTAGATTGTTTGGATAGATCGGCTTGGCCGACTGGTGCATTTAATTTGGTTTTCTCTCTTCGAGTTATGGATTGACCGTTGGACGTGTGGGGATCTAGATTTGGCGTGTTGCATTCTTCTATGCGGATCTGATGACTGTTTGTGGCCATCTTTGAGAGTTTATTTATTTTGTAAGGGCTGAACCCACAATAGTGGGTTACACTTTTTGGTAGGAACGAATTCGGCCCAAAAAGTGAATTTGGCCAAAAATTCATTGATTACTTTTGATAGAAACTACGATAGACTTTCGATCGTAAGTACAAAACTTATGATCGAAAGTCCTTAGACATAAGAATTTCGATTGGAAGTAACTTTCGATTGAAAGTCTTATGTCACTTTTGATCGAAAGTTACTAAAGCACTTTCGATCGAAAATCATAAATTAGGGTTAAACTGGTGTAAATATAATCATCGAAAGTGACTTTCACTGTCACTTTTGGCGATAGTGAAACCAAAGCGACAGTGAAACCCGTGGATGGCTTCCGAATTTGCAAACGCCATTTCTAGGTATTTTCATATTTCATTTTTATTATTTGTAGTTTTTGATAGATAGAGAAATAGTATATATGCATATATACATGTGTATATATGCATATATACATGTGTATATATGCATATATACATGTGTATATATGCATATATACATGTATATATGCATATATACGTGTATATATGCATATATACGTGTATATATGCATATATACGTGTATATATGCATATATACGTGTATATATGTATATATACATGTGTATATATGCATATATACATGTATATATATACACATGTATACATGCATGTATACATGTGTATATATACATGTATACATGCACGTATATATATACATGTATATATAGGGTATGTGCAGGATCATAGTATGCCAAAAAGTGACGATGTAAAAAAGAAGTCCTGATTAATAGACTCTTTGAAAAATAACTACAAATTTTAAACAATATAACATTCTTGAAATCTGAAATATACCTCAAATTTTATGCTTCACCTAATACCATAATAATAAATAATTCTTTCAATTTGATGAATTTTAGACTAATTTAAGGTGGTCAGACACAATAGTTTTTATATTTAGGAAAATTTGTAGGAGAAAAATCATAATTAATTATTTACTTGGAAAAAAATAGAAAAAATATACATCACATCCAGATATGAGTCTACTACTTTTATCTAGAATCTTATAAAAAAATATTATCATTTGATTTTGTTGAATGTGGTCAGACATACACCTACTTGTTATCTTTCTAGTCCTGATTGATAGACTTATTGATAAAGAGCTATAACTTTCAAACTATATAACATTTTTGAAATGTAAAATATGTGTCACTGTATCATCTTAAAATGGAAGCACTTCCATCTTGATAGGTTTAGCACCCTCTTTTACTACATTTATCATGATAGACATGCATATAGGATGTATTTTGCACTCATTTTCTTCATTCTAGGTGAAATTAGGGTTAGGATCCTGAGGATTCTCCTTAATTTCCCTCTTCCATGGCTCTATTTTCTAGGTAGAACTTAGAAATAGGTCCTCCTGGCCTTCATCACAATAATCATAGAATTTTATGTCTATCCTTGACATTCTATTTTGTTCTGGCATCAATTCTAGGTTTATGGGCATCCCCTGGACCTCCTAACTAGGTTTTGAGTCAATCTATGACCAGGGTTAGATTTGATGTCAAACCCGACTAGGTCAGGGTCGAGCTCAAACTTGACTAGGTCAGGGTCGAGCTCAGACCTGACTAGGTCAGGTCAACCTTGATTTTGACCCCTTTCTCTAAATTTTCAAAATCTTTGATTTCTGGGCTTTGGGCTTCCGAGATATTTAGTTTCCCGCCTTCGAGTTAATCATTTTGGGTTTCGGGATGGTAAATCCTTTAATTGCATTTAATCTAGATATATTTTCTAAAGGTTAGGACCTAATTGGGATTTAATTCTCCAAGGTGGCCCCTCTAGAGGATTGTGCCCTAATTCACTATAAAAGGAGGCCTTCCTCTCTCATTTTCACATCCACAATCAAGCAATTGCAAGCTCTCAAGTGCAAGCAAGGAATAGTGAAGGTGCAAGATAGCAAGAGGAAGATATAGAAGATCAAGCCATTGTTGACATCAAGCATCTTTGTGAACTCATATTTGGAGCAAGAGAGATCCTTTCTTCCTTGATCCACCATTATCAACTTTCAAGCATTCAAGGATTCAATCATGGAGTAGCAATTACAGATTGTGAGTTGGGTTGAAGTACTTTAGCCTTGGGGGCTTGGTATGCTTTTCTATCTTATTCAAATCTATGCATTGTTGTTTCATACATATTCATGCTAGGGTTTTGATCTAGAGGATTAGATCTTGGCATTACACTTTCAATGCACACACACACACACACATTCTATTTCAATCAGCTATTCGTGGAGGTGGAGACCACCAAAAAGGGGGTTTGACTAAGGCAAAACCCTATATAGTTAGGCCCAAAACTCCCTTTTTCAGATATCTATAATCACTATTTTGGGAATCAGAGGACATATTTGAGTACCCTTTTTGCTGAACTTCCAGGATCTGTGAACATAATCAAAATCAGACTTCAAATAAAAAATGTAGTATTTGACCTTTTATGAGGGTCAAACTTGACCTGAGCCATTTTGGAAAAAGATTTCTGGGTTTTCTCCATCTCGGTATTTCTAGTCCATAATAGGTTTCAAATTTGCCCAAAAGTATACATAGACTTCAGAAAAAATGTATTTATAAATCAATTTCATGATGAGGTATGTATCTTGACCTAATTGATTTTCAAGTATTTACTTATGCTATTCCAATTTCAATTTCAAATGAATATGTGTTGAATGTTAGGTACATTACTATGCTTCCATTTTAACCATATTCATTTTGGTGAACCCATTTACGACAACTCTTTCTTTTATGGTGTTAGATTTAAATCTTGTATGCTTAGAAGATTAGATTTTTTTCTTACATTTTTATATTTCAAAAATACAAAAACATTGCAAAATTCCTTTAAAAATACAAAAATATTTTCATGCTTTTAGTACTTTCTTTGTATTCAACATGTATGATTCTTGTTTTGAGTACTTTGATGAGGCTTTTATTGAGGATAGATTCCCTGATGAGGTACATGGTAGTGAGGCTGAAAAAGGTTTGAATATGGTCTCCATGGATCCTATTCCTATTTCACTCTCCTCCACAACCTCTCCCATTGACCTTTACCATAGGGTGTGTGCATGGTTGCCTTCATGTCACATGATTTGCAACATTGATAAACCTACAATAATATATACTTCACCCTTGATGATGGTAAAAGGATGTCCTCCTATAACCATTAAGGGTAAACCTAGAGATCCTTTGGATTTCTTTGATAACACTAATTTCATTTCACATGCTTATTGCACATGGAATAATCCTCAGCCTACTATTCCAGTTTCATTACCTCCTTCTCAACCTATGCTTCCTCAAGCACCTAGGTATCCGTCTACCTTTAAGGATTATAACTTAGTTGATCAATTAAGTGCTACTCCTGCTAAGATATCTTTATGGGAATTACTTCAAACTTCCCCGCCATATCATGAGGCATTACAAAAAGTTCTATCTACTCTTCTTGCTTCACCTCCTAATCAAGAGAACATTCATTCTATTTTGGATTGTATGCATACTATGCCTTCTGTACCTCCTATTGTGTTTTTTGATAGTGATTTACCTTCCTTAGAGGTGCAAAATCAATATGATGCTCTTATGGTGGTTATCTTGATTAATTGGAGTATCATTCAAAGAACCTTAATTGATAATGGATTAGGAATTAATGTTTGTAGCATGGATATGCTCAAGGCCATTAAAGCTGATTTATCTACTATTCAACTTGATAATGTTCCTAGACGTGGATTTTATAATATTGCAAAAAGAACTTTGGGTATTATTACCTTACCTGTTAAAGTAGGTCCAGTTATTCTAAATACTCCTATTCATGTTATGCCTAGACCTCTCAACTATAACCTTCTTTTAGGAAGACCTTGGTTACATATATGCATGTAGTTCCTTCTACACTTCATCGCAAGGTTAGGTTCATCTATAATAATCTAATGTATACATTACATGCATGATGCCCCAAACCCTTGCTTAAATGCTGAATATGCCAAAATCTCCGAACCTCTTCAACCTAGTAAAGAGATTGAAAAACAATCGGAGATAAACCAATCAAGATTCAACAACAAGAAGTTCCATCTTCTTCTTTGACCGAGGATGATTGGAGGACATTGGATTTTAATCCTACATTTATTGGAGAATACAAGGTCTCTGATTTAGAATTCATGAAGCCACAATGAATTTGAGAAAAAAGTTTTTATTTCTTCTCCATTGTCTGAAGAATTAAAAAGTAATTTTGTTGCCACCTCAATTAATGAAACACTTGACACTATAAAGCCTAATTTTTATGACATTGTGACATATGCCACTCCTTGGAATCCTTCTGACATGACTGATTGATATGGTCTTGGTTATCATTTTCTCAAGAAATCAGGATATACAAGTACCTTTGGATAATGAAGTCTATGATCATACATATGGATTAGGATTTAATCCTTATAGACAACCATCAGATTTTCCTCTTAATGTTAATCATATTTGTAGTGGATAGTTGAGGTTGGTTAACCCATTACTTATCGACCTTAATCAACAATCCTCTTTGGATATTTTTCTTAAAGATGAAGCCTTAATGGAATTTCTAGGGGTTTATGAGGATTTACCTAAGTTTCATCACAAATGAGGAAAGCCTTATTGTTTGAAAACTGATGCTTATTTTGGTGAACATAAAGAACATGATATTCTCCCTTTACCAATGGATCCTGCGGTAAGAAGTGATTTGTTAATTACTGACACTATTGATATTCAAGTGGATGAAAATGACTTTGAAAGGTTGATAAAAATTGGGAAATGTTTGGATCAGGATGAACATGATCAGTTGGTTTCCCTTTTGCTTAAATTTAAGGATATCTTCACTTGGACATATTCAGATATGCCAGGTATAGATTCTAAGATTGTTACTCATACATTGTTTTAAAGCTGAATATGAAACCTATGAAGTAGAAAATTTGAAAGATGAATCCATGAATTGCTTTGCTAGTCAAAAGTGAAATTGAAAAATTATTAGATTCTGGATTTATCCATTCTATTGATTATTTAGATTGGATTTCAAATATTGTTTTGGTGTCAAAAGGAGAAAATAAGATAAGGATGTGCACTGATTTTAGAGATTTAAATAAGGCATCCTTGAAGGATGATTTCCCGCTACCTAATATTGATATGATTATGGATTCAACAGTGGGTCATGCCTTGTTATCTTTTATGGATGGTTTTTTGGGATACAATCAAATCTTTATCCCTCATGAGGATCAATTTAAGACTACATTTATAACACCTTGGGGAACCTTTTGTTGGGTCATGATGCCTTTTGGATTAAAAAATGTGGGAGCAACTTATCAACGGGCTATGACTTTGATTTTTCATGATTACATTCATAAGATTCTTAAAGATTATGTGGATGAAATCTTGGAAAAATCTATACAAAGAGAAGATCACATTACTATTTTATGACATATATTTGATAGAATTAGAAGTTATAATATGAGATTGAATCCTAAGAAGTGTGTCTTTGGATTTGATTCCGGTAAATTATTAGGATTTATAATCTCTAAGTGAGGCATTAGGTAGATACTGAAAAGATTGATGCTATTGTTAATATGCCTCCTCCTAAGAATATTTCTCAGTTACAAAGTTTACAAGGAAAAATACAAGCTATTCATCGCTTTATTTCTAATTTAGCGGACCGAACTATTCCTTTTACTTCCTTTCTCAGAAAGGATACCATTTTCTCTTGGAATGAAGAGTGTAAACAAACTTTTGAGAAATTTAAGGAGTATCTTGTGCATCCTCCTATCTTGCAGCCTACAAATTTTGATAAATCATTTCAATTATACACTTCAGCGACTCCACGGGCTGTGAGTGCATTGTTAGCTGAAATTGATGATAATGGTAAAGAAAAACCTGTGTATTACATTAGTCAGACTTTAATTGATTATGAAACATGATATATAGATTTAGAAAGACAATGTCTAGCTATAGTTTATGCATGCCAGAAACTCAGGCATTATCTTATAAATGTTGAAGTTAATGTGATTGTCAAGTTTGATCAGGTTTGAAACATCTTTTCTCACAAACTGATCTTTCTGGTCGGCTAGCAAAATGGGTTATGTTGCTCACCGAGTTTGATCTTAATTTTATTTCTTAGAAATCTATTAAGGGACAAGCATTGATAGATTAGCTTGCAGAAGCTCCTAGTCCTTGTCTAGATGAAAGTTCTACTTCTATAGAATTCCCTGATGATAATATTCTAGCTATTCAACAGGATGATATGTGGGAATTATATTTTGATGGGTCTAAGTGTAAAATAGGTTCTGGTGTGGGTATCATCTTGATTCCCCCTACAAAAAAACCCATCCCTCTATCATATAAATTAACCTTTCCTTGTACTAATAACATTACGGAGTATGAAGCTCTTATAGCTGGACTACGAGCAGCTTCATCTCTCAATATCCAACATTTACAAATATATGGTGATTCGCAACTGATAGTTAAACATATTAAAGGAGGATACCAGACTAAAAATATTAAAATGACATAATATAGAGATTTAGCTCTTACTGTGCTTTCCCAATTCTCCTCTTATACTATCCAGACTTTACCTAGGAAGGATAATCGACATGCAGATGCTATGGCAAGTGTAGTTTCCTTGGTTTGTCTTGAGAACAATGCTGAAAACTTTCAATTTACTATACAAACTCTTAAACACCCTACAATTTCTAACAAGCTTACTCCTGACTGTTTCAATTTGCATTCGAATGAATGGTATTCACATATTTTTCATTTTTTGAAAGATGGTACTTTTCCTAAATTGGCAACACGGAACATGCGTAATCGTATTCAGAAACTTGCAGCATGGTACATCATTTTAGGAGATATGCTTTACAAATGCTCTTATGAAGGATTATTATTAAGATGTCTCAATAGAAATGAAATTCCTATAGCTTTAGAAGAGGCTCATTATGGTTCTTGCGGAGGACATTTTGGTGGAAAATCCCTGGTTAATAAATTTCTTTGAATGGGATATTATTGGCAAACAATGGAACATGATTCTTTCATATTTGTTAAGAAATGTCCTCAATGTCAACAACATAGTAATTTTATTCATGCTCCTACTCGTGAGCTTCATAATCAAGTTTCTCCATGGCCTTTCAGTGTTTGAGGCTTTGACATTATTGGAAAAATCTCACCAACTTCTTCTCAAGGACATACTTACATTCTCACCGCTATGGACTACTTCATGAAGTGGGTTGAAGCTATCCCTCTTCGTTCAACAATGACATATGTTATTTGTGATTTCATCCTTAATAATATCATAACAAGATTTGGTATTCCTTCAACAATAATTTTGGATAATGGAACATCTTTTAAAAATAAAGAAGTTGCAAAATTCTTGGAGAAATATAGAATTATGTTAGAAATAGGGAATACTAAGAGGTGGGGGGGCGGGGAGGGGGGTGAATTAGTATTATACAAAATTTATCTTTTTCCCAATTATGGATATAGCAGATTATCTCTATACATGCATAACATAAGAAGCTAAACAACATGCATAACAATAAAGAACTCATAACACATTATTTGTTCTCGAGGAAACCCTGGCCAAGGGAAAACCCCAGTAGGGATGGTACCCACAAAGATCCACTAATCAAAAGTATCCTATTAAGGATGTTGACCCTATTAGGAGTCTATTACAAACATATAGTGTATCAGTCCTGATTAAGGGACTATAGGCCTTGTTAGAAGCCTCAACCCTATTAGGAGTTGGTAGTACAAAATGTGATTACCAGCTGAGCCCACTACCCAAACAAGTAATGTACAATATATACTAATTATAAAATAGGTCAAGGTACATAACCTTATACTGCTTGCATCAATATCTCTTTGTTGATCTTTCACTATCGCTATTACATATGCTTCATATACTTCGCATCATACTTCTACAAAATACTTTATGCTTATTACAATTACTACTACTTACATTTTACAATTACATATATACCAATAGCTTTAGCCAAGAGTAAAAATATAAGATGTTGTTCCTTTATATTTTTAAGACATTATTTTGATAAACAAAATAATCCCTTAACTCTTTACCAATTCTGCCTTCATATATTGTCCTGTCGGCTTCACACTATCTTCGGTAAAACTAACCTAACTTCTTTTGTACATTCTATACTAACTTGCACTCTAAGATGGGTCATCATTAGTCACCATAGAGTCTATGTTCAAGTGCGCAAGCACTGAAATCACTCTAATCAATGTCGCAAACAAAAACTGTGTCCGGGTATACTGGTAAAAATACTGTCTCAAACTTAGACAAATATGCAATGCGCTTTGTCATACTCTCTCTAACTTGTGTGATCTTCATGTGGATCATATGTTTCCATAATGACAACATCTATGTAATCAACTTAGCCAAATTTCCAACAATCTCCCCCTTTGTCATTGGTGGCAACATATGAGAAAATTGTCTAAGTGTGCAACTCCAAAATCTCAAAATTGACAAAATTGTGGCCATAGTATAACATATATATACTATCCTTATAACTCCTCAAAAAATATTATCTATAATACAATAATCCCCCTAAGAGTATCGACTCTTATCATATATTATCAATTTTCTTGTAAATATCTCTCCCCCTTTGACAACAATGACAAAATAACGGTAGGGAGGACTACAAAATTGTATCAAAAAAGAGTTATACCTTAATCTATTTATTGCAAAGTCGGTAGGCTTGCAACACAATCTACAAAATTTGTCTTCATGTTTTCTATCTCCTTTTCCCATGACTTCTTAATGGAATTAGCCACATTGAGTAGTGCGCTCAGTCCATAAGATGCTATTTGACAAGCTTGGAGGTTTTCAAAGTTGAATTTCTAAAAAGATGTCTTAGCTATAAGATAATCTTCTAACTACTCTTCAATAACACCTAACTTCATAGAAATATGCTCTCTTAAAAGAGTATATCTCCTCAACTTCCTATCTTTCTCATCTTGTAAAGTTCTAATTTCATCAAAAAGTTTCCTAACTTTCTTTTCAACATCACAGACCTTCACATTAGGGTTAGATAGAAGGTTTGTTTCATTCAAAATCTTAGCTTCCTTTAATTTTATCTTTTGATCTTCCTCAACTGTCAAAGTTTCTAATTTTGTACACTGTATGTACAAAGATTTTCCTATCTCCAAATGTTTCCTCAAATCTTTGATACAGATATCAAGAGTACTGATATCATTGCTGATGTATTGACTAATGTTTAACAACATTTTAGCCTCATAGTCTTTCTGTGCTTTCACTTTTGCAATATTAGCTAGGCTAGTGAACTCATCATCAAAAGTGCTCATCACTTTCTTTGCCTTGTCCATAGGGTCTGCTTCTACAATCTTTGTGGTCACAATACTTTGTAGCTTTTCAGTTAGGTCCTTCAGACATCCTTCTAGACTTTTAACTTTCTTATTCTTCCCAATGATTTTGTTCAAAGATGTGATCAATTCCATTTGATCATCATCATCCACTTCTTTTCCCAAATCCTCAAACAAAGATCCAGTTTGCTTCTTCTTTCCAGTCTCAGGAGTAAGATTGATTTCTTCTTTAGAGGGTACAAATGCTTGTACTTCTAATACTTTGGGTTCTTCAACAAGAAATTGGGTCTCCTCTACTTCTACAGTTCTATCCGGTTCATCAAGAGCTGAATTGTCAACAATGTTCTCTAGATTCTTGAATACATTATCATTAGTATCCAAGGTGATCCTTATACCTTCAACATTCATAGATTCTTCCTCAATGTTCATAGCTAACAAAGAGGGAATATCCTCTTGTTCTGCTTCTATTGCTTGCTCTGCTGCAACTGATGTCTCTCCAACAATTTCTGCCATAACTTTAACTATTGTTTGTTCAGTCTCTGCATTCACTTGTTCATATTGTCCTGCCATAATCTGAATGGTTCTCATTTTTGTCCCTAAATGGGTGCTAAGGGGCTTTAGAATTTGTTTAAGATGTTCATCATCTCTTACATCACATAGTTTCTTCACAAGATTCTCTCTAATAGATTTGTCTTCTTCTTGTGCTCTCATCTTCTTGTTAGCAAGTTTCTTCAATAATTCATTAGGTATCTTTCCCTGACTAGAGTCAAAACTCTTATTAGCTAGAATCAAATGCTTGACCACTGCATTTTCAAGATTCAATTTATTAGAATAGTCATAAAGGTCGTAGTATTTGTTCATTTTAGTGAAGTCTCCATCTTTTATAATTTCTTCATTCACTATCTCAACTCTAGGTTTCCAAGCTTTCTTCTTCACATGAGTGTCATCATCTTTAATTTCTATAATTTCCTAGGTACTGGTGGCACCAAATTTTTCTACCTCTTACTAGGTCCAAAAGCAATTTCTTTCACTCTCTTTCTCAGTATGGAGGAAGTAGATCTAGTAGGCTTTCTTGCTACTTGTTCCTTCTACTTTCACCTTGACTGGTGCTGCACTAGATGATAAGGGAGGTACAGATAAAATCTCTTTCTATCCAATATCTCTAATTGTTGTTGCTGTCTGCTTTGCCACTAAGAATTCTTTCTTTGTCAATCTTGTATCCTTCAATATTTTCTTAATAGTGCTGTCAACTCTTTTCTTAGACTGTTTCTCCTCAAGTATAGCCTTTGCGGAGTTGAAATTTTCTTCAAAAGTTCCAAATCTATTACTGTGGGTGTCAACCTTGCATTTAAGTAGTCTGTTCACATATTCTTCTATCTTTGTTTCAGATATTTCATAGCCAAGAGGGTATATGAACTCAATTCTAGGTTCAACTACTTCAATGTATGTAAAGTCAGTGTTAAACATAAAACATATTTCATTCTTGTATTTCTCCACAAGAGACTATGGAATCCTTGATCTACTAGACACAATATTCTGAAATGTCTTAATAACTAGTATTACACTCTCATTAACACTGTCAATAACATGCTTTCTATATACTACATTACTCCTTTCCATTTTATTTTGTCCATCATTCCAATCATTTCCTATGGTGTAAGGAAATCTCCTCAAAAGATGAAAAAACATGTAAGTGATCAAAGATGAAAATCTAAATTGTGCATACTTTGTCTTCTTAATCTTCTCCAAGTTCTCAAACAGTTGAATTCTTAGAATTTCACACATATCAACTGGGACTTTGTCAACACACATCAAATAAGCTATGTGTACCATTCTAGCTACCATGCCATCCTCTCTTGAATTTGCACAAAACTTGGTTGTTAGGATCTTGCATAGGTATCTAGCATCAGGTTGTTGGACCTTACTAATTACAATTCCTCTGCCATTATAGGATGAATTAGTGTTATCAATGACTATCTTTCTCATGTTCTTCTCATTTAAAGGAATAGCTCTAGATTTAGATAGTCCAGTGACTTCATGAATCAAATCAGCTGTAATGTCTATTACTCTATCTTCTAGCCAAAACTTCCCATTATGAATTCTGCTAAGGGTTATCTTAGTGCATTCTTCATTATCAAAATCATACTACAATGCATACTTCACAATCTCATTGTCTTTCAAATGATCATATCCTTGTTTCAATGACATGTCCTAGTTGTAAATCTTCTCATACTCACTAGTAAAATCACTATCACTGATGGTTTCTAACTTGCATCCCAGATAACTTCTTACATTCTCTAAATGCAAAACTCTATCTGGTACGAATGATAAAGCTAACTTAGGGTCTTCTTCTAGAGGTTCAACTGGTTCCCTCTATATTCTAGGTCTATTTTTATCTCTGATATTGTGAATTAAAGATACATCCATGATTACTTCAAATTCCTTTTATCGATTCACAGATCTGTCAAGTAAAATACCTCAAATTCATGATTTTAGGGCTTGTGTAGATTTGACGCTCAAATCCTTCACAAAATCATTGCAAAAAGCTTCCAATCACTGCTCTTTGATCTCTTTAACACTTGTGTTTGCTTTGATGATCAAATAACACCGATCATAATCTTTTATTACTTCAATCTCACTTAGCTCTAACATCGCATTCAATTCTTTTGCCACTTCTTTCCAAAAAGTTGTTTCTGCTATCCTGCAAAACTTAAAAATTCTTGTGATCTCACAAAACATAATATTTTTCTTTGCACTCTTAACCATAGCATTATAATATCATAAACTACCTTCCATTAACTGCACAAGACTTAATTCATCATAAATCTATGTCTACACTAATCTAAGTTCCTAATCTACTATAATTTTCATAAATTAAGTGCTTTGAGATAGGTCAGGTAAGGATTCATTCTTACCACTTGATATTTCACCTTTCTAATTGCTTTCAATGTTGAATATATCTCCTTGATCTGTGCTTTTAACAAACTTCACTTCATCTATATTGCTACAACAACCTTTCTATTTGTTACCTGCATCTTCATTTCTTCTTTCATGATTTCTAGGGTTAGGGTTAGGATGAAAAACTCCATTGTTCATTTTGCAAAACCTTGCTATATGTCCAATCTTGTTGCATATCTGACAAAAAATTTCATTGCTTCCATATCTTGGTCCAGGTGGATTAATCTGTGATCTGTAATTTCGAGCAATGTGTCCAACCTTGTTGCATCTATAACATATTACTCCATTTCTTCTATTCATATCTTCAGTAGGTTTCTTATCTGCATTGTTAGTATTCCTAAACATTTTACTATTATTATTATTCTCAACAAATTTAGGTTTTCTACATTTAATATCTCTATGTCCAAATCCATGACAGTTATAACAATAACCATTAAGAGGTTTAAATTGCTTACCTATGCAATCTCTCTTCATATGACCAATAGTATTACAAGTAAAACATCTACCTTTGAATTCTCTTTGCATACCTTTGGATGATTCATCTTGCTTTGGTGATTCTTCTTCTTTAGGTGTATCTTTAGATTTGTTGATCTCATCAAACTTCTTCTCATCTAAGCTTTCAGATACTTTCAGATCTAGTTCCTTGCTTTCATTATTTGCTTTAAGAGTGTTGAATCCAAGACCAATCTTATCATAGAATGGTTTCTGAAAAGATGCTTGTGTATCAATCTTCTCACTAGTTGAATATAGCCTTTCAAGTTGTTGCTTGGATTGAGTCAGTTTTCCTTTCACAATCTTGTTGTATTTCTCAAGTTCAGCATACTACACATTGACTTTCTCAAGTTCAGATGTTACATTTCCAAGTTTAGATTTCAGTCCTTCATTTTCAGTTATTAGAATTTCATTCTCAGATTTTAGATTTGCTTCATTTTTGCCATTTCCATCTTTCAAACTAAGCTTCAAATTTTGTATCTTCAATTCATGCTTAAGGATCTCATTTTCTTTTTCAAAATTGTCAATCACAATCTTCAATAAGAACTTCAGATTTCTTTTCAGATCTCAGATCTTCTAATTTGTTTTTCAATTTCTCAATGAGGTTCTTTGCATCATCATATTTTCCTTTTAGAGTGTCTCTTTCATCAGTAAGCATATCAATATGTTCAAGAGCTTCTTCAATATTCTTCTGTAGTTGATCCATATCCATAGAGATCTTTCTCAAGCTTCTAGGCTTTCCTTGAATGATTATTTTCTGAGTAACTAAGCTCTGATACCAATTGTTAGAAATAGGAAATACTGAGAGGGGGGTGGGGGGTGAATTAGTATTCTGAAAACTTTATCTTTTTCCCAATTATAGATATAACAGATTATCTCTATACATGCATAACATAAGAAGCTAAACAACATGCATAACAATAAAGAACTCATAACACATTATTTATTCTCGAGGAAACCCTAGCCAAGGGAAAATATCAGTGGGGATGGTACCCACAAAGATCCACTAATCAAAAGTATCCTATTAAGGATGTTGACCCTGTTAGGAGTCTATTACAAACATATAGTGTATCAGTCCTGATTAAGGGACTATAGGCCTTGTTAGAAGCCTCAACCCTGTTAGGAGTTGGTAGTAGAAAATGTGATTACCAGCTGAGCCCACTGCCCAAAAAAGTAATGTACAATATAAAATGATTACAAAATAGGTCAAGGTACATAACCTTATACTGCTTGCATCAATATCTCTTCACTGATCTTTCACTATCACTATTACATATGCTTCATATACTTCACATCATACTTCTACAAAATAATTTCTGCTTATTACAATTACTACTACTTCTTACATTTTACAATTACATATATACCAATAGCTTTATCCAAGAGTAAACATCTAATATGTCATCCCTTTATATTGTTAAGACATTATTTTGATAAACAAAATAATCCCTTAACTCTTTACCAATTTTGCCTTCATATACTGTCTTGTCGGCTTCACACTATCTTTGGTAAAACTAACATAACTTCTTCTGTACATTCCGTACTAACTTGCACTCTGAGATGGGTCATCATTAGTTACCATAGAGTCTCTGTTCAAGTGCCCAAGTACTGAACTCACTCCAGTCAATGTCACAAACAAAAACTATGTCTAGGTATATTGGTAAAAATACTGTCTCATAGCTAGACAAATATGCAATGCACTCTATCATACTTGCTCTCTGACTCGTGCGATCTTCATGTGGATCATATGTTTCCATAATGACAAAATCTATGCAATCAACTCAGCCAAATTGCCAACAAATTCAACATAGATTTTCAACTCCTTATTATCCTCAATCTAATGGACAAGCTAAAGCATCAAATAAAATTATTGAACAAATCTTGAGAAAAATAGTTAATAAGCATGCAAAGGATTGGCATACTCAATTGACTTATGCTTTATGGGCCTATAGGACTAGTGTTCATACCGCTATGGGTACTTTTCCTTATAACCTTGTCTATGGTACTGATGCTATTATGCCTTTGGAACTGGAAATACCTTCTTTGTGTATTTCATTTCATGGGATAATTGATAAAGATAATTTTCGTGAACAACACTTACAAGAATTAGAGATGTTGGATGAACAATGAATACATGCTTTAGAACATATAAAAGCTTATCATAAATCTCTTTAGAAACAATACAATCATAAGGTAATTGAACGAACATTTACAGTTGGTGATTTAGTTCTTTATGAGAATCAACAGAATGTGAATGCTTTACCAGGTGAAAAAGGAAAATTTAGCCCTAATTGGCTTGGACCTTTTGTTATTATTGAAGACTTTGGTTCAGGTGCTTACAAATTGGCTGATATGGATGGTGTTTCTTTTAAGGAACCCATTAATATTATGCATCTTAAATGTTATTACCCCTAATCTCATTTGTTCCCTATGCATTTATATGTTCCTTATAAAGATTTATTTTATAGGTTATGTAGTTTTACTAAAAATTACATATTGAATATGTTTATGCACTTTCTTTCTTTCTTTCTATTAAGTTTTATATTGATGAAAGAAAAGTAATGAAACATAGAACTAATCAGTAGAGAAAGTTTTCATTCATTAAAAATATAGTTTTTCAACTTTTGATACATATGAGGCCAATGGCCCTATCTATCACTATGCCTATCACTATGTCGCTCTAATGGCCGATGACTTGCAGATCTCTATACTCTGTGATGGGAAGATGAAGATTTGTGTGTCCATGTATGGGTCCTAGATATGCTCATACCCTGTACACACTCATGAAGACTTTGCATCTCTATCATCATCTTCTCCTCTCTTTCTCTGCACATTCTTAGCTCTTGCTAGATACGTACAAAGATGTCAGCATGTCTGCCAAGATCCCTATGACCAATGGAAGAATCTCACTTGTTAGCTGGTAGTTGGTAGGATATAATGTTATCCTTGAGAACCTTGGATACAAAGCTCCTCCAATCCACCATGCTAGCTGTAGAAAGAAAAATTTCTATTAGTCCCTTATCCTATCTATTTCCAATCAAATTATATTCAAATAAATTTTCAATCAAATTTATACCTGGGTCTCCCTCTTGGACATCACTAAAGTGCTTAGATGGTGGGGGCACGGAGTGACTACTCTCTCCATGATCACCTAATCTAGGTGTTGATGGTGGTGTCTCTATGTGGGGCCATGGGGGCCATCATGATCTCAATGGTGATGTAGGCATACTAGGTATATCTATACCAGTATCACCAGCTGGGGGCATGTCCTTGGCTCTCTCCTCTGCTCACTCATCTGCTCTCTCATCCTCCATGGGATCTCCCTCAAAGATGTGCTCCTCCTCATCTTTGATATCCTCATCCTCCTTAATGGCTTCACTATCCCGGTGTGTCCCCTCTTTAAAGCCCGGATCACCTGTAGGATAATCCTCGGGAAAGATAGGATGGGTCCCCTCCAAACTCTAGTACCTGATATAATCTCAGCTCAGACCTGAGTAGGCTACATCTAATGGTACCTCTCTATCCTTTGTCTCCTCTGCATCAGTATCCTCTATGTCTACTATTGATGGTCGACTTATGGCACCAGGTCTCTAATAGTATCTCGTTGGATGTACATAGCGAGGTACTACCTTAGGGATTCCCTGTAATAGGCTGAATTGCCTCTTCACCCGATCATAATAGTAGGGCATCACTATATGACTCTAATGACCCTCTAGCAACTTACATTGCTATGAATGTCTCATCTAGACTCATTTATCTAGCCACTCTATCATCTAGCAGTAGGGTCTCCATATCACATCAGTGCTGGCAATGCGGTCTAGATGTACTCTCCAATAGAGCATTTCCCCAAATTGCCACACATCCCTCAAAGGATATGCAAAGACTCTCACTGTGCTCACATCTACCATCATCGACACTCCCTATGGGCATGTACATGGGAAATGCTCAAAAATCCATACTTGCAGAACTGTGCATGTTGATAGACTCTCTTGCTAATACCTCACTAGCTGACCCAACTCATGGTATAGCTAAGCTAGCATGCTGCGACCCCATGAGAACATAGTCCTCTCTCTCTCCATCTTCTATATGAGATGTGTGAAAGGTGAACAAAATATGGTACCCTTTGAGTTGGGTAACACAACCAAGGCTACTATACATAACATCACCTTCCGTACTAAAGGTGTAGGGCTTGATAGTATGATAGATAGTAGGATCTAATCTGATTGGCTTCGCATCACTAGACACACTCCTATACAATACTATGTGTCTACATGGATCTCCTCAAAATGACACTATGCTCTGGGTCTGATGGTCTCCCCTCAGACTAGAAGCCGCATGATCCTGTAAACATCCTCTAAAGTCACTGTGATCTCCCTAGAAGGAAGATGGAAGGAGCATGTATCCTCATCCCATCTCTCTATCAGAGCCGACAGCATGGCTCAGTGTAGTCTGATCTATGGAAGGACTGATACCTAGTATAGTCTGACATCCCTTAGTAACTACATCTCCTCATCATCCAAATCAGATAGTCTCTCCTTGACATTCACTAGCACTTCCCCAAAGGGCTGCTCTCGGAAGCAGACTAGGTCCTGCAAGCACAAAACAACCATCATATCAGTAATCTACATTATCAAATCTATAAAACTAACTGAACTAGGTCAAAGTTGACCTCAGTTAGGTCAATGTTGACCTTACTGGGTCAATGTCAACTTTACTGGGTCAGGGTCGACCTTTTTGGGTCAAGGTCGATCTCATCTCAAAACATGACAAAAACCCCTGGGCAATGTCAACTTTCATGGGTCAAAGTTGACCTAGGTGGGTCAATGTCAACCTAAATGGGTCAAGGTTGACCTAAAGGGGGTAAAATCAACCTGACCTATCAAAAATAGGAATTTAAAAAGAATAAAGGTGGATAAAGGCAAAACTCACCTTGGGTAGGGGCCGTCTGGTAGCTAAGCTGTGTCTCAGAGACTCCAGGTGTGTCACTCAGAGTTCCTCTCTTCTTGGCATCTTCCTTCATTGTTTCAAATCTATAAATGGAAAGAATGAGTAAGTATTGCTTTTTATCTCTTTTATAAGGTAAAATTAGGGTTTTCCTAGGGTAAACTCGAAATGTCTTCCTTATGAATTTAGACCGACATCCACTCTTTCCATCATAACTTGAGTTTGGTAACTCTATTTTCAGTGCTGTCAGTGGCATTGGAATCATGATTTAGATACCTAACTCCTTGAACTAGTTTAGGAAGTTTAGGAATCCTTCTAATTGGTTTAGGAAAGAACTTTTCAATACTTTGCATATCCAGTATATAGAGTTTTTCTTATCACCCTGTTTCACCCTTTCGAAGTAGAAAGCTGAAATAGGGGGGGGCATAAGGGGCACTATACACTTCTCAAATTATCAAATAGGAAGTTTTAGGTGATTTATAGATTTTCATTAACCTTGTGTGTTGCAGGTTCTAACAGTTTTCTACAGGATCTTTACATCGAGGACTTGGCTATATCCTTTTCATTTACTATGATGTTTTCTTACTTTAGCTTGCATAATCAAGTAGTGTCATATCTAAGCTGAATTGGGGGCTAAATGTATCATCTTAAAATGGAAGCACTTCCATCTTGATAGGTTTAGCACCCTCTTTTACTACATTTATCATGATAGACATGCATTTAGGATGCATTTTGCACTCATTTTCTTCATTCTGGGTGAAATTAGGGTTAGGATCCTGAGGATTCTCCTTAATTTCCCTCTTCCATGGCTCTATTTTATAGGTAGGACTTAGAAATAGGTCCTCCTAGCATTCATCACAATAATCATAGAATTTTATGTTTATCCTTGACATTCTATTCTATTTTGGCATCAATTCTAGGTTTCTGGGCATCCCCGAGACCTCCTAACTGGGTTCTGAGTCAATCTATGACTAGGGTCAGATTTGAGGTTGAACCTAACTAGGTCAAGGTTGAAGTCAAACCTGACTAGGTTAGGGTTAAGCTCGGACATGACTAGGTCAGGTCCAACCTTGATTTTGACCCCTTTCTCTAAATTTTCAAAATCTTTGATTTTCAGGCTTTGGGCTTCCGAGATATTTAGTTTCCCACCTCTGAGTTAATCATTTTGGGTTTCAGGATGGTAAATATTTTAATTGCATTTAATCTAGGTATATTTTCTAAAGTTAAGACCTAATTGAGATTTAATTCTCCAAGGTGGCCCCTCTAGAGGATTGTGCCCTAATTTACTATAAAAGGAGGCCTTCCTCTCTCATTTTCACATCCACAATCAAGCAATTGCAAGCTCTCAAGTGCAAGCAAGGAATAGTGAAGGTGCAAGATAGCAAGAGGAAGATATAGAAGATCAAGCCATTCTTGACATCAAGCATCTTTGTGAACTCATATTTGGAGCAAGAGAGATCCTTTCTTCCTTGATCCACCATTATCAACTTTCAAGCATTCAAGGATTCAATCATGGAGTAGCAATTACAGATTATGAGTTGGGTAGAAGTACTTTAGCCTTGGGGGCTTGGTATGATTTTCTATCTTATTCAAATCTATGCATTGTTGTTTCATACATATTCATGCTAGGGTTTTGATCTAGAGGATTAGATCTTAGCATTACACTTTCAATACATACACACACACATTCTATTTCAATCGGCTATTCGTGGAGGTGGAGACCACCAAAATGGGGGTTTGACTAAGGTAAAAACCTATATAGCCAGCCCCAAAACTCCCTTTTTTAGATATCTACAGTCGTTGTTTCAGGAATCAGAGGACAGATTTGAGTACCCTTTTTGCTGAACTTTCAGGATCTACGAACAGAATTAGAATTGAACTTCGAATAAAAAATGTGGTATTTGACCTTTTATGAGGGTCAAACCTGACCTGAGCCATTTTGGAAAAAGATTTTTGGGTTTTCTCCATCTCGACATTTCTAGTCCGGAATAGGTTTCAGATTTTCTCGAAAGTATACACAAACTTAAAAAAAAATGTATTTATAAATCAATTTCATGATGAGGTATGTATCTTGACCTAATTGATTTTCAAGTATTTACTTATGCCATTCCAATTTCAATTTCAAATGAATATGTGTTGAATGTTAGGTACATTACTATGCTTCCATTTTAACCATATTCAGTCACATTCTATGATTTCTCTACTACAAGAAAAATAAAAATAAAAATCAATTTGATAAATTTTAGACTAAGTTATTGTGGTCAGACACGAGAGTTTTTGTATTTTGGAAAAGTTGTAGAAGACAAATTATAATTAATTATTTACTTGGAAATAAATTATAAAAAAATGTGTGTCACATCCGGACATGAGTCTACTACTTATATCTAGAATATTGTAAAAAAATTATCATTTGATTGTGTTTAAGGTGGTCAGACATACACCTACTTCTTAGTTTTTCCTAAAATTTTTGTACTACTACATTGAAATTAAAAATTTTCAGCATATAGAATAATTGTTTTTCAAAAAATGCCTAGTATCTTGGAAACTAAATTCAATTTTCTGCAGATTCTCTTCTTACATATTTTTGATATAATATTTAGAACTTGTTCATTTTTTTATGTCAACTTGCCTAAACCTGATTTTCTAAATTTTCATTGCCACTTAAGGGCCTAGTTTGGCATACCATGATCTTGCACATACCCTATACATGTATATATGCATGTATACATGTATATATGCATATATTTTTATGTATATGCATGTATATATGCACATGTATGTATGTGTGTATATATGCACATGTGTATATATTATAATTTATAGATTTTTCTTTATTTAAAGTTTTTGATATATACATGTGTATTGATTATATATAGATTTTTCATTATTATATATATGCATGTATATATATGTATAGATGTATATACATGTATATATATATATATATATATATATATATATATATATATATATATATATATATATATATATATATATGTGAATGTACATGCATGTATATATGCATGTATATATACATATATATACATGTATACACATGTACATATATATAGATTTTTATGTATACATGTGTATGTACATGTATATGTATGTATGTATACATGTGTATAGATAGATTTTTATGTATACATGTGTATGTACATAAGACCTAGATAAGACTAATTAGACCTAATAAAACCTAGATAAGACTAATTAAGACTAATAATCTACCTAATAAGACCTAGATAAGACTAGAATTAGACCTAATAAGACTAAGAAGACATGTAATTATATACCTAATTAGACCTAATGAGTATTGTGACCCATTAAGACCTAATTTTTAACCTATATTAGGACCTAATATGAGTAATAAGAGCCAAATTAGGACCTAATATCATTAATAGGATGGGCCTTAAAGATTTAATTAGACCTAATAAGACCAATTAACACCTAATAAGACATGTAACTAGTCCCAAGTATACCTAATATGAGTAAGAGGACCCCTTAAGACCTAATTACATATAATAGCTAACCTATTATAACCTAATTTGTTAAATTTAGTAATAAGACATAAGAGTACCACTTAAGACCTAATTAGAACTTTAATTTAAGACTAATTAACACCTAATATCATGAGTGATAGGACTTGCTAGTACACCTAATATGAGCAATAGGATCCCTTAGGCATAATTAGATCTATTATGAGGTCTAATATGGATAATATAACCCCTAAGGCCTAATTAGACTAATTAACCCATAAGAAGATCTAATTATACCTAATTATGCTATTTAATGTACCTAATACATGTGAGTAATATTACCTAATATATAAGTTTAATAGGAACTAATATTGAATAGTAATAGTGCCTAATTAAGGACATATTTATGAACTTAATAGGACCCCTTAGACCAAATTAGTCATAATAAGCCCTAATTATCTATGTAATATGAGTAATAGGACCCCTTCTAGGTGTAATTAGATCAAATTAAACTAATTAACACCTAATATACTCATACTATGAGCTCTTAAGACCAAAGTAGACCTATTAGAACCTAATTAGATATACTTAGATGCAATTAGACCTATTAGGACCTCATAATTCCTAGTTATCTAGGTCTATTTTAAGACCTATTATAGGTTATATCACCCCTTAAAACCTATTAGGACCTAATTAGACCCAATTAGATGTATTATGACCTAATTAGACCTATAAGACCTATTAAAATGGAATTAGACCTAATTAGCACCTAAATAGACCCAATTAGACCTACTAGGACCTAATTCAACAAAATTAGACCTATTAGGACCTAATTATACCCAATTGAACCAATTATGTCCTAATTAGACTTATTAGCTAACCTATGATAGGTTATATGACCCCATAAGACCCCATTAGACTCACTATGAGTAACATGACCCCTTAAGACCTATTAGCACCTAATTAGTTGTTATGACCTAATTAGACCTATTAGGACCTATAATAGGTTATATGACCCCTTTAATACTGAATTAGATGAACTATGATTAATATGACCCCTTAAGACTTATTAGCACCTAATTAGACCCAATTAGACTAATTATGACATAATTAGACCCAATTAGACCAATTAGGACCTAATTATACCCAATTAAACCAATTATGTCCTAATTAGACCTATTACTTGACCTATGACAGGTTATATGACCCCATAAGACCCCATTAGACCCACTATGAGTAACATGACCCCTTAAGACCTATTAACACCTAATTAGACCCAATTAGTTATTATGACTTAATTAGACCTATTAGGACCTATAATAGGTTATATGACCCCTTTAATACCAAATTAGACCCACTATGATTAATATGACCCCTTAAGACTTATTAGCACCTAATTAGACCCAATTAGACCAATTAGGACCTAATTACACCCAATTAGACCTAATTATACCTAATTAAACCTATTATGACCTTATTGGACCTATTAGGACCTATGATAGGTTATATGACCCCTTAAGACCCCATTAGACCTATTAAAATGTAATTTACATTTAAATGTAATTTATGTAATTGATTTTACTTTCAGATAATGTAGCAAAATGTGCATAGTATTTATTTTTATTTTTATTTAAATTAGGAAAAAGTACATATATGTAGAGTTTATTTGACAATAAATAAAATATTTCAAGTACATCCATATTCTAGATCTATCAGACATATTATTGCACATCACACATGGCAGATGCATCGATTCTCCTTGCAAAACTATTTGCACACACTAATAGAGAGATTGAATAGTTGCAAGAATCTATAAGTAATCCATCTAGCTCTACTATCTATAAGAGCATGTGTCAGTCCATCCTTAATAGCTTGATTAGCATTAGGGATGACATTCATGGTACCACTCCCTATGCCCTAGATATTATAGAGGCCATACTTGAGAGGAAGAGACAAGAGGTTGGCTCTGGTCTTTCTCTTAAGGAGGTACAGGCTTTAGTGCCTAAAGAGACCCTAAAAGGGGAAGTTTTCCCATCTTATGTAGATAAAAATTATGTGAAGGGGTATCAGGTTACTAGGTGTGAGGATCCTACTATATCAACATTGATATACCCTAGATTTCTAGTTGCCTATGGTCGTTATCCGAATATCGACCAGATTCCACTGTACTTTGCACATTAAATTTTTGCTGAGGTTCATTTAGGTCATGCTGTTAATTACACTAATTTTCCAGCACATCTAGGATAGGAGCGTGGAAGGCTTGCTGATAGAGATGCTTTTCATCGAGTTGATCGATAGAGACCATCACACAGGGCCATTGTTGGTTAGAGGGCACTTGCTATAGCTCCTTCATTAGGTCCTATTGTAGATGATGTTATTTGTAGCACCCAGCTTCGAGTTGTGATTGATAGTGTGGGGGACATTGTAGCAGTTGCCACATCCATATCTAGTGATTAGGTTGGTCAGTACCTGATGTCTCGATGACACTCCAGATCATTAGGTGGAGTATCCACTAGTAGGACTGTAGATGACATATACACTATAGCATGCATCCCTTCAATTTCTAGCCTAGAGGGACTTATAGGAGAGATGACACGCGTGACATTGACTAGCTTGGATGAGGATCTATAGGATGCATATGTGTTTATAGCAGCAGAGCATGATATCCCCATATCAGAGGTTAGATATCATGTGGGTACTGTCAGATAAGCTCAGCCACATCCTTCTCACCTAGACCGTGGCCATAGTGGTAGTGCTCATGAGGATCCACCCACTGACCACTCTATTGTTGCATAGGGAGAGGCACAGTGTACAGACCCTTCAGTCAGTGTAGGGCATTAGTTCTCTGATGTTGGCTTTGATGATGTTGAGTTCATCATGACTACTACAGGTTATCTAGATTTTTTGACACATGATGATATGACTTCCATGTCATCTCATTTGGTTAGTCCATTTCATTCATCATTAGAGAGGTGTGTGTAGTCTACTCATGTTGCAGATGCAGATTTGAGCTTGGACCAGACACAACAAAATCTTGATACCTTGGTTGATAGGATTGAGGCCAGGGAATCCGAGTACTATCAGTTTCCACCACCTACACAGGTATAAATCAAATTATATACATGTATTTAATGTTACACTTAAACTTAAATTTATTTTCAAAATTTCAATCAATTGATTTAAAAATATATGTACATGCACATATATATACATTATATAGTTTTTGTCTATCGGGATATGCCTCTTATTACTCCTTCTTTGGGTACTGATCATGTATGTCATCAGGACTCACTCGATGATGACATCAGTAGTGGATAGGTGATTTTTTAATTTATTATCTATGTGTACACACTTTATAACATGTTTTCTTGTACAATATTTTAAATCAAACTTAAGATAGATTTGTACAATGTTTATATATTAATTTATATATCTCTTTCTTTGTAGGGATCTGCACATCCTTCATAGCATGATAATCACTCTGGGTGTGACCGCTTAGTGAGGAGTCAAAATGATGAGTCCTAGGCACTTTCCTATTTGATCAGAGACATATTTCATATTATGTATATATATATTCACATGTGTTTGATGAACTATATTTCATTTCTAGACTCTACAGGACCGATTGATGAGTTTGATGTTATATTTCATTTCTAGACCCTTTTGATAGAATGTTTGACACATGATTGATTCATATGTTTCATATTTAGAGTACTTGATCTACACATGATTGATGTTTCATGCATATATAGATATATATATATATATATATATATATATATATATATATATATATATATATATATATATATACTTTCACTCTAGATACGTTTACATGTGTGATGAACTTGTAAATTTTCAATACTTTCAATAGATTACATACATGTACATGTTTAATTTAAATTTGATGTTTGATTTCAATAGATTACATACATGAATGATGTTTGATTGTACATGTTTATAATGAAAGTTATGAATGATGTAAATTTGACACATGTGAGCTCTATAATTGAGGTCCCTAGATGTTTCATTAAATCTTACTCATATTTAAATGTACATTCGATAGTAGTTGTGCATGTACTTTTAATTTAATGTTGTTGTACTTCAAGTAGATTTTATATTTAAAACATGTACGTCCTAATGTAACACATGCAAATCATATCCACTTGTAAGACATAAATTTGAGATCTATATATTCTTAATTTTTAATTTAATTGAAGCTCCATTCACTATGGGCACTAGTAGGAAATAATGGAGCTAAGAAAACCTCTAGTCTCACCCATGAAAAATTTATTTCAAATCATATTTCATGCGTGATTTAGTCCACATCAAGTGGTTCATCTCTCTCTCGAATAACATTTAATATTCTCTCATGGTCATCAGTATTAAGTCTCCACTTATGAATGCCATGTCTTGTCACAGGAACAAGAGATAGGATGGTGACAATTACAAGATGACTATACTAATAAACCTTATTGTTAGGTTGATAATCAATAAAATGAATCCCATGTTTAATTTTTTTGGTTTGCTTCAAATATGTTCCTTGCATGACAACTAAACCTACACAGACAAGTTCAACAATGTTAAATATATATATATATATATATATATATATATATATATATATATATATATATATATATATATATATGTGTGTGTGTGTGTGTGTGTGTGTGTGTGTGTGTGTGATAAATACTAACCATATAAAAAAACTTAAAGATAGTACTAGAACCTATGGGAAACATAATTCCATCGCTTGTTTCATTCTGTGTTAGCTTCATCCTCTCCTTGCAGCAACATAATAAATAGTAACTAACACCTTCCACATTTCCAGGCTCTGCTACTACTGCAAAAATATGTCCTGCATTTAAAGTGAACTTTTAATTTTAGGAACTTGTAAATATAAATTAAACAAACTTTATTTAAATGAATTGAGATTATGAATCCTTTTTAAACATTTACATAAACACACACGTACCAATTTTGATTAAACTTGAAATATGGTCATAATCTATAGAAATCAATGGAATGTCATCAAAGCTTTCATCCTGAACATCATTTGTATTTGTAACATCTAGTGGAACCAAATTCCATTCACTAACATATCCACATTTTTGGTTGATACATTCGTCATAGTTTTCAGAAATGCAGTCATAACAAAAGCATGAATAATCTCTAGTGTACAATGACCACACATTACTATCCATAATCATAACTAAATGTAGGGATCTTATTTTGTCTACTCTCTTGCATCCATGGATTGATCTTCTGTCAACACCTGAACAATAGAGAGGTCACATGTAAAAATTAAAGACATCTATAAGTTAACTCAAACAATGATCAATAAATTTAAAATTAGTACCTGTTATCTCCCAGAATACTCAGAAGGGTATGACTCGATCTGATCATGATGATGTGTTATCATGATTTGGCACCATAAAATGCATCTTCCACCACTCAAATACATCATGAGCATTATTTATACGATATCCCTAATAGTCCAATTGATACTTTCTTAAAGCACGTTTGATACAAGCTCCTGCACCATCATGCTCTCCCTTTCCATGTACACTCTCAAAGAAACTCCAAATATGTGGTATCTTTTGGTATCAATGATATCTACATAGTGCATAAAATGGCCTTGCTGATTTAAATTGTGCTACACATCCATCCGACCAAAAAAAATGCTTTTCAATTTTGATGCCTTTGTTTTCCAAATATCCAAAAAATGTCTTAAAGCAATGCTCGACAAAATGTATGTCATGCTCTTTATCATCACTAATGTAAAAGTGATATTCTTTCTTTATGACTCATGCTTCATATGTACTTTCAACACCATCCAAATCTAATTGTGCATGTTGATAAGACACATGTACCATGATAGTCACCTGCTCTGTATAGTATTATTTTTCTTGAAGATGTTTTTGAGATACAAAGGAGTAGTTCTCTACAAAATCAACAACCAATAAAATTGTTCCAATTGGAAAAGATTCTTTTTGTATTTGGAATTGTTTTGCCTACTATTTAGCAAAAAAAACATGACGTATGCATGGTTGAATCAATTTATGAAAATTCTCCATAAATGTTGCAAAAGGTATCTTGTCTTCTACATATTCCTACCTTGTTGATTCTTTCCTGACTTTTGTTTTAGACTTGATGTACATGTATCTCTTACATTTTATCATCCTCATCATGTCAGTATCTTCAAGTCTCAAAGGAAATTTAGCCAAATCCCCACATGTTTGACAAGTTCCTCTTATGCAATCTATTTCTGGTATTTCATGATCAATTGATTTGTTACATAAGATTGATGTTATGAATTGACTTGGACGTTTAGGAAAATAAGTTTGAGAACCACCACTTTCTTCTATCATCTTTCTAAACCCTTGGTAGTAGAGATCGAATTCAATATGATATTGACAACAACAAGTTTCAAAAGATTTATTTATCTTTACAAAAAATGGCTTTAATCTTTCAAACATTGTTTGTCCAATCTTAATGTCAGGATTTGAGTTACAAAATGAGAGATACAATTCATGTTGTGTGGTGTCCAACCAATGTTTTGTGTGTCAGAAATATTCCTTAGGCCCAGTCCTCTTCTTGATAACATCTCTTGTATTTGGTGAAGGATGAGTATGATCAGTCCAAAATGACATAACTAAGTTCCTAACTATTTCATTAATTCTATTAGACCAAGGAGCTCTACACATTAGCGCCCAATTACCTTCCAATGTAGTATCATCCAAATTGATTCTTCTTTTCATATAGTGTGTCATTGTCTTCCTACTATACCCAATCTGAGATGAAAGTGAAGAAATTTGTCTTCTTTGGGACATGTTTTTATTTAAAATAGATGTCAGTATCACTCTTCTTGAAATGGACCTAGTTGTAGATCTAGTTGTTTTTCCAATGGAATGCAAACCTTCCTTAACACTGTCAACAATATTTTTTTGTACGTTACTTGATTTTAACTTTTTCAAACTTGCATCTACACCCAACAATTTTAATGGCTCTTTTAACTCATCTTTAAGAAGTGTAATTGATAACAGTTGAGTTTTTTCAGGTGTACCAAGATTCTCAAATTGTTTCCTTATTTGCTTAGAATTTTTATTCAATGCCCTCTTCATAATATTTATGGGTTGTTTAGCATAATCTCTCAATTTTTCCACATCCATTTCAATTAAATGATCTATGCTCTTACGATTAATTTTTCTCTTCAACTATTGGAGTAGACTATCATTCACATATGTTTCTTGCACTTCCACTGCAAATAAAATAAAAGAAAAATATCTTAATATCTCATCTTAAGGGGACCTTCATGAAATAAGTATTTATAAGCTCTTGAACATGTCAAACCTATAATAATTTATACACTAATGAGAGAAACACATACTTGTTTGACCTTGGGTTGATTCAACTTGGGATGCCCCTTGTCCAACATTTTCATCATCAAAGGCTGCATGCACACAACAAAAACAATAACTTCTTAAGGGGAAAGATCCAAAATGTATATTCACCAATAAGAGACTAAATTGAGATAGAGAGAGAGAGAGAGAGAGAGAGAGAGAGAGAGAGAGAGAGAGAGAGAGAGGAGAGAGAGAGAGAGAGAGAGAGAGAGAGAGAGAGAGAGAGAGAGAGAGAGAGAGAAGAGAGAGAGATGTGTACTTGTTTGATATTTTGAGAGTTGTGCTTGTTGAGCTTGCGATGACCCTTCTCCAACTTCTGAAGGTTGGGCTTGTTGAGCTTGCGATGACCCTTCTCCAACTTCTGAAGCTTGGGCTTGTTGATCTTGTGATGACCCTTCTCCAACTTCTGAAGGTTGGGCAACTTGTTGACCTTGTGATTCTTGAGCATTTCCTACATGTATGAAGTATAAATTATTAAACAAAAACTTTTGAGTCTAATTGGGTCTAATCGAGTCTAATTGGTCCTAATTATGTCCTAATTGGTCATATTAGGTCCTAATTGGTCCATATTAGGTCCTAATTAGTCCTACTTGAGTCTAATTAGGTCTAATTTAGTCTAATTAATCCTAATTGATCCACATTGGTCCTAATTTCAAGTCCTAATTGGTCCTAATTGGGTCTAACAAGGTTCAAATAGGTCATATTAGGTCGTAATTAAGTCTAATAGGTCATATTAGGTCCTAATTGGTACTAATTGAGTCTAATAGGTCATATTAGGTCCTAATTGGTACTAATTGAGTCTAATAGGTCATATTAGGTCCTAATTTGTCCTAATTGAGTCTAATAGGTCATATTAGGTCCTAATTGGGTCTAACTAGGTTCTAATAGGTCATATTAGGTCCTAATTGGTCCTAATTGAGTCTAATAGGTCCTATTAGGTCCTAATTGGTCCCAATTGAGTCTAATTGCTCCATATTAGGTCCTAAGTGGTCCTAATTGAATCTAATTGGTCCTAATTGAGTCTAATAGATCATATTAGGTCCTAATTGGTCCATAGTAGGTCCTAATTTATCCTAATTGAGTCTAATAGGTCATATTAGGTCCTAATTGGGTCTAACTAGGTTTTAATAGGTCATATTAGGTCCTAATTGAGTCTAATAAGTCATATTAGATCCTAATTGGTCCTAATTGAGTCTAATAGGTCATATTAGGTCCTAATTGGTCTTAATTGAGTCTAATTGATCCATATTAGGTCCTAATTGGTCCTAATTGAGTCTAATAGATCATATTAGGTCCTAATTGGTCCATATTAGGTCCTAATTAAGTCTAATAGGTCATATTAGGTCCTAATTGATCCTAATTAGGTCCTAATTGGATCTAATAGGTCGTATTAGGTCCCAATTAGTTCTAATAAGATCTAATTGAGTCTAATTGGATCTAATTGGTTCTAATTGCATCTAATTAGGTCCTAATTGGTTTTGATTGCATCTAATTAGGTCTTAATTGACTCTAATAGGTCATATTAGGTCCTAATTGGTTCTAATTGAGTCTAATTAGGTGCCATTTGGTTCTAATTGATTCTAATTGGGTGGACTAATAGGTCATATTAATCAGATAATTAGTCCTAATAGGTCCTAATAGGTCCTATTGGGTCCTAATAGGTTCTATTCGGTCCTAATGGGTTCTATTAGGTCCTAATTAGTCCTAATAGGTTCTATTAGGTCCAAATTAGTCATAATAGGTCCTAATTGGTTCTAATTGAGTCTAATTATGTCCTAATTGGTTCTAATAGGTCATATTATGTCCTAATTGGTTCTAATTGAGTCTAATTGGTTCTAATTAGTCCTAATAGGTCCTAATTAGTCCTAATAGGTCCTAATTAGGTTCTAAAAGGTCCTAATTAGGCCTAATAGGTCCTAATAGGTCCTAATAGGTCCTAATAGGTGCTAATAGGTCCTATTTGGTGCTAATAGGTCCTAATAGGTCCTATTAGGTCCTAATTAGTCCTAATAGGTCCTAATAGGTCCTATTAGGTCCTAATTAGTCCAAATAGGTCCTATTAGGTTCTAACTGGTTCTAATTAGTTCTAATTGGTTCTAATTAGGTATAATTGGTCCTAATTGAGTCTAATTAGATGCTAATTTATTATAATTGAGTCTAATTGGGTTTTAATAGGTCATAGTTGGTTCTAATTGAGTCTAATTAGATGCTAATTGGTTCTCATTGATTCTAATTGGGTCCTAATAGGTCCTATTAGTCCTAAATTAGGTCCTAATTTGTCCTAATAGGTCCTATTAGTCCAAATAGGTCTACAGTTAGGTATAATTAAGACTAATAGGTACAATATCACATTTACATGAACATTAAGACAAGTCTTGACCATCAACTTAAAATATTTATCTAGAGAAACATCTTAGACATACCTTGTTTCCAACGATGATATCTTTTTCATGATTCTTCACGTAGTCTTTGTTTAGTTTCTTCTAAATAATGTCGTGTACTTGTTGTTTAACCTTCTCTTTTTATTTCCCATCACAACTTAGAAAATTATTCCATGCCAAAATGTCTTCCTTCTCCTAAATGCGAATTATTTTACAACTTTTAGATTTATGAAATGAAAAAAATGTACATTTATTTATACCTAATCCTTATTAACCAGAAATGCCACCAAAAAGGCCAACATAGGTTTCTATCGAAAGTCAAACTTGACTTTCTATCGAAACTAAATGACTTTCGATTGAAACTAGTTTAGTAATGGCTAGAATTTGCATTTTTTGGCAAAGTACTTTCGATCGAAAGTCAAAAGTTTCAATCGAAATTACTTTCTATCAAAAGTCCCTGGTTTAGGCCATGGTTGCAAGTTTTGAAGAAATTCTAATAATTTCATGGCTTTGGCCCTCAGCGCACTGATCAAATGGAAGAATAAGAAGACGTCCTTTTGCATACAACAAGTACTCAAAACTAGCTTTCTAACAATTATATATTTGACTATTTTTAAATTTATTATGTGTATGGTTTTTGACGTTAAATGAATGTAGGTTTTTTTATCAAATATAAACCTTCGAGTTTGACGTTCAATGAAAAATAGTAAAAAAAGGAATTTTTTTTTGAAAAATAATAGTGCCCTCTGTATTTGAGTCCACTTTCTATTAAAAAAAAATTGAAATTCGATAAATACACAATAAGTTATAAGCTATGTAGTCAAGGTACGTCAAAATTATGGTTTAGTCAACTTCAAACATTAATAAAATATGCAATGATAGTGATAATGTCGTCAAACCAATTTCATGCCCTCCGTATGAATGTACAAAACTAAATTTGAAAGAATCTGATTCATATTTATTTTACAAAAAAAGTTATGCTCTATGAAAATAGTGTTACTATTTGAAAATGACGTTTTCAGCACCATACAAGTTTTCGTAGGAGAAAGAAAAAAGTATTCAAATAAATTTTTAAAAAAACAAGAAAAAAAATATTTAGAATCTAGACATAAAATCCTAAAAGACTCTAATTTACTTCATCCTCTGATTTTGAATGGTTCAATGAAAATATGCATCCGAATCTGAAAGTTTTTCTCAAAATGTAGAGTTCAGTGTTCATTCAGGCAAAAAAGTGTAACCCACTATTGTGGGTTCACCCTAAGGCTATGTGAGAGTCAACTGATGTTTTAGCATTTAATATTTGTTTATAAGGGTTAATTGTTTCATTAGTTGACTTGTGGATGGGAATTAGTATTTATAGGATGCTTGGGTAGTTGTTTAGGAGGAGATGGTGGGAAGGAAGGTTAGTGGCCTAGAGCTTAGGAGTAGGTAGATTGCTTGGAATTTTGAGTACAAGTTTAGATCCTTCCTGGGTACCTACCAGTGTGCTGTGTGTTATAGACCTAGGCTAGCTGAATGCTGATGTTGGGGAAAATATTTGGATCCTTCAAGATCTTGTACACTGTTACTTGCTTTGTATCTGGCCATAACTGGGAATGCCTTACAGCTCGACACATTTCACGTAATTGATGTTTTGATGAATAAAGACTTATGTTTCATTTTAGATATGTTGTTGTTATTGTGTATTTCCACTGCATATTGGTTTGGCTGTAAGGTCGGTTAGTCCTTAATTGGATCCACCAGCCTTGACTACATCAACTAATCAATAGGAGATTGATCCCACTCTTCTTAATATTATACCTACTCTAAGGACTAACCCTTCACATTCCTCTATATTGGTCTTGTATAATTGAATTATGGTTTATAAGAATACTAATAATTTTGTCCTTGAGGAGAGAAAAAAAAAATTCACTTTTTATGTATACCATTATAAACTTGGAATCATCAAATTACAACGTGGACATCTTATTACTATCATATATTTCTTTTGAGACATTGGAGATGAATAAAATTTGTTTATAAATGACACAATTTCCCATTAAAATTTCATTAAATAGGTAAAATAGCCTTGATCTAGAAAACATGGGGGAATAGCCTCCAATTTAATCATCGGGATGGATTAGTATTCTCCCATCCATAGAGAATTCTAATGGAGTGGGTTCTTCCTCAACTATAACACATGATTGTAATATATTTTTTGTTACAACTCATGTTTAATGTGATAAAGTGAAAAGCTAATGGTTGGGATTTTGATCTTGGTTAGATGTATTTTTCTTAATTTTACATGGTTCTGGTCCAAAGATAGGTAAACCTTGGACTTACCTATAAAATATTATGATAGAAATATCCCAAATATTGATGGTATTTTTAATTATTATAGCATAAGGCATGTATAGTGGCGGTATAGGAATATAGAGTAAGATAAAGATCCCTAATGATTGTCATTGTTATGATAAGGTTACCAGCTAATTGAGTTAATACCTTTTCAATAAAGTCATATGGTAAATGTAGGAAAATCACTACTCTTTTGGGCATAACATTGGTTCCATCCCTTCAATAAATCATAAAGCTATAATATATTTTAGTCCCATTTGTTGGAGTAAGATATACACTTGGAAACGTTCAGGTATACCTATGTCTATTATAGTTACTTGTAGAACTATTAAGTATTTCTCTTATAGTGTATTCTTTCGAGGAATCATAGCTATCTCTTTTTCTTTGTCCTTTTCTCAAGGGAATTCTTTAAAAGGTTAATTTTCTCCAACATTGATATAATATCCCAGAGGGTAACATTGGTCATTTCTTATTTTATTTAAATTCTACCATGTTTATGATTACCAATAGATTCTTATTATTTTAATTAAAGAATATGTTATCTTTATTCACCTTAATCAGACATGATTTTTATTTATTTAGGTTCATGACATTTATTTTCTTTTAAATCATATAAGTGTTACTTTTCCATTAGTGTGGCTAGTTTATTTGGGTTTTTCCTCTATTTCTCTCATCTTAGTTTTTGTCAAGCAGTTTGATTGTACCACTAGTTCTTCTAATGTGTCAAATAGTTAACTTGTAGTAAATATCAATTTCTCAAAACATGAGGCAAGGAATTTTTATGGTATTGGATTTGTTTGTTTGTTTTTTAAAAGTTAGATGGTCAAGAGGACATCTTTGGGATTTCACTCTTAAATCCACTTAGATCACCCTTTTATATATAGGGCTTGATAAGGATCACCATAAGGTAGATACTCGGAGCATGATAGTTGGCATCGATCTTAAATTAAAATATTATGTACACATAAGAAAAAGATCAAATTATAAAGGTGATTGTGAGTAATATAACTATGTAATATTTTCATTCTTAATATTTTTTTATAGAAACTTTGTTGGTTTTTCCATTAGGTTTATGGGCTTGCAATCTTTTTTATTTATTTTAGCAGAAAGTGAAGAAATAATTTGATACATAATGATTCTATTAGGATTATTAGTCATAGACCTAAGGAGGCATACCATTTCTTCTAGCTCCTTAATATTTTAAGAGAAAAAAAATTATAGTTAAGGAGGTAACTTGATGCTATTTAGAGATATAATTCACAAGAAGAGGACACATTTGACAATCAGTACATATATATAAAGTTAAAAAAGTAACAATAAAATATTAGGCACATGTTTCATTATTTTTATAAAATAATTTATTATTCTCACATTGACATCTTAAGCTACATTCAAGTTAAAATCAACCATTTGTTGAACCATAAGAGATATTTTAAAATTTTAAGAAGCATAATATACTATTTGAGAAGGAGATCTAATACTTAAAGGGATACTATCCTAGGTCTTGTGAAACATGATCTTAAAGCTTTTTATAACTTATATTGTGTCTCTTTTAGAGGTGGTCATTTATTATAGTATAGCGAGGCTGTTAGAATGTGAGGTTGATCCTATCATTGTTATTGTCATTGATGTCAACATATCCCATGTATAGATGTGGATTAGTTATTTTTATGATTTAGTAGATATGCATACTGGATGATGTGTATTAAAGATTTTCCTTTAGCCATGTTAGTGTTGGTCCCATTTATCTTGCAACATAATGTGGTTCATTTGTTTAGGCCCCATCCTATCTTGGAAGTGGTTATTGTGCTTTGATCAAAGTATTTGCATTGCAACATATAGATCCTATTTGTTGGTACTAAAGATCTTAGTGATGGTGTATTGCGTTGTTGTAAGCGAGGCATATTGTATTGAGAAAGGTGGTCCATATTTTATTCCTTACCACCATAGGAATTTTTCAGTGTGTCCTATTTCAAGTTGGATTAGGGCAACCTTGTTGTTGATATGAGATGGTATAAGATAGAAATTATTTTATTTGTTGATATGTTCTTGTATGTGAGTATATGCAAAGTGAATGTGAATCTAACAAGGGAAGATCCATGTGTTGATGTACATGTGAGTTGGTGCAACTAGTTGTAGAATATTATATAATTTATGTATTGTAGAGTATTGGTGATAGTGACTTCAATGATGAATTCAATTTTCATTTCTTGTATTCTGGTAGTGAGCCTAATCATTCTAGCACTGTGCCTATTTACATCAATAGTTAGCCTTTCTTAATTTTAGGTAGTTAGCCCAAATGAAAGTGAGCCAACTGACAATGAGAAAATAGGCAGTGAGCCCTTTGTAAAAATTACATCAAGATTGGGGTTCATTTCATGATAATTAGTTTCTCCATGCGGATTTTCCTATCTTGGGTTTCCACATAAATTTTGGTGTTCATTGTGTTGATGGTTTTGTACTTTCATTTTCATATATGTTATATGTTTATGTTTGGTTTAAGTATTTATCATATTAAGATAAGTAAATAAAATTTCTTGATTATAACTAATTCACCCCCCCCTCTTAGTTATTTGGCATTTTTAACAATCAGTATAAGAGCTTGGTTCATTTGAGAGAGCTTAACCGTTGATTTATATCATATGGTGCACAAATTGAACATTTCTATGTTTTATGAATCTAAATACATTAAAGAAAATTTCATATGAGAGTATACATGATCTTGATTAGTTAAACCACTTAGAAGAATGTAGAGATGAAGTATGTTGTACCTCAGAATGGATTCAATACTCAAGATGAAATTACTACCTATGAGGAGACTGAGAAAGAAAGGTATGCAATTTTTAGTACTTTATCAAAAACTGAGTTAGCTAAGGTTATTTTATTAAATAATCCCTATGAAGTTTAGGAAAATTTGAAAGAGATTTATAAAGTTAATGATAGAGTTAAGTTATCTAAGGAGCTAATAGCTAATCATCATTAAGAGAATCTAAAAATTGAAGAAGTTGAAGATATTAGAAGTTACTTTTGGAGGGTTAAAAATGAAGTGAATGATGTGGATTATCAAGGAGGAAATAACACTGATGAAGGTGTAATGGAGAATATTTTATGTCCTTTCTAGAGAGATATGATGAAACTATCTCAACTATTAAAGAAGTTTATGATCCACATAATTTTAGAAGAGAACAATTGTTTGGTACCCTAATCATATTTGAGATGAGGAAATTCAAAAAAGACTAGAGAAGATTTGAGAGAACATTTAAAGCCACAAAGAAAGACAAAGATCCATATAATGAGGATTCAAATGAGATGGAAGTGACCTTTTTAATGAAGCTGAAGAAAGGTACTTGAAAATACAAAGTTATGTTACCCCTTATATTATTTAGATGTGGAAAGATTGATCATTTAGCTACTAGGTTTTCAAAGAAAGGTCTTAGGTAGAAGTTTAATAAGTTCAATAAGAAGGCTTACTATGTTAATGAAGATGCTAGTATATCAAAAGATGAGTTATAAAAAGAAGACTGTTTATTCTATGTTGAAGAATAAAACTATGGATTTGATATTTCTAACATTTTCCCAGAATCTAATGATAATATTGAGACTTCTTTGTATGTTAGAGGAAAAAAGAATGAATGGTTGTTCAAATCATATGATTAGTGATAAAATAAAATTTGTAACACTTGAGAAATATGATGGTGGTCCTATTAGATTTGGTGATGATATGGTTGTATATATTGTTGGAAGAGGTTCTATTAAATTTGATGAAAAGAATAACACTAACAAGGCTTACTATGTAAAGGGTTTATGTCATAATACTTTTAGTGTTGGACAGATGTGTGAGAATGGATATGATGTTTTTTTAAAGAATGAAGGTTGTGAGATTTGGAAGAGGTTTGGAATAGTGATTGCAGTTGGAAAAAAGATGGAAAGGAACATGTATCAACTTGAAGGAGCTACACAATGATGTCTACTATCTCAGATAAATGACAGTTGGATTTGGCACCAGAGGATGTGTCACATCAATTTGGACAACTTGGTAAGAATAAGTTCATCATATTTAGTAAGAGATTTACCTAGATTATGTAAAGAACATGATATTACCTGTAACGGATGTCATTAAGGAAAATAAAGAAGAGATTCATTCAAGGAAAAAGATCATTCATCTACCAGTTTAGTATATCTAATGCATACTGACCTATGTATTCCTACTAGAAAAATAATCATACAAGGTGAGAGATATTTCATACCTTTTATTGATGATTATTTCAAATTATCTTAGGTTTAATTTCTAAGAGAAAAAAAAAAACATTTGTGAAATTAAAGATATTTAAAGAAAGAGTTGAGAGTGAATGTGGTAGGAAGATTAAATGTTTGAGATCTGATAAAGGAGGATAGTTTACCTCTGATGAATTTGACAAATTCTATGAGAAAAATGGTATTAAAAGATAATTTTCAACGACTAGAACACCACAAAAGAATAGTGTAGTGGAAAGGATGAATCGGGAAATACAAGAAGTAATATAGACAATGATTATAGAGGCAAGTTTACTAGAGGCTTATTAGAGAGAAGTATCTCATATAGCCATGTACGTGATCAACATAGTTCTTTACTAGAAGAAGTATGAGAAGAAATTATATGAACTATGACATGGAAAAGAACCTACAATGAAATGTTTCAATATTTTTGGAAGTAGATGCTACATTCAGAGAGATAAAGAAAATATTCACAAGTTTGACAACATAGCTAATGAAGTTATATTTATTGGATATTATACAAAGAGAAATGCATACTAATGTTACAACAAGAGACTGAATAATATTGTTGAAAGTGTGAATGTGAAGGTTGATGAATATTTTTAGAAAACTCTTGAGAAACACATTGAATATGAATTGGATACATAGGAAAAGGGAAAAGAAGAGAAGAAAGAAGAGGAAGATACAGGGTAGAATCTTACATCTACAACTAAGACCCCAAGGCATGTATAGATAAATTATTTAAAGAATCATACTATTGGGTATGTGCAGGATCATGGTATACCAAACTATGGCCTTAAGTGGCAATGAAAAATCAAAAAATTATGGTTAGTCAACTTGACGTAAAAGGTTGAATATCTTATGAACCTTATGTGAAAAATTTGTAAGAGTAGAATCGGTAGGAAATTGAATTTAGTTTCTAAACTAATAGCCCTTGTTTAAAATTTTTGTTGTCTAATTGTTCAAAATTTTAGATTTCAATGCAATACTATGAAAATTTTATGGAAAAGATAAAAAGTACATGTATGTCTGACCACCTTAATCACAATCAAATGATGATATATTTTCCAAAGATTCTAGATATAAGTAGTAGACTCATGCCCGGATGTGACGCATATTTTTTTGTAATTTTTTGTCAAATAAATAATTAATTATGAATTTTTTGCTACAAATTTTTCAGAATAAAAAAACTCTCATGTCTTACCACCTTAACTAATTCAAAATTTTACCAAATTCAAATTTTTTTTTCTTCCTTATAGTAGCTGAAGCATAGAATGTGACGCATGTTTCAGATTTCAAAAAGGTTAAACAATTTGAAAGTTATAGTTGTATATCAATCAGTATGTCAATTATGAATTTAAAGATAACTCAATTGAAAATAAGTAATAATTACTTAATGAACTCAAAATTTGACAACAATTATATTGATGGAAAGCTGATAATGTCTTTAAGAAACCCTTTTTGTTTCATCAATTTTGGATTAAAAATAGTAGTCAGCTACATGGTCAAAGTCTTGGTATCAAGAACTATCTCCTAAAACACACCTAAAGGGTTGACCACCCACGTTTGGTAATGCCCAAGAAAATACCAAGCCTAATCAGATATCAGATAAAATTGGATATCTGATATTTTCAGATATCCAATAATATCGGATATCCGAAAAAGCCTACCTATTTTGAAAAATCTTGGATATCTGATAATAGAGAGAGAGAGAGAGAGAGAGAGAGAGAGAGAGAGAGAGAGAGAGAGGTCATGAGGACTTTTTAGGGGTCCTAACATGTGATAAGGTGTACTAGGACACCTAGGAAGTCCCCATGACCCCTTTTGACACATTTGAAAGCTCAAGTGTGTCTGAAGGGGTTGTAAGACCCATTAGGACACACTTGAGGGTTCCAATGTGTCGAAATGGGTCATG